>JALHLI010000027.1:0-600000 GCA_023349425.1 Anthopleura sola
AAACGAAACTTTTTGGCGAAAAAAAAACCAGGGTTTTTGCTGAAGGAAAAAAAATTTTTGGCCCGAAAAATTAAAAAAAATGGCCATTTTGGACCTCAAAACGAGGTTTTTCGCTGACGGCATGGCTGTTTGGCTCAAACCCCCACTTTTTTGCTCATGAAAATACCTCAGGTGATAAAAACGAAACTTTTTTGGCGAAAAAAAAACCAGGGTTTTGCTGAAGGAAAAAAATTTTTGGCCCGAAAAAACTCAAAAAATGGCCCATTTTTGGACCTCAAAACGAGGTTTTTTCGCTGACGGCATTGCTGTTTGGCTCAAACCCCCCCTTTTTGCTCATGAAAATACCTCAGGTGATAAAAAGGAAACTTTTTGGCCTAAAAAAAACCAGGGTTTTTGCTGAAGGAAAAAATTTTTGGCCCGAAAAACTCAAAAAATCGCCATTTTGGACCTCAAAACGAGGTTTTTTCGCTGACGGCATGGCTGTTTGGCTCAAACCCCCACTTTTTGCTCATGAAAAATACCTCAGGTGATAAAAACGAAACTTTTTGGCCAAAAAAACCAGGGTTTTGCTGAAGGAAAACATTTTTGGCCCGAAAAACTCAAAAAATGGCCATTTTGGACCTCAAAACGAGGTTTTTCGCTGACGGCATGGCTGTTTGGCTCAAACCCCCCCTTTTTGCTCATGAAAATACCTCAGGTGATAAAAACGAAACTTTTTTGCCTAAAAAAAACCAGGGTTTTGCTGAAGGAAAAAAATTTTTGGCCCGAAAAACTCAAAAAATGGCCATTTTGGACCTCAAAACGAGGTTTTTTCGCTGACGGCATGGCTGTTTGGCTCAAACCCCCACTTTTTGCTCATGAAAAATACCTCACGTGATAAAAACGAAACTTTTTGGCGAAAAAAGACCAGGGTTTTGCTGAAGGAAAAAAATTTTTGGCCCGAAAAACTCAAAAAATGGCTATTTTGGGACCTCAAAAACGAGGTTTTTCGCTGACGGCATGGCTGTTTGGCTCAAAACCCCCCCTTTTTGCTCATGAAAAATACCTCAGGTGATTAAAACGAAACTTTTTGGCTTAAAAAAACCAGGGTTTTTGCTGAAGGAAAAAATTTTTTGGCCCGAAAAAACTCAAAAAATGGCCATTTTGGACCTCAAAACGAGGTTTTTCGCTGACGGCATGGCTGTTTGGCTCAAACCCCCCCTTTTTGCTCATGAAAATACCTCAGGTGATAAAAACGAATCTTTTTTGGCGAAAAAAAACCAGGGTGTTGCTGAAGGAAAACATTTTTTGGCCCGAAAAACTCAAAAAATGGCCATTTTGGACCTCAAAACGAGGTTTTTTCGCTGACGGCATGGCCTGTTTTGGCTCAAAACCCCCCCTTTTTGCTCATGAAAATACCTCAGGTGATAAAAAACGAAACTTTTTGGCGAAAAAAAACCAGGGTGTTGCTGAAGGAAAACATTTTTGGCCCGAAAAAACTCAAAAAATGGCCATTTTTGGACCTCAAAACGAGGTTTTTCGCTGACGGCATGGCTGTTTGGCTCAAACCCCCACTTTTTGCTCATGAAAATACCTCAGGTGATAAAAACGAAACTTTTTGGCGAAAAAAAACCAGGGTTTTGCTGAAGGAAAAAAATTTTTGGCCCGAAAAAACTCAAAAAATGGCCATTTTGGACCCTCAAAAACGAGGTTTTTTTTGCTGACGGCATGGCTGTTTGGCTCAAACCCCCACTTTTTGCTCATGAAAATACCTCAGGTGATAAAAACGAAACTTTTTTGGCGAAAAAAAAACCAGGATTTTGCTGAAGGAAAAAATTTTTGGCCCGAAAAACTCAAAAAATGGCCATTTTGGACCTCAAAACGAGGTTTTTCGCTGACGGCATTGCTGTTTGGCTCAAACCCCCCACTTTTTGCTCATGAAAATACCTCAGGTGATAAAAACGAAACTTTTTGGCGAAAAACAAACCAGAGTTTTGCTGAAGGAAAAAAAAATTTGGCCCGAAAAAACTCAAAAAATGGCCATTTTGGACCTCAAAACGAGGTTTTTTCGCTGACGGCATCGCTGTTTGGCTCAAACCCCCCTTTTTGCTCATGAAAATACCTCAGGTGATTAAAACGAAACTTTTTGGCGAAAAAAAAACCAGGGTTTTTGCTGAAGGAAAAAAATTTTTGGCCCGAAAAACTCAAAAAATGGCCATTTTGGACCTCAAAATGAGGTTTTTCGCTGACGGCATGGCTGTTTGGCTCAAACCCCCACTTTTTGCTCATGAAAATACCTCATGTGATAAAAACGAAACTTTGTGGCCAAAAAAAACCAGGGTTTTGCTGAAGGAAAAAAATTTTTCGCCCGCAAAACTCAAAAAATGGCCCATTTTGGACCTCAAAACGAGGTTTTTCGCTGACGGCAATGGCTGTTTGGCTAAAACCCCCACTTTTTGCTCATGAAAAATACCTCAGGTGATAAAAACGAAACTTTTTGGCCTAAAAAAAACCAGGGTTTTTGCTGAAGGAAAAAATTTTTGGCCCGAAAAACTCAAAAAATGGCCATTTTGGACCTCAAAACGAGGTTTTTTCGCTGACGGCATGGCTGTTTTGGCTCAAACCCCCACTTTTTGCTCATGAAAATACCTCAGGTGATAAAAACGAAACTTTTTGGCGAAAAAAAACCAGGGTTTTGCTGAAGGAAAAAATTTTTGGCCCGAAAAACTCAAAAAAATGGCCATTTTGGACCTCAAAACGAGGTTTTTCGCTGACGGCATGGCTGTTTGGCTCAAACCCCCACTTTTTGCTCATGAAAATACCTCAGGTGATAAAAACGAAACTTTTTGGCGAAAAAAAAACCAGGGTTTTGCTGAAGGAAAAAATTTTTGGCCCGAAAAAACTCAAAAAATGGCCATTTTGGACCTCAAAACGAGGTTTTTCGCTGACGGCATTGCTGTTTGGCTCAAACCCCCCCTTTTTGCTCATGAAAATACCTCAGGTGATAAAAACGAAACTTTTTGGCCTAAAAAAACCAGGGTTTTGCTGAAGGAAAAAATTTTTGGCCCGAAAAACTCAAAAAATCGCCATTTTGGACCTCAAAACGAGGTTTTTCGCTGACGGCATGGCTGTTTGGCTCAAACCCCCACTTTTTGCTCATGAAAATACCTCAGGTGATAAAAACGAAACTTTTTGGCCAAAAAAACCAGGGTTTTGCTGAAGGAAAACATTTTTGGCCCGAAAAAACTCAAAAAATGGCCATTTTGGACCTCAAAACGAGGTTTTTCGCTGACGGCATGGCTGTTTGGCTCAAACCCCCCCTTTTTGCTCATGAAAATACCTCAGGTGATAAAAACGAAACTTTTTTGCCTAAAAAAACCAGGGTTTTGCTGAAGGAAAAAATTTTTGGCCCGAAAAAACTCAAAAAATGGCCATTTTGGACCTCAAAACGAGGTTTTTCGCTGACGGCATGGCTGTTTGGCTCAAACCCCCACTTTTTGCTCATGAAAATACCTCAGGTGATAAAAACGAAACTTTTTCGCCAAAAAAACCAGGGTTTTGCTGAAGGAAAAAATTTTTGGCCCGAAAAACAAAAAATGGCCATTTTGGACCTCAAAACGAGGTTTTTCGCTGACGGCATGGCTGTTTGGCTCAAACCCCCACTTTTTGCTCATGAAAATACCTCAGGTGATAAAAACGAAACTTTTTGGCGAAAAAAAACCAGGGTTTTGCTGAAGGAAAAAATTTTTGGCCCGAAAAACTCAAAAAATGGCCATTTTGGACCTCAAAACGAGGTTTTTCGCTGACGGCATTGCTGTTTGGCTCAAACCCCCACTTTTTGCTCATGAAAATACCTCAGGTGATAAAAACGAAACTTTTTCGCCAAAAAAAACCAGGGTTTTGCTGAAGGAAAAAATTTTTGGCCCGAAAAAGTCAAAAAATCGCCATTTTGGACCTCAAAACGAGGTTTTTCGCTGACGGCATGGCTGTTTGGCTCAAACCCCCACTTTTTGCTCATGAAAATACCTCAGGTGATAAAAACGAAACTTTTTGGCCAAAAAAACCAGGGTTTTGCTGAAGGAAAACATTTTTGGCCCGAAAAACTCAAAAAATGGCCATTTTGGACCTCAAAACGAGGTTTTTCGCTGACGGCATGGCTGTTTGGCTCAAACCCCCCCTTTTTGCTCATGAAAATACCTCAGGTGATAAAAACGAAACTTTTTTGCCTAAAAAAACCAGGGTTTTGCTGAAGGAAAAAATTTTTGGCCCGAAAAACTCAAAAAATGGCCATTTTGGACCTCAAAACGAGGTTTTTCGCTGACGGCATGGCTGTTTGGCTCAAACCCCCACTTTTTGCTCATGAAAATACCTCAGGTGATAAAAACGAAACTTTTTCGCCAAAAAAAACCAGGGTTTTGCTGAAGGAAAACATTTTTGGCCCGAAAAACTCAAAAAATGGCCATTTTGGACCTCAAAACGAGGTTTTTCGCTGACGGCATGGCTGTTTGGCTCAAACCCCCCCTTTTTGCTCATGAAAATACCTCAGGTGATAAAAACGAAACTTTTTGGCTTAAAAAAACCAGGGTTTTGCTAAAGGAAAAAATTTTTGGCCCGAAAAACTCAAAAAATGGCCATTTTGGACCTCAAAACGAGGTTTTTCGCTGACGGCATGGCTGTTTGGCTCAAACCCCCCCTTTTTGCTCATGAAAATACCTCAGGTGATAAAAACGAAACTTTTTGGCCTAAAAAAACCAGGGTTTTGCTGAAGGAAAAAATTTTTGGCCCGAAAAACTCAAAAAATGGCCATTTTGGACCTCAAAACGAGGTTTTTCGCTGACGGCATGGCTGTTTGGCTCAAACCCCCACTTTTTGCTCATGAAAATACCTCAAGTGATAAAAACGAAACTTTGTGGCCAAAAAAAACCAGGGTTTTGCTGAAGGAAAAAATTTTTGGCCCGAAAAACTCAAAAAATGGCCATTTTGGACCTCAAAACGAGGTTTTTCGCTGACGGCATGGCTGTTTGGCTCAAACCCCCACTTTTTGCTCATGAAAATACCTCAGGTGATAAAAACGAAACTTTTTGGCGAAAAAAAAACCAGGATTTTGCTGAAGGAAAAAATTTTTGGCCCGAAAAACTCAAAAAATGGCCATTTTGGACCTCAAAACGAGGTTTTTCGCTGACGGTATGGCTGTTTGGCTCAAACGCCCACTTTTTGCTCATGAAAATACCTCAGGTGATAAAAACGAAACTTTTTGGCAAAAAAAAAAAGGGTTTTGCTGAAGGAAAAAATTTTTGGCCCGAAAAACTCAAAAAATGGCCATTTTGGACCTCAAAACGAGGTTTTTCGCTGACGGCATGGCTGTTTGGCTCAAACCCCCACTTTTTGCTCATGAAAATACCTCAGGTGATAAAAACGAAACTTTTTGGCCAAAAAAAACCAGGGTTTTGCTGAAGGAAAAAATTTTTGGCCCGAAAAAACTCAAAAAATGGCCATTTTGGACCTCAAAACGAGGTTTTTCGCTGACGGCATTGCTGTTTGGCTCAAACCCCCCCTTTTTGCTCATGAAAATACCTCAGGTGATAAAAACGAAACTTTTTGGCCAAAAAACACCAGGGTTTTGCTGAAGGAAAAAATTTTTGGCCCGAAAAAACTCAAAAAATGGCCATTTTGGACCTCAAAACGAGGTTTTTCGCTGACGGCATGGCTGTTTGGCTCAAACCCCCACTTTTTGCTCATGAAAATACCTCAGGTGATAAAAACGAAACTTTTTGGCCTAAAAAAACCAGGGTTTTCATGAAGGAAAAAATTTTTGGCCCGAAAAACTCAAAAAATGGCCATTTTGGACCTCAAAACGAGGTTTTTTCCCTGACGGCATGGCTGTTTGGCTCAAACCCCCACTTTTTGCTCATGAAAATACCTCAGGTGATAAAAAAGAAACTTTGTGGCCAAAAAAAACCAGGGTTTTGCTGAAGGAAAAAATTTTTGGCCCGAAAAACTCAAAAAATGGCCATTTTGGACCTCAAAACGAGGTTTTTCGCTGACGGCATGGCTGTTTGGCTCAAACCCCCTTTTTTTGCTCATGAAAATACCTCAGGTGATAAAAACGAAACCTTTTGGCGAAAAAAAAACCAGGATTTTGCTGAAGGAAAAAATTTTTGGCCCGAAAAACTAAAAAAATGGCCATTTTGGACCTCAAAACGAGGTTTTTCGCTGACGGCATGGCTGTTTCGCTCAAACCCCCACTTTTTGCTCATGAAAATACCTCAGGTGATAAAAACGAAACTTTTTGGCGAAAAAAAAACCAGGGTTTTGCTGAAGGAAAAAATTTTTGGCCCGAAAAACTCAAAAAATGGCCATTTTGGACCTCAAAACGAGGTTTTTCGCTGACGGCATGGCTGTTTGGCTCAAACCCCCACTTTTTGCTCATGAAAATACGTTTTTCCGTTTTTTGGACCAAAAGGCTTTTTTTTCAGCAAAACCCTGTTTTCTCCTCCCAAAATGTGTTTTTCTCGTGTAAAAGGTGCGTTTAGCAGTGAAAACGTCATGTTTTGACCAAAAGAAAATTCTCAGCAAAATTCAAATTTTCTCAGCAAAAACCAGTTTTTTGGACCAAAAAGCATCTTTTTTCAGCCAAAACCAATGACAGCGCGCGAAAATTCATCCTTGGGTTACAATTTTGTATTATTGAATATTCACCCACGAAGGACTTATTTATTACATACATATTGACTGAAAAGGCTGCTCAATTGAGGCTACAAAGAACGGGTTCCAGCCCAATTAATGGTTTGGTGTGGTAGTGGAAGGCACGAGCAAGCTCCCGAGCTCTTTATTGCTTCGGAAAAAAAACAAGAACAAGCCCGTAAGGGCTCATATCAAACTACTACGGAGATACACGAACACTGCAATATAGATACGACCACCCCTCCCTTCTTCGCCACCAGGACTCCACTGACCACAACAAAAAGAACAAGCACAGGGTACCCAACAGGACTGAAAACCGGCATGGAATACCCCCTCACCAACAACCACAAATACAACTAAGTCTTGGGCACCGTCAAGCCAATCACTCGCCGCCTACCCAAGGCCTGTCTATAGCCCGAGCAAATTTCATTCCCGTCGGTCCAAGACGAGATCGCCAACGAGGGCCCCTGCTTCACTCGTAGGACTCAAATTCACATCGGAATAAGCTGCCTTTTCTGATCATCTTGGCCGAAATATTTCCTTTTCACTACCTTCCCCGTCCTACCAGGAGCAGGTGTGCACACATTTCTTCGTGTTCACACGGATTTAAACCGTCATAGGACTTAATGATGTCCTCAAGTCCCTCGTTGCCGATATTCCATACCCTATTTGAGCGCGCGAGTGACCGCAAAGCCTCTCGGTTCACCTCATTATACATTCTAATGGTATTCAAAGGCCTCACTTCGTCCTTCGCCTCCCTCACTGATGACCACGACTAACTGCAAAGAAACACTCGCTTTTAAGAGGTAACAAAATATCATAATCTACGCTTAACTGTGAAGACACCAACACAAACATTATTTCTCCACTTCTACACCATTTACTTCCTGGGTTACAGCTTTTTTTCCCTTCGAAAATCACTTTTTTCCCCGAATACGTATAAGCTTGTTGTAGTAGTTTGCACGTGGTTGGGTTGTTAGGCTAAAACCCACATGAATTCGCTTGTTTTTGCTTCCATTCTGCTTGTTTATCCTTAAGACTCCAGAGTTTTTCCACAAACTATGTTTCTTTACCTTAAATATTTATTTACGCTTCTTCTTAAATACTACTTTAGTCTTTTCTTGCACAATGTACAACAACAACAACAACTTGACGGCTTCTCATTCATCTATTTTGATATTCACTCCTACCTTAGTTTACACTTTCTTTCTTTCTTTTTTTGTTTCTTTCTTTCTTATTCTAAGTTCTTCTAAGTTCAAGAACTCCTCACAAAGCAAGTATATCATATGGTATGCCATCATTTATTGTAAGAAAAATTGTTTTACAATTGCCACTATACCTTCATGCATATTTATTTATAAACCTTCTAAAACCTAACAGACTTCACTACGCAGTCCTATGTCTTTACCACTCATTGATAACAAGCTATAAACTTAACTAGTCGTTGCATATTGCAAGTGAAGTGCTGCAAGTCTGTGTACAATATGACTTCTATATTTATACAATACAATGATATAAATTTATACCAAAAAATGCTTTACAAAACAAGTGTAATAGTTACATCTCTATATTTACAAAATTATGGTATTGGTTATCTAGATTGACTAAGGAGCTAATCTAGGTAACACGAATTAATGAAATTATAAATTTCAATACTTGTGAACTGCTATAATAATAATGTTAACTTACGAGGTATCTTATTACACATACTTTATATTCGTATAGTAGCTGTGTTTTGAGTGATGCGGAATATAAATTTAGATTTTTTTTTAATCAATTATAAGGGAGAAGTAAAAGGGGGGAAGAGAGAAAGGGGAGATTGTTAGCTTTCTATGGACGTTTTTTTGTGATTATAGCAAGAGAGTATGAACTAAGAGAGCACATCTTCGTGCACTTTGAACGTTTTTCAGTTTTGATTAAACTTCCAGCAACCCAACCTTGTCTTCTTTTTTAAGCAGTCTTGCGGAAATCACTTCAATTATAAAATTCTTTTATTTTATGACTGTAAGAATAAAGAAATAGTTCACGTTTTATTTTGCTTATTTCCTATCATCATCATCATCATCATCATCATCATCATGTTGGACACAGCTCGTGAAGCATCGAGGGACAAAACGTTAATTTGAATTCACTTGCTCCTGGACGTCGAGAAGTGAAGAGCTCCCGAGTTTGAAACTTAAACAAAAGACACGACAATATTAAAAGTTTATGGAGAAACAGAAAGTTAATTAGCTATCTTATATATCATACACAAATTTTCGAATATATTGAATAAAATTCAAAACTAAATAAAGCAAATTATTTGTAGCCGAGTCTTACCAACTACCGAGTTTTTCATCCAAAAACTTTTCAGCCCAAATGATTGCTAAGATGTCTTATATGTTGAAGTAATTCAGCTTTTAACAAGTAAATAACTGATTTGGATCCTTTTGGCAACAAAATGCTGGAAAAATATAGGTTTTTTAAAGGAACCGACTAAACTAATATGATGAGATCGTAGGTACAAATTGAAAAACAAAACAAACATGAAATATCTAAAAAAGCAAAGTGTAATATGAAAATTAAATATTATAGAAAAAATATCAAAAAAAGCAAATACAGCTGCCTACTCTGATCATAAAAATGTCTGTTAGTTTAGTGTAAAACAGTATCAAAATTCATATCAAGCTTTCCCCACAAAAATGACCAACAAAATTCAATTCAATATAAGAGTATAAAATAGAATATTAGTAAAGTATTTATTGGTTTACAACATCTAAATCTAGTTATAGAATTCCATCCTTTTTCAAAAGCAAAATAGTATTTTCAGTTCAACTCGTAATGAAGAAGTAGAATGCCTCTCATTCAATTCACTGTTCATAATAATATACTTTTGTTTTTTTGACCTTGACCTTGACCTTTTTGACAATGACTGTATATACACACACAGCAACAGACATTTACAAAAGCAAACACACAAGCAAAGAAAGATGAATATTCAAATATTTGATGTCTAAGTGATTGTATTGATGCAGCTGGAAAAAATAATACTGATCAAGTAGTATAGCTATCTCTATAATCAATATACAATGAAAAACAATAGCTCTTTACGTAGACAAACCAGCAGTATCGTGATGAGCATTGCATCAAACCGAGACTATGGGGTTGAGTGATCAAGATCTTACAACACAATATAGATCATTTTTGGCCATTTTCAGGCAAAAAGACTGTAGCCCACAGCTTTGACCGATTTTGGGCCATTTTCACCCCTTTTGAAAAAAATAGGCATTATGTAAGAACTACACAAAATAGGTCATTTTTAGCCATTTTCAGGCAAATAGCATGGAATTTAGCCCTTGGTTTTGACTGATAGTAGGCCATTTTCAAACCATTTGAAAAAATGCCCATTTTTTGTGGAACACAATATAGATCATTTTTGGCCATTCTCAGGCAAAAAAACATGGACTATAGCCCACGGTTTTGACCAATTTTTAGTATATTTGAGGTGTTTTTTGTTCTTTTACTGAATTACTGAAAAAAAAACTGCTCGTGTAAAACGTTAGCAGAAGTGACGTGGAAAAAATATTTAATGCTTAGTCAGTGAGGGGTATAGTGGGGCGGATATGTGCAGATTTTGGCCTGAATTGTTCATTTTCTGTTAAAAGCATCAAATTTTCAGGAATGAAAGACTTTTGTGTACTAATAAATATGTGATATGGTGCCATTGCAAAATTTTCTGTTTAGGCGAGTTTTCGGGTGTTTTTAGAAAATGGCCGCCATCTTGACCGGAAGTGAAATTAACATAACCCGAAGTGTTATTATTTATGCTAAAATATATTTTATCACACCCTAAGCACGAGAAAAAATTTGTCTTTAGTGTTTATGAGACGAATAGGTGTAAAATGATGCACATTATCTAAAAATATCTCCTAAAAGAAACTATTTGTTTGAAAACCGGAAGTAAAACCTTTTTGCACAGAGTGATATTAGAAATCCTACCCAGAATGTTTTTGTGTACTGACAGATCCGCCATTTTATTTCTAAAATAAGGAAAAACACTTGTCTATATTGTCTTGGAATATTCAATAACTATAACATTGATCAACCACTAGTCATTGATTTTATGATAAAAGAAAATAGCCTCTATGCAGCCTATGCTAAAAGGAGAGACGAAAATGACTGTGAGATGCCTCATCGTCTTGACAGTATTGCTAATAAGCTATATTGAAGAGTCACGCTCTATTGGCGCAGATTTACCATCATTTAAACTTGCAGACCTGGCAAAAATGTACAAAACCTGTTTGGAACAGCTTGGAAAAGACACAACAGCACGCGTAAACACCTCTCGTCTGAAGGAGCGCCTCCTTTTTCAAGTTCCTGAACTTCATTCGTATAATAAAGGACGTGACGTGTTTTTAGCTTTTACAGAAGATGTCGGGGCTGCCCTTCATAAAGCAAACAAAGAAGATTGTGACGACGAGGCCATACATCTCGTAAAAACTGCAGCTATCATTCGAAAAGACATGCTCGGGAGTAAATATTCGTTTTCAGGATCCTTTGAGTCAGACTGCCAAGAAAATTCTGTTCCAGCATCATTGTTGTCACTAGTCAACATGATACTAAATGGGCCGAATATCAAAGCTCAAGCTCGCAGTTCAACAAAAGGGCAAGCCGCCCTTACCATCTCACAGCTACTTCTTCCAGATTTTCCAAAATTTTGAATTTTCGCACTGAAACTATCAAATTTTAAAAGAGCGAGTTGAATAGGTATAAATGGTGTAATTTTTCTTCCTATTGATGTATAAAAATGTAAGTTTAAGGAGCTTCATAAACGGTAGACCAGCAAGCCACTTCTAGACCATTACTCACACCACCCCCTCCCCCGAGGGATTTGGAGTTTAGTCGGCAAAGAAAACCTGTTTATATGTGCAGTCTCAACAAGCATTAACTACTATTGGGCAGAATTAATGTGTATTAATTAAGATATATTATAATTCCATTTTCTATTATTTCAAGATCTAGTATATTCATCACACTTCCCCCTCCCCCAAGGGATTGGGAGTTTTAGCGCCAAAATATCCAGCTGGCTGGGCAGGCTGCATGCGCTTAAACAACATTAACTTGTAATATTATTTTCTATTATGGATTTAAAATCGATGGATTTTAAAATTCTTAATTGGAAGGTTAGTTCACGAAAAATAGCGTTTATCTTCAATAAAATATTAAAAGCACATGATTTTACGTAACTCAGTGCTGTTCAAGAGATAATTTCCTTAAAAGTTTCAAGTATTATTGTGGACAAAGGATCAAGCTTATATTGCAATTTTTATAGGGGACGAGTGCTTCATAGTCACTGGCTACAGCTTATAACCGTCTCTCTATATTTTAATAACCCATAAAATATGAATGAAATGAAGGAAGGATAAATATAACTAGGTGTGTAACTATAGTTTTAAAAGAGGTGTTTCTTTTATCGCTAAACACTTTCATCATAAATCAAACGAAGTGGCTAGATACCGGAAAGATTTTCGAACTACTGGATACCCGAGAGCATTTGATTTTCATTAAAAAACCCAGCTAATAACAACTTTCATGGATTCAAAGTATTCTAACTTTGTTTACGTAAGTGAAGCGCTTCTTAGAATCCATAGACATTTGAAAAATATACATTCGTCGAGTCTTGGTATACCACATACGCGCCATCCAAGTTGTGGCACTTGCAAACATTTCGACCGTAAACAAGGTCCCGTGAACGATTTTCAAAATACTAGATACCCGGGAGCATTTGATTTTCATTAAAAAACCCAGCTAATAATAACTTTCATGAATTCAAAGTCTAAACAACCGACGGCATTTGCTTAGCATTGTAGAAATCCAATATTCTATCAATGCGATCGTAAATTTTGATCGATCTTCTTACAAAATTCAAGCGACGGCCGGGTATCTAGCAATTTGAGAATCGATCCCGGGAGTTATGGACGGAGATCCGTAAACATACAATGGGGTCTGAATTAATTACTCTTAATACCACAATACAAGACACGGGCAACTGTATTGATTTGTCTAAATCATATTAACTCGTTTTTTTTAGTTCTCGGCTGCCAGGTAACTGTTATTCTATAAATCGCGACCGTATGTTCGAGCCTTTTGAATTTGCCGGTATTCCTTGACTCATTAATACAGTTGCAGAGTTTCTTTTCGATATCTTTTTTTCCTGGAGTATCCAGTCACATTCTGGAGGATCCAATCATATTCTGGCATAGGAATAAAAGTATATGGGTCATAATAAACCGAAGTTTTAAAGTTGATTAATACACTGAGCCTTTAAATTCTCTTAAAAGGGAACTACAAACTTGAACGACAGGCTTGGTGTCGTTTCCATTTTTGGCTTGTTTGTTTTTTCCGCTAACGCTGATGATTCTCATCATGTATACACATGCGCATGCTTTGTAGCACTTGCTTATCTCTCTTGATGCCAAAAAATACCATGTTTCAAAGTATTTTAAGACATAAGACCGAATAAAAACTCAATTCTGACTTTTACCCCTAGCTGTTCTATGTATACGCCGCGAATGGGCTTTTGAAAGCACTTCCCACATGGAAAGAAATAACAAATTTAACAAAACCATCAGCGACACAATCGACATACCGGGTGTGCTGGTCATAGCAAGGGGTTAATCATCTACGGCCTAGGGGCCGACTAACCTCTCCCTTAGGCTTCGGCCGAGCTTCCTGATCAGTCAGTAATGTCCTCCCGGGATAGCGGTGTTGGGGCCGAAATCTTCAGCATAGCCGTAAGTCCATACGATGCTTCAGCAATCGATGTCTGGAAGTATGGTCCTGGTTAATCAAGAAATAAAAAACATACTGATCTCAAAAACCTGAATCTTTCGTTTTGAAACGACAAGAGGAACTCTAAATGCGCATCACTTGCTCTTAGTACTTTTTTCTGGTCATACTTCAGTCCTTGCTTAGCTGGATAGATCATATATATTTTCACTTTTTTCAATCAATGTTCAAAAATACCGCGCTTGTCAAAGTGTCTTGGACATATGAAATACTGCCACTTAATTAGCAGATTCATTTCATGATTGTTTGATATATTTTTCAACCCTTAGAGTACAAAATAAAACATGATAAAAGAGAAAGAAAGAAAGGAAGGAAGGAAGGAAGGATGGATGGAAGAAAGGAAGGGAGGAAGGGAGGAAGGAAGAATGGAAGAAAGGAAGGAAAGATGAAAGAATCATAAATACAAAATCATGCATAACATTAGGTACCAAACCAAAATACGGTATGTTTTTTTTAACTAACTATCAGACAGAGAAGTAAAGATCATGTCATTGGTAGTATCATCTTCGTTGAAGTGAGAGATGTATTGGGTGGGCGCATAGGAATAAGAATGTGCACAAGATGGATTGGATGAACGCATAGGAATGAGAGTGTACACGAGATGTATTGGGTGGGCGCATAGGAATAAGAATGTGCACAAGATGGATTGGATGAACGCATAGCATACGAGTGTACACGAGATGGATTGGATGAACGCATAGCAATGAGAGTGTACACGAGATGGATTGGATGAACGCATAGCAATGAGAGTGTACACGAGATGGATTGGATGAACGCATAGGAATGAGAATGTACACGAGATGGATTGGATGAACGCATAGGAATGAGAGTGTACACGAGATGGATTGGATGAACGCATAGCAATGAGAGTGTACACGAGATGGATTGGATGAACGCATAGGAATGAGAATGTACACGAGATGGATTGGATGAACGCATAAAAATAAGAATGTACACGAGATGGATTGGATGAACGCATAAAAATAAGAATGTACACGAGATGGATTGGATGGACGCATACGGATACGGATTTTCCAGATTTTCCAAAATTTTGAATTTTCGCACTGAAACTATCAAATTTTAAAAGAGCGAGTTGAATAGGTATAAATGGTGTAATTTTTCTTCCTATTGATGTATAAAAATGTAAGTTTAAGGAGCTTCAAAAACGGTAGACCAGCAAGCCACTTCTAGACCATTACTCACACCACCCCCTCCCCCGAGGGATTTGGAGTTTAGTCGGCAAAGAAAACCTGTTTATATGTGCAGTCTCAACAAGCATTAACTACTATTGGGCAGAATTAATGTGTATTAATTAAGATATATTATAATTCCATTTTCTATTATTTCAAGATCTAGTATATTCATCACACTTCCCCCTCCCCCAAGGGATTGGGAGTTTTAGCGCCAAAATATCCAGCTGGCTGGGCAGGCTGCATGCGCTTAAACAACATTAACTTGTAATATTATTTTCTATTATGGATTTAAAATCGATGGATTTTAAAATTCTTAATTGGAAGGTTAGTTCACGAAAAATAGCGTTTATCTTCAATAAAATATTAAAAGCACATGATTTTACGTAACTCAGTGCTGTTCAAGAGATAATTTCCTTAAAAGTTTCAAGTATTATTGTGGACAAAGGATCAAGCTTATATTGCAATTTTTATAGGGGACGAGTGCTTCATAGTCACTGGCTACAGCTTATAACCGTCTCTCTATATTTTAATAACCCATAAAATATGAATGAAATGAAGGAAGGATAAACATAACTAGGTGTGTAACTATAGTTTTAAAAGAGGTGTTTCTTTTATCGCTAAACACTTTCATCATAAATCAAACGAAGTGGCTAGATACCCGGGAACCGAGAACGATTTTCGAACTACTGGATACCCGAGAGCATTTGATTTTCATTAAAAAACCCAGCTAATAACAACTTTCATGGATTCAAAGTATTCTAACTTTGTTTACGTAAGTGAAGCGCTTCTTAGAATCCATAGACATTTGAAAAATATACATTCGTCGAGTCTCGGTATACCACATACGCGCCATCCAAGTTGTGGCACGTGCAAACATTTCGACCGTAAACAAGGTCCCGTGAACGATTTTCAAAATACTAGATACCCGGGAGTATTTGATTTTCATTAAAAAACCCAGCTAATAATAACTTTCATGAATTCAAAGTCTAAACAACCGACGGCATTTGCTTAGCATTGTAGAAATCCAATATTCTATCAATGCGATCGTAAATTTTGATCGATCTTCTTACAAAATTCAAGCGACGGCCGGGTATCTAGCAATTTGAGAATCGATCCCGGGAGTTATGGACGGAGATCCGTAAACATACAATGGGTTCTGAATTAATTACTCTTAATACCACAATACAAGACACGGGCAACTGTATTGATTTGTCTAAATCATATTAACTCGTTTTTTTTAGTTCTCGGCTGCCAGGTAACTGTTATTCTATAAATCGCGACCGTATGTTCGAGCCTTTTGAATTTGCCGGTATTCCTTGACTCATTAATACAGTCGCAGAGTTTCTTTTCGAGATCTTTTTTTCCTGGAGTATCCAGTCACATTCTGGAAGATCCAATCATATTCTGGCATAGGAATAAAAGTATATGGGTCATAATAAACCGAAGTTTTAAAGTTGATTAATACACTGAGCCTTTAAATTCTCTTAAAAGGGAACTACAAACTTGAACGACAGGCTTGGTGTCGTTTCCATTTTTGGCTTATTTGTTTTTTCCGCTAACGCTGATGATTCTCATATACACATGCGCATGCTTTGTAGCACTTGCTTATCTCTCTTGATGCCAAAAAATACCATGTTCCAAAGTATTTTAAGACATAAGACCGAATAAAAACTCAATTCTGACTTTTACCCCTAGCTGTTCTATGTATACGCCGCGAATGGGCTTTTGAAAGCACTTCCCACATGGAAAGAAATAACAAATTTAACAAAACCATCAGCGACACAATCGACATACCGGGTGTGCTGGTCATAGCAAGGGGTTAATCATTTACGGCCTAGGGGCCGACTAACCTCTCCCTTAGGCTTCGGCCGAGCTTCCTGATCAGTCAGTAATGTCCTCCCGGGATAGCGGTGTTGGGGCCGAAATCTTCAGCATAGCCGTAAGTCCATACGATGCTTCAGCAATCGATGTCTGGAAGTATGGTCCTGGTTAATCAAGAAATAAAAAACATACTGATCTCAAAAACCTGAATCTTTCGTTTTGAAACGACAAGAGGAACTCTAAATGCGCATCACTTGCTCTTAGTACTTTTTTCTGGTCATACTTCAGTCCTTGCTTAGCTGGATAGATCATATATATTTTCACTTTTTTCAATCAATGTTCAAAAATACCGCGCTTGTCAAAGTGTCTTGGACATATGAAATACTGCCACTTAATTAGCAGATTCATTTCATGATTGTTTGATATATTTTTCAACCCTTAGAGTACAAAATAAAACATGATAAAAGAGAAAGAAAGAAAGGAAGGAAGGAAGGAAGGATGGATGGAAGAAAGGAAGGGAGGAAGGGAGGAAGGGAGGAAGGAAGAATGGAAGAAAGGAAGGAAAGATGAAAGAATCATAAATACAAAATCATGCATAACATTAGGTACCAAACCAAAATACGGTATGTTTTTTTAACTAACTATCAGACAGAGAAGTAAAGATCATGTCATTGGTAGTATCATCTTCGTTGAAGTGAGAGATGTATTGGGTGGGCGCATAGGTATAAGAATGTGCACAAGATGGATTGGATGAACGCATAGGAATGAGAGTGTACACGAGATGTATTGGGTGGGCGCATAGGAATAAGAATGTGCACAAGATGGATTGGATGAACGCATAGGAATGAGAGTGTACACGAGATGGATTGGATGAACGCATAGCAATGAGAGTGTACACGAGATGGATTGGATGAACGCATAGCAATGAGAGTGTACACGAGATGGATTGGATGAACGCATAGCAATGAGAATGTACACGAGATGGATTGGATGAACGCATAGGAATGAGAGTGTACACGAGATGGATTGGATGAACGCATAGGAATGAGAATGTACACGAGATGGATTGGATGAACGCATAGGAATGAGAATGTACACGAGATGGATTGGATGAACGCATAAAAATAAGAATGTACACGAGATGGATTGGATGAACGCATAAAAATAAGAATGTACACGAGATGGATTGGATGAACGAATAGGAATATGAATGTACACGAGATGAATTGGATGAACGCATAGGAATTAAAATGTACACGAGATGGATTGGATGAACGCATAGGAATAAAAATGTACACGAATTGGATTAGATAAATGTATAGGAATATGAATGTACACGAGATGGATTGGATGGACGCATACGGATACGGATTTTCCAGATTTTCCAAAATTTTGAATTTTCGCACTGAAACTATCAAATTTTAAATGAGCGAGTTGAATAGGTATAAATGGTGTAATTTTTCTTCCTATTGATGTATAAAAATGTAAGTTTAAGGAGCTTCAAAAACGGTAGACCAGCAAGCCACTTCTAGACCATTACTCACACCACCCCCTCCCCCGAGGGATTTGGAGTTTAGTCGGCAAAGAAAACCTGTTTATATGTGCAGTCTCAACAAGCATTAACTACTATTGGGCAGAATTAATGTGTATTAATTAAGATATATTATAATTCCATTTTCTATTATTTCAAGATCTAGTATATTCATCACACTTCCCCCTCCCCCAAGGGATTGGGAGTTTTAGCGCCAAAATATCCAGCTGGCTGGGCAGGCTGCATGCGCTTAAACAACATTAACTTGTAATATTATTTTCTATTATGGATTTAAAATCGATGGATTTTAAAATTCTTAATTGGAAGGTTAGTTCACGAAAAATAGCGTTTATCTTCAATAAAATATTAAAAGCACATGATTTTACGTAACTCAGTGCTGTTCAAGAGATAATTTCCTTAAAAGTTTCAAGTATTATTGTGGACAAAGGATCAAGCTTATATTGCAATTTTTATAGGGGACGAGTGCTTCATAGTCACTGGCTACAGCTTATAACCGTCTCTCTATATTTTAATAACCCATGAAATATGAATGAAACGAAGGAAGGATAAATATAACTAGGTGTGTAACTATAGTTTTAAAAGAGGTGTTTCTTTTATCGCTAAACACTTTCATCATAAATCAAACGAAGTGGCTAGATACCCGGGAACCGGGAACGATTTTCGAACTACTGGATACCCGCGCGCTCATCCCAAATGGTTGAAGCTCTATTTGCTCCGTAAGTTTCCGTATTTTTTTCTTTAATATTGTTTTTTCTATTTTCTATTCACATCGTATCTTCTTGTAAAGAGGTACTCTTTATTCTTGTTGTTTTATTTTTCTTTTGCTTGGTTATTTAGTATCGTTTTTCTCTATCGCCTATCTTAGCTCTTTACGGCCATCAATCTTTCTGTTTCAATTACATCACTTTTGGCTGCATATATCTTCTCTTTCAAATTTGGCTAGCGTACTTTATCCCATTTATTGCTGTTTGCCTCGTATCTCCTTGTGAGGTGGTACTTAGTATCCTCGTTGATTAGTTTTTCTTTGTTTTTCTCGATCACTAATCCTGCTCTCTGTCTCAATTACGTTTGTTAGACTGTATTTTTTCTCTTTCATGATTGACTCTACACTTTAATTTTATTTATTGCTATTATTTTTGTTGTTTTATTTGGTATATCTTTTCTCGATTTACTGTAAAGTAGTTTTTTTCTTTTTTCTTCTGTTTTTTCTTCTTTTTTCAGTTACTTTAGAAAAAACCGTTATTTGTTTTGCTTTGTTTTTTGATTTAAACCTAGCTCGAGCAAAGACCGTTGTTTGGGAGAAGGCGCGCGCGCAAAGAAGTTAGTTAAAGCTCGAGCAGATAAGTTAAAATGGGACCGAAGAATCACGTATTCTCGAGATCTACAATGAATTGTCTTCTGTCAAATGCTCGTAGCTTGAAGAGCTTACACAAATCCAATGGCTCTCTGGTATGTAATATCTCAAGATTTCAAGAGCTTGTTTATACGGAGGAAGCTGATATCGCACTGGTCACTGAGACATGGCTTCACAAGGACATACTGGACTGCGAAGTACTTCCTGCCGATTATTCTATCATAAGGAAAGACAGGGACTCACGCGGTGGGGGAGTCTTACTTGCCATAAAAACAAGTTCCTTTAGCTCGGTTCGCCAAATCGACATACAGACCGATATCGAAATATGTTTTGCCGAATTAACAACCTGGTCTAATCTTAAACTACTCGCCTGCTGTTGCTACAGACCCCCAAACTCAGGTAACACCTGGTTGGATTCATTTAACTCTCTCCTTTCACAAGTCTGTGAGCGCTACCAGAACATCCTTATTTGTGGTGATTTCAATTACCCAAGCATCTCCTGGGAATCTCCTGAAAAGACCAAGGGTGCTGAAGACCTGCGTTTTACAGAAACTCTAGCCGATTATTTCCTCACCCAGCTCGTCACTTCGCACACAAGAGGTAACAATTTACTTGACTTGGTTATAACCAACGTGCCAGATCTAGTTCAAACCGTGTCTACTCTTCAACCAGCCACTGCGGGCCTTTTTACAGATCACTGCACCATTACATTTGGCGTTAAAGCTTCTGTTAAAGCTCGGAATAGACATAAACGAACTGTTTTTGACTACCATAGAGGAGATTTCGACGGTCTCCGGCATTCACTTCAAACTTTGAACTTGTGCAGCCTTATTCAAGACGACGGTAATGTTAACAAAGATTGGCTTCGGTGGAAAAATGCTTTCTTATCTGCAGTAACTGATCACATACCAACAAAAAAACTCAAAGAAAAGAATTGCCCGCCCTGGATTACTGGAAACATCATCCACACTTTAAGGAAAAAAGAGGCAGCTCGTCTAAAACTTAAAAACTCACCTACAAGTCACCAGAAGAAAACATATCGCGACCTGCGAGCCAAAACGAAACAAATGATAAGGGAAAGTCGTGCAAAGTATTTTGACACCCTGGACTCCGCCTTAGCGCTTCAACCCAAAAGATTCTGGTCTATCTTCAAGCTTACAAACAAAAGAGCTAGTTTTCCTAAAGAAATGTCATCAGAGACTGTTGACCAAGACTCACAACATCTTCCGGCCTCAACACCACGACAGATTGCTGAACTTTTTAACACATACTTCATCTCAGTCTTCACAAACTCCTCACAGAACCTACGCCAGTTAACATCTCCTCCAATCACAGGTCCATTGATGGAAGATTTAGAGATCCCAACTGATGTTATCCTTAGTTCCCTGAAACAGTTGGATGTAAACAAAGCCAGTGGACCAGATGGAATACCAGCACGCCTAGTTAAGGCTACCGCTGAGCAGATCGCACCATCGTTATCTCGACTGTTTAATAAATCACTCCAACAGGGAATAATACCCGAAGACTGGAAGCTAGCAAATGTAGTTCCTGTGTTCAAAAAGGGAAAAAAAGAGCTGGTGGAAAACTATCGACCTATTTCCTTGCTCCCAATTCTCTCCAAAGTTCTCGAGAGATGCGTCTTGGCCGGCTTGAAAGACCACTTATACCACCTTATCAACCGTGTCCAGCATGGATTTACACCTGGCAGGTCGTGTGTCACCCAATTAACAACCGTGTTAGACTACATCGGCTCACAACTGGACAACGGCAAGCAAACGGACATAATTTACTTAGACATGAGTAAGGCGTTCGACAAAGTTGACCACGCCCTTTTGCTTAACAAGTTACGCCATTTTAATATTAGTGGCAGTTTACACGAATGGTTCCGATCATACCTGACTGGCCGAACACAGCGAACTACCATCCTCGGCTTCACTTCGCATGAGCTTCCAGTAACATCAGGAGTGCCACAAGGGTCTATTCTTGGACCGCTGCTATTCCTATTATTTGTTAACGACTTACCGGATGTTACCAATTCATCAAGTATTGCCTGTTATGCTGACGATACCAAAATATACAAGAGAATCGATTGCATCACAGACAGCGCCGCACTGCAGACAGACCTCACAAACCTTGTTCAGTGGTCAGAATCCTCTGGCCTTTTGTTCAATCGTTCAAAGTGCAAGTGTATGCGCATTACACGTAAACAAAACCCTGTGCAGTCCACGTATTCCATCGGAGGCGCTGACTTGGAGAGATGCGATTCAGAAAGGGACCTCGGCATCAGTATTTCAAGTGATCTCACGTGGTCTAAACATACCACTGAGCAATGCGCCAAAGCCAACAAGCTTCTAGGCTTTGTCTACCGGTCTTCTAGAGACATCAAAAACATCCGCACACGCCGCACGCTGTACTTAGCTATTGTACGCCCCCATCTAGGATATGCTACTCAGGTATGGTCACCACAGTCTGTTGGGCTCATTAAACAAGTTGAACGTGTACAGCGGCGCGCAACCAAGTACGTACTCAAACTAACATTCCGCTGTGACATGGAGTACAAAGATAGACTACAAGAAACCAATCTGTTGCCCATCTCTTATTGGCATGAAATGCTAGACATTATCTTTTTCTTCAAAGTCATTAATGGTTTGGTGCAAATAGAAAATGAGGTGTTACCAGTCGTGAGGGATACAGGAAGAACAACAAGAGCATCGAGTAACGGTGGAGCAGTCATGTTCACTCAGAGAAGATGCAGAACAGCCACCTACCAGCGCTCCTTCTTTGTAAGAGCATGCAGAACGTGGAATGCTCTACCAGAACACCTACGAGTGAAGAACCTATCATTGACTGCGTACAAGAAATCTCTCCTGGAGTACTATCACCATGCTCTACACCTGGTCTATGATCAGGACGATCCTCGGACATGGAAGTCCATCTGTCCGAAATGCAACGCCGCCCGTGGCTTGCAGAGCACTCCATCCTGCTGCTACTGACTTTTTTCTCTTCATAAAAGAGAAGTACAAGGGGAAAAAATGACAAAACAAACACGAAAAAGAAAAGACAAAAAAAAAAAAAAAAAAAAAAAAACTTTAATTATTATAATTGAAGAATTTATTTCTTCAACTTTTAATTCAAAATATTAATATATGTGAGGGGCCACTGTAATTGGCACACGCTGTAGTGGATTCCCAGCCATTATGTATATATTTTTGTAAATATTGTGTGTGAGCGTGAGTGTGTGTGTGCGTGGGTTTTGTTTTGTTTTTTTGTTGTTTAATGGCGAAGCTAAATAAATAACTAAATAAATATAGTTTTAAAAGAGGTGTTTCTTTTATCGCTAAACACTTTCATCATAAATCAAACGAAGTGGCTAGATACCCGGGAACCGGGAACGATTTTCGAACTACTGGATACCCGAGAGCATTTGATTTTCATTAAAAAACCCAGCTAATAACAACTTTCATGGATTCAAAGTATTCTAACTTTGTTTACGTAAGTGAAGCGCTTCTTAGAATCCATAGACATTTGAAAAATATACATTCGTCGAGTCTCGGTATACCACATACGCGCCATCCAAGTTGTGGCACGTGCAAACATTTCGACCGTAAACAAGGTCCCGTGAACGATTTTCAAAATACTAGATACCCGGGAGTATTTGATTTTCATTAAAAAACCCAGCTAATAATAACTTTCATGAATTCAAAGTCTAAACAACCGACGGCATTTGCTTAGCATTGTAGAAATCCAATATTCTATCAATGCGATCGTAAATTTTGATCGATCTTCTTACAAAATTCAAGCGACGGCCGGGTATCTAGCAATTTGAGAATCGATCCCGGGAGTTATGGACGGAGATCCGTAAACATACAATGGGTTCTGAATTAATTACTCTTAATACCACAATACAAGACACGGGCAACTGTATTGATTTGTCTAAATCATATTAACTCGTTTTTTTTAGTTCTCGGCTGCCAGGTAACTGTTATTCTATAAATCGCGACCGTATGTTCGAGCCTTTTGAATTTGCCGGTATTCCTTGACTCATTAATACAGTCGCAGAGTTTCTTTTCGAGATCTTTTTTTCCTGGAGTATCCAGTCACATTCTGGAGGATCCAATCATATTCTGGCATAGGAATAAAAGTATATGGGTCATAATAAACCGAAGTTTTAAAGTTGATTAATACACTGAGCCTTTAAATTCTCTTAAAAGGGAACTACAAACTTGAACGACAGGCTTGGTGTCGTTTCCATTTTTGGCTTGTTTGTTTTTTCCGCTAACGCTGATGATTCTCATATACACATGCGCATGCTTTGTAGCACTTGCTTATCTCTCTTGATGCCAAAAAATACCATGTTTCAAAGTATTTTAAGACATAAGACCGAATAAAAACTCAATTCTGACTTTTACCCCTAGCTGTTCTATGTATACGCCGCGAATGGGCTTTTGAAAGCACTTCCCACATGGAAAGAAATAACAAATTTAACAAAACCATCAGCGACACAATCGACATACCGGGTGTGCTGGTCATAGCAAGGGGTTAATCATTTACGGCCTAGGGGCCGACTAACCTCTCCCTTAGGCTTCGGCCGAGCTTCCTGATCAGTCAGTAATGTCCTCCCGGGATAGCGGTGTTGGGGCCGAAATCTTCAGCATAGCCGTAAGTCCATACGATGCTTCAGCAATCGATGTCTGGAAGTATGGTCCTGGTTAATCAAGAAATAAAAAACATACTGATCTCAAAAACCTGAATCTTTCGTTTTGAAACGACAAGAGGAACTCTAAATGCGCATCACTTGCTCTTAGTACTTTTTTCTGGTCATACTTCAGTCCTTGCTTAGCTGGATAGATCATATATATTTTCACTTTTTTCAATCAATGTTCAAAAATACCGCGCTTGTCAAAGTGTCTTGGACATATGAAATACTGCCACTTAATTAGCAGATTCATTTCATGATTGTTTGATATATTTTTCAACCCTTAGAGTACAAAATAAAACATGATAAAAGAGAAAGAAAGAAAGGAAGGAAGGAAGGAAGGATGGATGGAAGAAAGGAAGGGAGGAAGGGAGGAAGGAAGAATGGAAGAAAGGAAGGAAAGATGAAAGAATCATAAATACAAAATCATGCATAACATTAGGTACCAAACCAAAATACGGTATGTTTTTTTAACTAACTATCAGACAGAGAAGTAAAGATCATGTCATTGGTAGTATCATCTTCGTTGAAGTGAGAGATGTATTGGGTGGGCGCATAGGTATAAGAATGTGCACAAGATGGATTGGATGAACGCATAGGAATGAGAGTGTACACGAGATGTATTGGGTGGGCGCATAGGAATAAGAATGTGCACAAGATGGATTGGATGAACGCATAGGAATGAGAGTGTACACGAGATGGATTGGATGAACGCATAGCAATGAGAGTGTACACGAGATGGATTGGATGAACGCATAGCAATGAGAGTGTACACGAGATGGATTGGATGAACGCATAGCAATGAGAATGTACACGAGATGGATTGGATGAACGCATAGGAATGAGAGTGTACACGAGATGGATTGGATGAACGCATAGGAATGAGAATGTACACGAGATGGATTGGATGAACGCATAGGAATGAGAATGTACACGAGATGGATTGGATGAACGCATAAAAATAAGAATGTACACGAGATGGATTGGATGAACGCATAAAAATAAGAATGTACACGAGATGGATTGGATGAACGAATAGGAATATGAATGTACACGAGATGAATTGGATGAACGCATAGGAATTAAAATGTACACGAGATGGATTGGATGAACGCATAGGAATAAAAATGTACACGAATTGGATTAGATAAATGTATAGGAATATGAATGTACACGAGATGGATTGGATGGACGCATACGGATACGGATTTTCCAGATTTTCCAAAATTTTGAATTTTCGCACTGAAACTATCAAATTTTAAATGAGCGAGTTGAATAGGTATAAATGGTGTAATTTTTCTTCCTATTGATGTATAAAAATGTAAGTTTAAGGAGCTTCAAAAACGGTAGACCAGCAAGCCACTTCTAGACCATTACTCACACCACCCCCTCCCCCGAGGGATTTGGAGTTTAGTCGGCAAAGAAAACCTGTTTATATGTGCAGTCTCAACAAGCATTAACTACTATTGGGCAGAATTAATGTGTATTAATTAAGATATATTATAATTCCATTTTCTATTATTTCAAGATCTAGTATATTCATCACACTTCCCCCTCCCCCAAGGGATTGGGAGTTTTAGCGCCAAAATATCCAGCTGGCTGGGCAGGCTGCATGCGCTTAAACAACATTAACTTGTAATATTATTTTCTATTATGGATTTAAAATCGATGGATTTTAAAATTCTTAATTGGAAGGTTAGTTCACGAAAAATAGCGTTTATCTTCAATAAAATATTAAAAGCACATGATTTTACGTAACTCAGTGCTGTTCAAGAGATAATTTCCTTAAAAGTTTCAAGTATTATTGTGGACAAAGGATCAAGCTTATATTGCAATTTTTATAGGGGACGAGTGCTTCATAGTCACTGGCTACAGCTTATAACCGTCTCTCTATATTTTAATAACCCATGAAATATGAATGAAACGAAGGAAGGATAAATATAACTAGGTGTGTAACTATAGTTTTAAAAGAGGTGTTTCTTTTATCGCTAAACACTTTCATCATAAATCAAACGAAGTGGCTAGATACCCGGGAACCGGGAACGATTTTCGAACTACTGGATACCCGAGAGCATTTGATTTTCATTAAAAAACCCAGCTAATAACAACTTTCATGGATTCAAAGTATTCTAACTTTGTTTACGTAAGTGAAGCGCTTCTTAGAATCCATAGACATTTGAAAAATATACATTCGTCGAGTCTCGGTATACCACATACGCGCCATCCAAGTTGTGGCACGTGCAAACATTTCGACCGTAAACAAGGTCCCGTGAACGATTTTCAAAATACTAGATACCCGGGAGTATTTGATTTTCATTAAAAAACCCAGCTAATAATAACTTTCATGAATTCAAAGTCTAAACAACCGACGGCATTTGCTTAGCATTGTAGAAATCCAATATTCTATCAATGCGATCGTAAATTTTGATCGATCTTCTTACAAAATTCAAGCGACGGCCGGGTATCTAGCAATTTGAGAATCGATCCCGGGAGTTATGGACGGAGATCCGTAAACATACAATGGGTTCTGAATTAATTACTCTTAATACCACAATACAAGACACGGGCAACTGTATTGATTTGTCTAAATCATATTAACTCGTTTTTTTTAGTTCTCGGCTGCCAGGTAACTGTTATTCTATAAATCGCGACCGTATGTTCGAGCCTTTTGAATTTGCCGGTATTCCTTGACTCATTAATACAGTCGCAGAGTTTCTTTTCGAGATCTTTTTTTCCTGGAGTATCCAGTCACATTCTGGAAGATCCAATCATATTCTGGCATAGGAATAAAAGTATATGGGTCATAATAAACCGAAGTTTTAAAGTTGATTAATACACTGAGCCTTTAAATTCTCTTAAAAGGGAACTACAAACTTGAACGACAGGCTTGGTGTCGTTTCCATTTTTGGCTTATTTGTTTTTTCCGCTAACGCTGATGATTCTCATATACACATGCGCATGCTTTGTAGCACTTGCTTATCTCTCTTGATGCCAAAAAATACCATGTTTCAAAGTATTTTAAGACATAAGACCGAATAAAAACTCAATTCTGACTTTTACCCCTAGCTGTTCTATGTATACGCCGCGAATGGGCTTTTGAAAGCACTTCCCACATGGAAAGAAATAACAAATTTAACAAAACCATCAGCGACACAATCGACATACCGGGTGTGCTGGTCATAGCAAGGGGTTAATCATCTACGGCCTAGGGGCCGACTAACCTCTCCCTTAGGCTTCGGCCGAGCTTCCTGATCAGTCAGTAATGTCCTCCCGGGATAGCGGTGTTGGGGCCGAAATCTTCAGCATAGCCGTAAGTCCATACGATGCTTCAGCAATCGATGTCTGGAAGTATGGTCCTGGTTAATCAAGAAATAAAAAACATACTGATCTCAAAAACCTGAATCTTTCGTTTTGAAACGACAAGAGGAACTCTAAATGCGCATCACTTGCTCTTAGTACTTTTTTCTGGTCATACTTCAGTCCTTGCTTAGCTGGATAGATCATATATATTTTCACTTTTTTCAATCAATGTTCAAAAATACCGCGCTTGTCAAAGTGTCTTGGACATATGAAATACTGCCACTTAATTAGCAGATTCATTTCATGATTGTTTGATATATTTTTCAACCCTTAGAGTACAAAATAAAACATGATAAAAGAGAAAGAAAGAAAGGAAGGAAGGAAGGAAGGATGGATGGAAGAAAGGAAGGGAGGAAGGGAGGAAGGAAGAATGGAAGAAAGGAAGGAAAGATGAAAGAATCATAAATACAAAATCATGCATAACATTAGGTACCAAACCAAAATACGGTATGTTTTTTTAACTAACTATCAGACAGAGAAGTAAAGATCATGTCATTGGTAGTATCATCTTCGTTGAAGTGAGAGATGTATTGGGTGGGCGCATAGGTATAAGAATGTGCACAAGATGGATTGGATGAACGCATAGGAATGAGAGTGTACACGAGATGTATTGGGTGGGCGCATAGGAATAAGAATGTGCACAAGATGGATTGGATGAACGCATAGGAATGAGAGTGTACACGAGATGGATTGGATGAACGCATAGCAATGAGAGTGTACACGAGATGGATTGGATGAACGCATAGCAATGAGAGTGTACACGAGATGGATTGGATGAACGCATAGCAATGAGAATGTACACGAGATGGATTGGATGAACGCATAGGAATGAGAGTGTACACGAGATGGATTGGATGAACGCATAGGAATGAGAATGTACACGAGATGGATTGGATGAACGCATAGGAATGAGAATGTACACGAGATGGATTGGATGAACGCGTAAAAATAAGAATGTACACGAGATGGATTGGATGAACGCATAAAAATAAGAATGTACACGAGATGGATTGGATGAACGAATAGGAATATGAATGTACACGAGATGAATTGGATGAACGCATAGGAATTAAAATGTACACGAGATGGATTGGATGAACGCATAGGAATAAAAATGTACACGAATTGGATTAGATAAATGTATAGGAATATGAATGTACACGAGATGGATTGGATGGACGCATACGGATACGGATTTTCCAGATTTTCCAAAATTTTGAATTTTCGCACTGAAACTATCAAATTTTAAAAGAGCGAGTTGAATAGGTATAAATGGTGTAATTTTTCTAACTATTGATGTATAAAAATGTAAGCTTAAGGAGCTTCAAAAACGGTAGACCAGCAAGCCACTTCTAGACCATTACTCACACCACCCCCTCCCCCGAGGGATTTGGAGTTTAGTCGGCAAAGAAAACCTGTTTCTATGTGCAGTCTCAACAAGCATTAACTACTATTGGGCAGAATTAATGTGTATTAATTAAGATATATTATAATTCCATTTTCTATTATTTCAAGATCTAGTATATTCATCACACTTCCCCCTCCCCCAAGGGATTGGGAGTTTTAGCGCCAAAATATCCAGCTGGCTGGGCAGGCTGCATGCGCTTAAACAACATTAACTTGTAATATTATTTTCTATTATGGATTTAAAATCGATGGATTTTAAAATTCTTAATTGGAAGGTTAGTTCACGAAAAATAGCGTTTATCTTCAATAAAATATTAAAAGCACATGATTTTACGTAACTCAGTGCTGTTCAAGAGATAATTTCCTTAAAAGTTTCAAGTATTATTGTGGACAAAGGATCAAGCTTATATTGCAATTTTTATAGGGGACGAGTGCTTCATAGTCACTGGCTACAGCTTATAACCGTCTCTCTATATTTTAATAACCCATGAAATATGAATGAAACGAAGGAAGGATAAATATAACTAGGTGTGTAACTATAGTTTTAAAAGAGGTGTTTCTTTTATCGCTAAACACTTTCATCATAAATCAAACGAAGTGGCTAGATACCCGGGAACCGGGAACGATTTTCGAACTACTGGATACCCGAGAGCATTTGATTTTCATTAAAAAACCCAGCTAATAACAACTTTCATGGATTCAAAGTATTCTAACTTTGTTTACGTAAGTGAAGCGCTTCTTAGAATCCATAGACATTTGAAAAATATACATTCGTCGAGTCTCGGTATACCACATACGCGCCATCCAAGTTGTGGCACGTGCAAACATTTCGACCGTAAACAAGGTCCCGTGAACGATTTTCAAAATACTAGATACCCGGGAGTATTTGATTTTCATTAAAAAACCCAGCTAATAATAACTTTCATGAATTCAAAGTCTAAACAACCGACGGCATTTGCTTAGCATTGTAGAAATCCAATATTCTATCAATGCGATCGTAAATTTTGATCGATCTTCTTACAAAATTCAAGCGACGGCCGGGTATCTAGCAATTTGAGAATCGATCCCGGGAGTTATGGACGGAGATCCGTAAACATACAATGGGTTCTGAATTAATTACTCTCAATACGACAATACAAGACACGGGCAACTGTATTGATTTGTCTAAATCATATTAACTCGTTTTTTTTAGTTCTCGGCTGCCAGGTAACTGTTATTCTATAAATCGCGACCGTATGTTCGAGCCTTTTGAATTTGCCGGTATTCCTTGACTCATTAATACAGTCGCAGAGTTTCTTTTCGAGATCTTTTTTTCCTGGAGTATCCAGTCACATTCTGGAGGATCCAATCATATTCTGGCATAGGAATAAAAGTATATGGGTCATAATAAACCGAAGTTTTAAAGTTGATTAATACACTGAGCCTTTAAATTCTCTTAAAAGGGAACTACAAACTTGAACGACAGGCTTGGTGTCGTTTCCATTTTTGGCTTGTTTGTTTTTTCCGCTAACGCTGATGATTCTCATCATGTATACACATGCGCATGCTTTGTAGCACTTGCTTATCTCTCTTGATGCCAAAAAATACCATGTTTCAAAGTATTTTAAGACATAAGACCGAATAAAAACTCAATTCTGACTTTTACCCCTAGCTGTTCTATGTATACGCCGCGAATGGGCTTTTGAAAGCACTTCCCACATGGAAAGAAATAACAAATTTAACAAAACCATCAGCGACACAATCGACATACCGGGTGTGCTGGTCATAGCAAGGGGTTAATCATCTACGGCCTAGGGGCCGACTAACCTCTCCCTTAGGCTTCGGCCGAGCTTCCTGATCAGTCAGTAATGTCCTCCCGGGATAGCGGTGTTGGGGCCGAAATCTTCAGCATAGCCGTAAGTCCATACGATGCTTCAGCAATCGATGTCTGGAAGTATGGTCCTGGTTAATCAAGAAATAAAAAACATACTGATCTCAAAAACCTGAATCTTTCGTTTTGAAACGACAAGAGGAACTCTAAATGCGCATCACTTGCTCTTAGTACTTTTTTCTGGTCATACTTCAGTCCTTGCTTAGCTGGATAGATCATATATATTTTCACTTTTTTCAATCAATGTTCAAAAATACCGCGCTTGTCAAAGTGTCTTGGACATATGAAATACTGCCACTTAATTAGCAGATTCATTTCATGATTGTTTGATATATTTTTCAACCCTTAGAGTACAAAATAAAACATGATAAAAGAGAAAGAAAGAAAGGAAGAAAGGAAGGAAGGAAGGAAGGAAGGAAAGAAGGATGGAAGAAAGGAAGGGAGGAAGTGAGGAAGGAAGAATGGAAGAAAGGAAGGAAAGATGAAAGAATCATAAATACAAAATCATGCATAACATTAGTTACCAAACCAAAATACGGTATGTTTTTTTTAACTAACTATCAGACAGAGAAGTAAAGATCATGTCATTGGTAGTATCATCTTCGTTGAAGTGAGAGATGTATTGGGTGGGCGCATAGGAATAAGAATGTGCACAAGATGGATTGGATGAACGCATAGGAATGAGAGTGTACACGAGATGTATTGGGTGGGCGCATAGGAATAAGAATGTGCACAAGATGGATTGGATGAACGCATAGGAATGAGAGTGTACACGAGATGGATTGGATGAACGCATAGCAATGAGAGTGTACACGAGATGGATTGGATGAACGCATAGCAATGAGAGTGTACACGAGATGGATTGGATGAACGCATAGGAATGAGAATGTACACGAGATGGATTGGATGAACGCATAGGAATGAGAGTGTACACGAGATGGATTGGATGAACGCATAGGAATGAGAATGTACACGAGATGGATTGGATGAACGCATAGCAATAAGAGTGTACACGAGATGGATTGGATGAACGCATAGCAATGAGAGTGTACACGAGATGGATTGGATGAACGCATAGGAATGAGAATGTACACGAGATGGATTGGATGAACGCATAGGAATGAGAATGTACACGAGATGGATTGGATGAACGCATAGGAATGAGAATGTACACGAGATGGATTGGATGAACGCAAAGGAATGAGAATGTACACGAGATGGATTGGATGAACGCATAAAAATAAGAATGTACACGAGATGGATTGGATGAACGCATAAAAATAAGAATGTACACGAGATGGATTGGATGAACGAATAGGAATATGAATGTACACGAGATGAATTGGATGAACGCATAGTGATTAAAATGTACACGAGATGGATTGGATGAACGCATAGGAATAAAAATGTACACGAATTGGATTAGATAAATGTATAGGAATATGAATGTACACGAGATGGATTGGATGGACGCATACGGATACGGATTTTCCAGATTTTCCAAAATTTTGAATTTTCGCACTGAAACTATCAAATTTTAAAAGAGCGAGTTGAATAGGTATAAATGGTGTAATTTTTCTTCCTATTGATGTATAAAAATGTAAGTTTAAGGAGCTTCAAAAACGGTAGACCAGCAAGCCACTTCTAGACCATTACTCACACCACCCCCTCCCCCGAGGGATTTGGAGTTTAGTCGGCAAAGAAAACCTGTTTATATGTGCAGTCTCAACAAGCATTAACTACTATTGGGCAGAATTAATGTGTATTAATTAAGATATATTATAATTCCATTTTCTATTATTTCAAAATCTAGTATATTCATCACACTTCCCCCTCCCCCAAGGGATTGGGAGTTTTAGCGCCAAAATATCCAGCTGCCTGGGCAGGCTGCATGCGCTTAAACAACATTATTTTGTAATATTATTTTCTATTATGGATTTAAAATCGATGGATTTTAAAATTCTTAATTGGAAGGTTAGTTCACGAAAAATAGCGTTTATCTTCAATAAAATATTAAAAGCACATGATTTTACGTAACTCAGTGCTGTTCAAGAAATAATTTCCTTAAAAGTTTCAAGTATTATTGTGGACAAAGGATCAAGCTTATATTGCAATTTTTATAGGGGACGAGTGCTTCATAGTCACTGGCTACAGCTTATAACCGTCTCTCTATATTTTAATAACCCATAAAATATGAATGAAATGAAGGAAGGATAAACATAACTAGGTGTGTAACTATAGTTTTAAAAGAGGTGTTTCTTTTATTGCTAAACACTTTCATCATAAATCAAACGAAGTGGCTAGATACCCGGGAACCGGGAACGATTTTCGAACTACTGGATACCCGAGAGCATTTGATTTTCATTAAAAAAACCCAGCTAATAACAACTTTCATGGATTCAAAGTATTCTAACTTTGTTTACGTAAGTGAAGCGCTTCTTAGAATCCATAGACATTTGAAAAATATACATTCGTCGAGTCTCGGTATACCACATACGCGGCATCCAAGTTGTGGCACGTGCAAACATTTCGACCGTAAACAAGGTCCCGTGAACGATTTTCAAAATACTAGATACCCGGGAGTATTTGATTTTCATTAAAAAACCCAGCTAATAATAACTTTCATGAATTCAAAGTCTAAACAACCGACGGCATTTGCTTAGCATTGTAGAAATCCAATATTCTATCAATGCGATCGTAAATTTTGATCGATCTTCTTACAAAATTCAAGCGACGGCCGGGTATCTAGCAATTTGAGAATCGATCCCGGGAGTTATGGACGGAGATCCGTAAACATACAATGGGTTCTGAATTAATTACTCTTAATACCACAATACAAGACACGGGCAACTGTATTGATTTGTCTAAATCATATTAACTCGTTTTTTTTAGTTCTCGGCTGCCAGGTAACTGTTATTCTATAAATCGCGACCGTACGTTCGAGCCTTTTGAATTTGCCGGTATTCCTTGACTCATTAATACAGTTGCAGAGTTTCTTTTCGAGATCTTTTTTTCCTGGAGTATCCAGTCACATTCTGGAGGATCCAATCATATTCTGGCATAGGAATAAAAGTATATGGGTCATAATAAACCGAAGTTTTAAAGTTGATTAATACACTGAGCCTTTAAATTCTCTTAAAAGGGAACTACAAACTTGAACGACAGGCTTGGTGTCGTTTCCATTTTTGGCTTGTTTGTTTTTTCCGCTAACGCTGATGATTCTCATCATGTATACACATGCGCATGCTTTGTAGCACTTGCTTATCTCTCTTGATGCCAAAAAATACCATGTTTCAAAGTATTTTAAGACATAAGACCGAATAAAAACTCAATTCTGACTTTTACCCCTAGCTGTTCTATGTATACGCCGCGAATGGGCTTTTGAAAGCACTTCCCACATGGAAAGAAATAACAAATTTAACAAAACCATCAGCGACACAATCGACATACCGGGTGTGCTGGTCATAGCAAGGGGTTAATCATCTACGGCCTAGGGGCCGACTAACCTCTCCCTTAGGCTTCGGCCGAGCTTCCTGATCAGTCAGTAATGTCCTCCCGGGATAGCGGTGTTGGGGCCGAAATCTTCAGCATAGCCGTAAGTCCATACGATGCTTCAGCAATTGATGTCTGGAAGTATGGTCCTGGTTAATCAAGAAATAAAAAACATACTGATCTCAAAAACCTGAATCTTTCGTTTTGAAACGACAAGAGGAACTCTAAATGCGCATTACTTGCTCTTAGTACTTTTTTCTGGTCATACTTCAGTCCTTGCTTAGCTGGATAGATCATATATATTTTCACTTTTTTCAATCAATGTTCAAAAATACCGCGCTTGTCAAAGTGTCTTGGACATATGAAATACTGCCACTTAATTAGCAGATTCATTTCATGATTGTTTGATATATTTTTCAACCCTTAGAGTACAAAATAAAACATGATAAAAGAGAAAGAAAGAAAGGAAGGAAGGAAGGAAGGATGGATGGAAGAAAGGGAGGGAGGAAGGGAGGAAGGAAGAATGGAAGAAAGGAAGGAAAGATGAAAGAATCATAAATACAAAATCATGCATAACATTAGGTACCAAACCAAAATACGGTATGTTTTTTTAACTAACTATCAGACAGAGAAGTAAAGATCATGTCATTGGTAGTATCATCTTCGTTGAAGTGAGAGATGTATTGGGTGGGCGCATAGGTATAAGAATGTGCACAAGATGGATTGGATGAACGCATAGGAATGAGAGTGTACACGAGATGTATTGGGTGGGCGCATAGGAATAAGAATGTGCACAAGATGGATTGGATGAACGCATAGCAATGAGAGTGTACACGAGATGGATTGGATGAACGCATAGCAATGAGAGTGTACACGAGATGGATTGGATGAACGCATAGCAATGAGAGTGTACACGAGATGGATTGGATGAACGCATAGGAATGAGAATGTACACGAGATGGATTGGATGAACGCATAGGAATGAGAGTGTACACGAGATGGATTGGATGAACGCATAGGAATGAGAATGTACACGAGATGGATTGGATGAACGCATAGGAATGAGAGTGTACACGAGATGGATTGGATGAACGCATAAAAATAAGAATGTACACGAGATGGATTGGATGAACGCATAAAAATAAGAATGTACACGAGATGGATTGGATGAACGAATAGGAATATGAATGTACACGAGATGAATTGGATGAACGCATAGGAATTAAAATGTACACGAGATGGATTGGATGAACGCATAGGAATATAAATGTACACGAATTGGATTAGATAAATGTATAGGAATATGAATGTACACGAGATGGATTGGATGGACGCATACGGATACGGATTTTCCAGATTTTCCAAAATTTTGAATTTTCGCACTGAAACTATCAAATTTTAAATGAGCGAGTTGAATAGGTATAAATGGTGTAATTTTTCTTCCTATTGATGTATAAAAATGTAAGTTTAAGGAGCTTCAAAAACGGTAGACCAGCAAGCCACTTCTAGACCATTACTCACACCACCCCCTCCCCCGAGGGATTTGGAGTTTAGTCGGCAAAGAAAACCTGTTTCTATGTGCAGTCTCAACAAGCATTAACTACTATTGGGCAGAATTAATGTGTATTAATTAAGATATATTATAATTCCATTTTCTATTATTTCAAGATCTAGTATATTCATCACACTTCCCCCTCCCCCAAGGGATTGGGAGTTTTAGCGCCAAAATATCCAGCTGGCTGGGCAGGCTGCATGCGCTTAAACAACATTAACTTGTAATATTATTTTCTATTATGGATTTAAAATCGATGGATTTTAAAATTCTTAATTGGAAGGTTAGTTCACGAAAAATAGCGTTTATCTTCAATAAAATATTAAAAGCACATGATTTTACGTAACTCAGTGCTGTTCAAGAGATAATTTCCTTAAAAGTTTCAAGTATTATTGTGGACAAAGGATCAAGCTTATATTGCAATTTTTATAGGGGACGAGTGCTTCATAGTCACTGGCTACAGCTTATAACCGTCTCGCTATATTTTAATAACCCATGAAATATGAATGAAACGAAGGAAGGATAAATATAACTAGGTGTGTAACTATAGTTTTAAAAGAGGTGTTTCTTTTATCGCTAAACACTTTCATCATAAATCAAACGAAGTGGCTAGATACCGGAAAGATTTTCGAACTACTGGATACCCGAGAGCATTTGATTTTCATTAAAAAACCCAGCTAATAACAACTTTCATGGATTCAAAGTATTCTAACTTTGTTTACGTAAGTGAAGCGCTTCTTAGAATCCATAGACATTTGAAAAATATACATTCGTCGAGTCTTGGTATACCACATACGCGCCATCCAAGTTGTGGCACTTGCAAACATTTCGACCGTAAACAAGGTCCCGTGAACGATTTTCAAAATACTAGATACCCGGGAGTATTTGATTTTCATTAAAAAACCCAGCTAATAATAACTTTCATGAATTCAAAGTCTAAACAACCGACGGCATTTGCTTAGCATTGTAGAAATCCAATATTCTATCAATGCGATCGTAAATTTTGATCGATCTTCTTACAAAATTCAAGCGACGGCCGGGTATCTAGCAATTTGAGAATCGATCCCGGGAGTTATGGACGGAGATCCGTAAACATACAATGGGGTCTGAATTAATTACTCTTAATACCACAATACAAGACACGGGCAACTGTATTGATTTGTCTAAATCATATTAACTCGTTTTTTTTAGTTCTCGGCTGCCAGGTAACTGTTATTCTATAAATCGCGACCGTATGTTCGAGCCTTTTGAATTTGCCGGTATTCCTTGACTCATTAATACAGTTGCAGAGTTTCTTTTCGAGATCTTTTTTTCCTGGAGTATCCAGTCACATTCTGGAGGATCCAATCATATTCTGGCATAGGAATAAAAGTATATGGGTCATAATAAACCGAAGTTTTAAAGTTGATTAATACACTGAGCCTTTAAATTCTCTTAAAAGGGAACTACAAACTTGAACGACAGGCTTGGTGTCGTTTCCATTTTTGGCTTGTTTGTTTTTTCCGCTAACGCTGATGATTCTCATCATGTATACACATGCGCATGCTTTGTAGCACTTGCTTATCTCTCTTGATGCCAAAAAATACCATGTTTCAAAGTATTTTAAGACATAAGACCGAATAAAAACTCAATTCTGACTTTTACCCCTAGCTGTTCTATGTATACGCCGCGAATGGGCTTTTGAAAGCACTTCCCACATGGAAAGAAATAACAAATTTAACAAAACCATCAGCGACACAATCGACATACCGGGTGTGCTGGTCATAGCAAGGGGTTAATCATCTACGGCCTAGGGGCCGACTAACCTCTCCCTTAGGCTTCGGCCGAGCTTCCTGATCAGTCAGTAATGTCCTCCCGGGATAGCGGTGTTGGGGCCGAAATCTTCAGCATAGCCGTAAGTCCATACGATGCTTCAGCAATCGATGTCTGGAAGTATGGTCCTGGTTAATCAAGCAATAAAAAACATACTGATCTCAAAAACCTGAATCTTTCGTTTTGAAACGACAAGAGGAACTCTAAATGCGCATTACTTGCTCTTAGTACTTTTTTCTGGTCATACTTCAGTCCTTGCTTAGCTGGATAGATCATATATATTTTCACTTTTTTCAATCAATGTTCAAAAATACCGCGCTTGTCAAAGATATGAAATACTGCCACTTAATTAGCAGATTCATTTCATGATTGTTTGATATATTTTTCAACCCTTAGAGTACAAAATAAAACATGATAAAAGAGAAAGAAAGAAAGGAAGGAAGGAAGGAAGGAAGGAAGGAAGGAAGGAAGGAAGGAAAGAAGGATGGAAGAAAGGAAGGGAGGAAGGGAGGAAGGAAGAATGGAAGAAAGGAAGGAAAGATGAAAGAATCATAAATGCAAAATCATGCATAACATTAGGTACCAAACCAAAATACGGTATGTTTTTTTTTAACTAACTATCAGACAGAGAAGTAAAGATCATGTCATTGGTAGTATCATCTTCGTTGAAGTGAGAGATGTATTGGGTGGGCGCATAGGAATAAGAATGTGCACAAGATGGATTGGATGAACGCATAGGAATGAGAGTGTACACGAGATGTATTGGGTGGGCGCATAGGAATAAGAATGTGCACAAGATGGATTGGATGAACGCATAGCAATGAGAGTGTACACGAGATGGATTGGATGAACGCATAGCAATGAGAGTGTACACGAGATGGATTGGATGAACGCATAGCAATGAGAGTGTACACGAGATGGATTGGATGAACGCATAGGAATGAGAATGTACACGAGATGGATTGGATGAACGCATAGGAATGAGAGTGTACACGAGATGGATTGGATGAACGCATAGCAATGAGAGTGTACACGAGATGGATTGGATGAACGCATAGGAATGAGAATGTACACGAGATGGATTGGATGAACGCATAGGAATGAGAATGTACACGAGATGGATTGGATGAACGCATAGGAATGAGAGTGTACACGAGATGGATTGGATGAACGCATAGGAATGCGAATGTACACGAGATGGATTGGATGAACGCATAGGAAAGAGAATGTACACGAGATGGATTGGATGAACGCATAAAAATGAGAATGTACACGAGATGGATTGGACGAACGCATAAAAATAAGAATGTACACGAGATGGATTGGATGAACGAATAGGAATATGAATGTACACGAGATGAATTGGATGAACGCATAGGAATTAAAATGTACACGAGATGGATTGGATGAACGCATAGGAATAAAAATGTACACGAATTGGATTAGATAAATGTATAGGAATATGAATGTACACGAGATGGATTGGATGGATGCATACGGATACGGATTTTCCAGATTTTCCAAAATTTTGAATTTTCGCACTGAAACTATCAAATTTTAAAAGAGCGAGTTGAATAGGTATAAATGGTGTAATTTTTCTTCCTATTGATGTATAAAAATGTAAGTTTAAGGAGCTTCAAAAACGGTAGACCAGCAAGCCACTTCTAGACCATTACTCACACCACCCCCTCCCCCGAGGGATTTGGAGTTTAGTCGGCAAAGAAAACCTGTTTATATGTGCAGTCTCAACAAGCATTAACTACTATTGGGCAGAATTAATGTGTATTAATTAAGATATATTATAATTCCATTTTCTATTATTTCAAGATCTAGTATATTCATCACACTTCCCCCTCCCCCAAGGGATTGGGAGTTTTAGCGCCAAAATATCCAGCTGGCTGGGCAGGCTGCATGCGCTTAAACAACATTAACTTGTAATATTATTTTCTATTATGGATTTAAAATCGATGGATTTTAAAATTCTTAATTTGAAGGTTAGTTCACGAAAAATAGCGTTTATCTTCAATAAAATATTAAAAGCACATGATTTTACGTAACTCAGTGCTGTTCAAGAGATAATTTCCTTAAAAGTTTCAAGTATTATTGTGGACAAAGGATCAAGCTTATATTGCAATTTTTATAGGGGACGAGTGCTTCATAGTCACTGGCTACAGCTTATAACCGTCTCTCTATATTTTAATAACCCATAAAATATGAATGAAATGAAGGAAGGATAAATATAACTAGGTGTGTAACTATAGTTTTAAAAGAGGTGTTTCTTTTATCGCTAAACACTTTCATCATAAATCAAACGAAGTGGCTAGATACCCGGGAACCGAGAACGATTTTCGAACTACTGGATACCCGAGAGCATTTGATTTTCATTAAAAAACCCAGCTAATAACAACTTTCATGGATTCAAAGTATTCTAACTTTGTTTACGTAAGTGAAGCGCTTCTTAGAATCCATAGACATTTGAAAAATATACATTCGTCGAGTCTCGGTATACCACATACGCGCCATCCAAGTTGTGGCACTTGCAAACATTTCGACCGTAAACAAGGTCCCGTGAACGATTTTCAAAATACTAGATACCCGGGAGTATTTGATTTTCATTAAAAAACCCAGCTAATAATAACTTTCATGAATTCAAAGTCTAAACAACCGACGGCATTTGCTTAGCATTGTAGAAATCCAATATTCTATCAATGCGATCGTAAATTTTGATCGATCTTCTTACAAAATTCAAGCGACGGCCGGGTATCAGAGGAGGAGTGCATAGTATCCCATGATGCATTGCGAATGATATTATATTATCGTTTTGTTGTGACGTCATCATTCCGCTCAACCAGTTCATGTTTGAAGAAGTCAATATGGCGTCCATCTCGATCGTACCAGAGAATATGGCATAAAGCCTTCAAAATGAGTCCTTAATTTACGTGCATTGCGTAGCAAAAGCTGATTTTGAGGTCCGTATACCCAGTTTGCTATGTCTTAGCATCACTTGCCGTGAAATACACGTAAGCTTTATAGAAAAGTTAAGTGAAAGAAGAGTGGCACTCGTGCCTAAACACAACGGTCTTGCCGACGTCGACGATATATTCCAGAATATCGACTGTCCAGCACTAATATCAGTAAAATCTAGCTGCGATATAAAGGTGAGTTTCTCTTAGTTATCAAAATCTAGTATATCGAAAAGAACTAGCGTATTTTAAGAACTGCAGACAACTCATCAATTGTTGTCACTGACAACAACAACAAAACTGTTCTAGTGACATTCTGGTCAAATATACTAATCAAGTATTATTCTACTGCTTCAAGTTTTTAGATCCATATGATGGTAGAATGGAATTTTACGATGGCACCTTAATTTGGAACTACGAGGTTATTCCTGCCCCATCCGCAGTTTGTGTAAAGGCAAAGACAACTTTACCTACCACAGCCAGCATCATCGACCAAAAGCTACCACTCCTAAATTTGCAAGCTCATATTAGCTGTAACTGCTCCACTTCTTCTCCAAACCAGTGCTTAGTTCACTTCGAAAGTTATCGAGAAGAAACTGACGAGCCTGAATTAGAGGAAGAGGAGGGATCTGAAGAGGAGGCTGCTTCACCTTCTGAAGATCAATACCCTTCTGAAGAGCAGGAAGATGATGAAGATAATGACGAACTCTACGTTCACTGTTTCAAAATAGTGGGGAGTCACTGGGAAAACCGCTATCAAGAAGCACTCAGTAACTGCCACGAACTAAAGTCGCAAAATCATGAATTAAGATTGAGGGCTATATCAGAACCTGACAATATAAAAGACTCCAATGCCATCAAATTTGAAGTTCTCTAAGATGGAGAGTGGCAAGTCATGGGCTATTGTGGAGTAAAAAAAATTCCAAAGTTAAAAAGAGCTTTGCACTATCGAAAAATTGTTTCTTTAAAAATTCACAATATGATAAGGAAATGGATACCACAGATTAGGGAATTTCGATTTACCTCAGGGATCAATATTGTAAAAAAAGGAAAGTGGGATAAAGATGATCTTCTGAATGTATATAATTCTCATATAGCTTTGTAGTATTTATAAATTACTGCGATTCTCAATATTCTGCGAACTCAAACATTTATCAGGATTATTATGAAATTGTGTTTTTTTGCTGTCATCAATCAAAACTAATCAGTCAGTACCTTTTATATGTTTGACTGGCGGGAGAGAAAAACCAAATTCCAATAGGAAACTTGCATCTACCGAGTTCGCAGAATATTGAAAGCAGTAATTAGCTTTTAATGAATCAACTTGTAATTATTTATTTACTTTTTATATACTAAAACGTTTCTAGTAATTTGTGAATAAATAAAGCTTTTACCGACAGTCAATGTGTTTATTTTTTCCCTTGAATTCATATACAATAATTGCTAAGTCGTACATCTATATATAATTGTTATCTGGTCATGCATCGATATAAACATGTTTTTCTACATTTCGTGTGCAACAATATTATCATAAAAATGGGGCTTTATGGATATATCTGCACATTGGGAATATTTCATGAAATTAAGCCATGGAGCCTACTAATAAATTACACAACCAAGCAAATGCTAAAACTGCAACTGAAAATGTGAAATGTCTTTCCACATTTTGGTATATTTATATATTTTTACCTTAGTTACTTATTACTTTTCCAACTGGTAGACATACTTGTCTGAAATTTAGCTTTACATTAAACACATTCATGTTGCTGAAACAAAGTGACTAAATGAATAGTCTTTTCATCGTGCAAATAAAAACATAAAATTTTAAGAACATCTTCCTGGATTTGGCAAAGCAGCTACAGGCCTATGGATTCTCTGGCGAATACTAGTTTGATTACGTGCTGGAAGGAAAGCACGGCCTGCTACAACAATGGAAGAATCCTCGCGTCTGTTCAGTCTTAGACGATGCAACCTTAGGGGATGTGTAGATGCATCTTGATCTGGTGGTATGTCTGGGCCATCATCGAAGGACTGGTAGTCGTCTTCTTTGTACCTCTCATTTAAGGTCCAAAAGTAGAAAGGTAAATCAGGTGCCATTCGCTTGCAGAATTCCCTAAAAGTAGAAACGTCATTTGTTTTTTAAATAGATATTTTTTTATCTTTTTAACAAATTATTTTTTATCTTTTTAACAAATTATTTTTGATCATTTATTTTTATTCTTATTATTAGTATTATTTTATAATAAGTAAACTAAAACAATAGCTGTTATTGCAGTTGAGCCTGCATTGAAAAACTCTTGTTTTTGTGGTTTGTTCAAGTGCAGCTATCAGATCTATACAATGGTAATGGGTCATCTGTATCTCATCTGCAGCCATTACAACAGCTATTATTTGCATCATGGTTGTTGAATATAAGCACTGATTCCCTACCTAGGTGTGAAAACATTTAAAAAATATTTCAGGTGGTAATATTTAAAAATCATTCTCAATCCTCAAGAGATGGGAATCATTTTGTTTTGATCCCCAGATTGGGAAGTAGTGCAAGGTCTATTCACAACATCTTGTTAAAATATAACATACTGTACAAAAAGACCATAGCATGGCATCTGTAGTTCTAGGCTGGTCATCAAAACCAAACAAAAAGACCATAGCATGGCATCTGTAGTTCTAGGCTGGTCATCAAAACCAAGCAAAAAGACCATAGCATGGCATCTGTAGTTCTAGGCTGGTCATCAAAACCAAGCAAAAAGACCATAGCATGGCATCTGTAATTCTAGGCTGGTCATCAAAACCAAGCAAAAAGACCATAGCATGGCATCTCTAGTTCTAGGCTGGTCATCAAAGGCAAGCAAAAAGACCATAGCATGGCATCTCTAGTCTCTAGTTCTAGGCTGGTCATCAAAACCAAAGAATAAAGGTGTAAAGCATCAACTTTCTCTGAAATATGTTAAAAAACAAAAATAATACATGTATAAAGAAAATAATGTCACATAAATGAAATAATAATCACAATGAATAAATGAAAATAAAATTCCAACAGGGTATAGTTCCAGGGCATTCAATGTACATGTAGACAGAATTAACCAACCACAACATTATTACTTATAGAAGACGGATAGAAATTTTTTTCATTCGTTTAACAATGCACATAATATTCACATACCTAACTACATTTCGCCATGCATACTTAAACTCCTTTAGGGTAAAAACATTCCCTAAAGTCCTGTGTAATAACCCAATCATTGCTTCAACGTCATCAGTTGATCCAGCTCTAGGGTGTTCCTCAAACCCAAGAGAATTGTTTTGCCTTCTACGAAACTCCATGCTTTCGATATTGGTTGTCACAGCTATAACTGTTTCCCTGGAGAAACCACAAATGCCTTGAACTGGTCTAAAAAGATTAAAGATTGATTTTATCAAAACATAAACTTTTCTATCAATTTTCTTCAAAGCTAGTTCCCTACCTATTGATGTCAATTTTTGAGAAGTCACAGCAGGTCTTGTGCCAAGGCATCCACTCATCTAGAATCATGTTGAGCATAATGTAGTTCTTTTTACAACGCTGAAGTTGTGATAAGCCACGGCCATCTGCAGCTTCATGCCACCCTGCCACTGTCTCCACATATTTTGCTTCTTTGTTATAGCCATTATCTCTAAGGAACTTTGCCACTAGATAAGAGAGCATTCGTTCAGCATCCTGGACAGACTGTTTTCTTTCACCACGCACTGCAGCTAGAGTAAGACCAGTGGAGGGATCTTGCACAGCTTTGTCAAAGCCACCTAAATTCATTCCCTCTGGGCCCTTTTCCCTTGTATGCTTCCATATCCTTTTAAGGATATGGCAGTGGTCTTCTCTTTCATGGAAGATGTCCCCTGTTATTGGATCTAGCTCTGGCACATATAAATATATGCTAAAATCTACACCCTCATTAGTAAGCTCCTTAATTCTACTGCGGAGCCTGTAGGTGGCAACAAGACTTCTCAGCTTATCCAGGAGACTTTCAGTGGCTGTGTTCGACCTGAACGGATAGGGAGTATACCCTGGTGGGACAAGCTGGCCTCGCAGATAGGTGATGGCATCCTCCAGTGACAAGCCATCTTGTACTTGAAGACAGTGCAGCCTATCGATTACATGAAGCGGAATCGCTGAATCACTTGTTCGGACAACCGGTGTTCCATCTTGTCTTTCTAATGATTAAAAGAAAGGCAGTCTTGCTATTAGCAGACCACTAAACTAGCTTAGTACACTGATTATGATTATTATAGATTGATGGCACATAACCCATGAAATAAATTGATCTAATACTCCTTAGTAGACATTAATTTCTTTGTTTTCTCTTATAATTTCAAATTGATTATTACTAGACATTGAGTATTAGGTTGTTTCATTGGTTTATTACCATCAGTATAGTGAGACGTCATTACATACCCCTTATTTTCACAAGCATGCTGAGTAATGTTGCCTTTGATTGTCTCCTCACACTTTCCTTCATGTCATGAATGAGCTGCCATAAGTGAACAGGTCTTGTAGCTCCCTGTGTGCGCAGGCTATTAAATTCCCCATCACTGACAGCACCTTTAAATACAAAAAGTAAGAAATCTTACAAACACTTCTAAAGGCTATATTACTAAGTTTGCGCAAGTTCCATGTGTACATGTTTGTCTGAACACACTCAACAATGATCTTTTTTCTCCTTACCAACTGGCTTTAGGTCCATCTTAACCATCTCTTGCTTAATCTTGTCTGTCATATCTCTCAGGTATTGGTCCTTGATGCTGTGGTAAGGCACATACTGGACTGGCATGGCAAAAGGTTTCTTGTTTCTTCTCTCATCACTTATGAGGAACAGAAGGACATGGGTTGCAGCAGGTTGTCGTTTCTTGATAAACAAATTTCGTAGATATTTATGCATATCTGGGAATAGAGTTGTGTACTGATTCTTGACATCTCTAGCTCTGGGAGAAACAGGATGATTAAGCAGTGATTTCATCAATTCAAACTGTTCCTTGAAACTCTGACTCTGTTGTAGCAATGTATTGAACTCCACTCTTTCCCAGCACAATGTCTTCAGTACCTCAGCAGAAGTTGTGGGTGAATTGAACTTTCTAGCATACTCTTCTTCTGCATGTACAAGTCCATTGGCCAGAAACTTGATGTCAAGTTTAATGAAATCAATTTGTTTCACTAGATGGTATTCAAGGTTCTTTTTACTATCACATAGGTTTTTGGGATCACAAAATGATCTTCTTATGTCATATTCTTCTCTAAGTTGCTCAAAGTTGTCATCTCCTAGATCTATATCTCCATTCCAGACTCCCTTGACAGATTCTTGGAGAGCAGCTTTTATATCAAAAGCATCAGCTTTGATCCAAAAGCGACCTTTTGGATTTGATTGCTTCATCTGCTTTAGTGCCTCAATCTGTAATATTGAAAAGTTAAATTTAATGTCATTATTAATATCTATATATAGTTTATAGTTTCATAAATTTACTGTATCTAAATAATGCCCTATATTTGAGTAGAATATCAAAATTAATGTTAATCGAGCACATCAAGGGAATGCCACTCTTGGGCCTCTTTTATAAGACAGTGCTCTCATTCATTTCACTAGCCTTTGTGCAATTACCTGTAGTATGGGTTCAATACTGAAGTCAGACTCTGCTGCTTTCTTTTGGAGTATCCTGGTGCCTGGAGCAGCCACATTAACCTTTGCCTATATAAACAAAGTACCCGTAACCATTAATATATTTATTACAACAGATTTTCAGTTTTCTAGCACAAAAGTATATTTCAACTGCATCTGTAGCAGTATTTATCAGACTGTATTTATTACAAGTATTTTCAATTATTTATATATATTACCAGTGTATATAATTAGAATAAATTATAAACAAAACACCCAACAGCTCAGGATATAACAACTCACATGCATTGGATCTTTAAATAAACTTCTGTCTATGCCACTCCACATTGGACCTCTAAACAGGCGGTTGAATCGATTGGGGAATTCAGCACACATGGTCTCATGCCACATCTGATAATCAGGAGGAACCTCGATCTATAACCAAAGCAAGAGATATATCAATGATAAATACAGCGTAATGGACTACTTGACCATTTCTTTTAATTATTCATCTCTTTTCAAATTGTCTGGTACTAAATTGTTAATGTAATGACACGATTACACCATTACTTTAACAATGCTTTGTATATTTGCCCCCTACCACGATGACTGTGGTATCATTAAAGTAGTCCATTGTAAGACTAGAAAAAATTTAACTAGGGTGGAACCTTTCTAATATTTTAGACTGAGGTGAAGCCAATATAGCTCTTGAGTAACCCCTCTTTCAGACTATTTCATGGCTAGAGTAATTTGTAAATTATGTTTCACTTTACATCAAGAATATGTTAGAAAATAGTCACAGTCACCTGCATTATGTTGGTGCAGCTGAAGAATTCGATCTGGTATTCCACCAGACCAAATGGCATTCTTTTGACATCAAACAAAGGTTTGTTTGTGCCCAGAGAAGTGGTAGCCAAGCAGTAAGCAAACTTGTACAGGAGGTTGGATTTGCCATTTTCCTGTAGCATTTTCATTGCTTTTAGAGCTAAACTTGCAAAGTTAGATGGGTTTGTTGTTATACCAACATCATTTGCCAGCTTAAGAAATAAGATATTCAACTGCATTGGCGTACATGGTTCAAGTGCCTGGTCTTTGCCATGCACTTCCAATGTCTGTGTAGCCTTGTGAAGATTTGTCTTGGTCAGCTGGATGTCAATGGCTGTCTTGTGAGGTTGGATTCCATCGCCTGTCATGCAACTCAAAGTCAGGTCCAGGTCTGCTTCACCTTCCTCAATGGTTTTGAATTTGCTCTTCAAAGTCCTTGTCACGCGTGTTCTCACTCTTGAATCTAAAATATAATAAAAATATTCATAATAAATTTATGCATGGTCCATTTTATTGATTTATCTTTATTGTTTTTATATTTTACTTTCAATGACCCTTCTGTAAACCACTGATTATGATGTTGGTATCCTCAATAAACAGGATTTATTATTATTGATAGTGCACAGTTTACTTACTTGATAAGAGAAAATTTGAACTAGTGTCTGTTTTAATGTGAAGTGCAGCATCTGACCAGAATTTATGGGATGATCTGAATGCTGGCCAAGGTGTTGGTGACGAATCGAAGTCAAATTCATAATTAGGATCAGTTCTTGCCACTCCAATAAACTCCAGCAAGGCTCTGTCTTCTTCAGGAGACCATTTGTGGAGTTTCACTGGAGACTTCAGTGGCAAAGGTCCTTTTCTTGTAATGAATGATGGTGACTAGAAAATACATTGTGTAAAGTAAGCAGCCTACAAACCCAAACTCATGTATGGTTAATATATTTCATACCTTTGGACTTAAGGCAGGATCACCAAAGAGATGTTTTCTAATCGGTCTTAGTAATGGCGTCCTTTTAGTTTTCTTTGCTTTTGGTTTGTGTGGTGTAGTTCCATCAGGAACACACACACGTTTACAAGAGTTCGAACACAGATCAGCTATGTGTTCCATCGTAAAGTAAGGCTAAAAGAAAAAAATATTATATTTAAAAAGGTGAATGAAATGAATATGAGGTATATGTCTAATTTGTAAACATCGGGTGGTGAAGCTCTGAAGTGACAGTCACACAGTCTAAGACGTGAAAAGTAGTCAAATATAATGCATCATTTCTTTGTGAAATCGTGGGTCGATCTGGGTCGGACTAGGTGCATTTTAAAGCTAAGATAACATACCAAGCTACAAACACATAATATGTGAGATCGCCTCTAAAATTTTTAAGTTATACACAAAAGAAAATCCACCGAATTTTCCAAAAACAAACATCTCCCGAATTACAATAACAGTGGAGAAAATGTAAAATTATACGCTCTAAACTCGTCTATTCGAGTCTAAAATTACACATAATATTAATTATTATCTGTAGAACTTACCTAGTAATGAAGATAAGAGGAAGCATTTCTTGATATTAAAATAAAAGCGTTTTTTCATGTGTCATGTTGTCCAAGGTGAAAACATGCCGCCATCTTGAAAATCTACCTTCGCCGGGATTCCCAAAGCATTATGGGATACTATGCACTCCTCCTCAAAATACTAGATACCCGGGAGTATTTGATTTTCATTAAAAAACCCAGCTAATAATAACTTTCATGAATTCAAAGTCTAAACAACCGACGGCATTTGCTTAGCATTGTAGAAATCCAATATTCTATCAATGCGATCGTAAATTTTGATCGATCTTCTTACAAAATTCAAGCGACGGCCGGGTATCTAGCAATTTGAGAATCGATCCCGGGAGTTATGGACGGAGATCCGTAAACATACAATGGGGTCTGAATTAATTACTCTTAATACCACAATACAAGACACGGGCAACTGTATTGATTTGTCTAAATCATATTAACTCGTTTTTTTTAGTTCTCGGCTGCCAGGTAACTGTTATTCTATAAATCGCGACCGTATGTTCGAGCCTTTTGAATTTGCCGGTATTCCTTGACTCATTAATACAGTTGCAGAGTTTCTTTTCGAGATCTTTTTTTCCTGGAGTATCCAGTCACATTCTGGAGGATCCAATCATATTCTGGCATAGGAATAAAAGTATATGGGTCATAATAAACCGAAGTTTTAAAGTTGATTAATACACTGAGCCTTTAAATTCTCTTAAAAGGGAACTACAAACTTGAACGACAGGCTTGGTGTCGTTTCCATTTTTGGCTTGTTTGTTTTTTCCGCTAACGCTGATGATTCTCATCATGTATACACATGCGCATGCTTTGTAGCACTTGCTTATCTCTCTTGATGCCAAAAAATACCATGTTTCAAAGTATTTTAAGACATAAGACCGAATAAAAACTCAATTCTGACTTTTACCCCTAGCTGTTCTATGTATACGCCGCGAATGGGCTTTTGAAAGCACTTCCCACATGGAAAGAAATAACAAATTTAACAAAACCATCAGCGACACAATCGACATACCGGGTGTGCTGGTCATAGCAAGGGGTTAATCATCTACGGCCTAGGGGCCGACTAACCTCTCCCTTAGGCTTCGGCCGAGCTTCCTGATCAGTCAGTAATGTCCTCCCGGGATAGCGGTGTTGGGGCCGAAATCTTCAGCATAGCCGTAAGTCCATACGATGCTTCAGCAATCGATGTCTGGAAGTATGGTCCTGGTTAATCAAGCAATAAAAAACATACTGATCTCAAAAACCTGAATCTTTCGTTTTGAAACGACAAGAGGAACTCTAAATGCGCATTACTTCCTCTTAGTTCTTTTTTCTGGTCATACTTCAGTCCCTGCTTAGCTGGATAGATCATATATATTTTCACTTTTTTCAATCAATGTTTAAAAATACCGCGCTTGTCAAAGTGTCTTGGACATATGAAATACTGCCACTTAATTAGCAGATTCATTTCATGATTGTTTGATATATTTTTCAACCCTTAGAGTACAAAATAAAACATGATAAAAGAGAAAGAAAGAAAGGAAGGAAGGAAGGAAGGATGGATGGAAGAAAGGAAGGGAGGAAGGGAGGAAGGAAGAATGGAAGAAAGGAAGGAAAGATGAAAGAATCATAAATACAAAATCATGCATAACATTAGGTACCAAACCAAAATACGGTATGTTTTTTTTAACTAACTATCAGACAGAGAAGTAAAGATCATGTCATTGGTAGTATCATCTTCGTTGAAGTGAGAGATGTATTGGGTGGGCGCATAGGAATAAGAATGTGCACAAGATGGATTGGATGAACGCATAGGAATGAGAGTGTACACGAGATGTATTGGGTGGGCGCATAGGAATAAGAATGTGCACAAGATGGATTGGATGAACGCATAGCAATGAGAGTGTACACGAGATGGATTGGATGAACGCATAGCAATGAGAGTGTACACGAGATGGATTGGATGAACGCATAGCAATGAGAGTGTACACGAGATGGATTGGATGAACGCATAGGAATGAGAATGTACACGAGATGGATTGGATGAACGCATAGGAATGAGAGTGTACACGAGATGGATTGGATGAACGCATAGGAATGAGAATGTACACGAGATGGATTGGATGAACGCATAGCAATGAGAGTGTACACGAGATGGATTGGATGAACGCATAGCAATGAGAGTGTACACGAGATGGATTGGATGAACGTATAGGAATGAGAGTGTACACGAGATGGATTGGATGAACGCATAGGAATGAGAATGTACACGAGATGGATTGGATGAACGCATAAAAATAAGAATGTACACGAGATGGATTGGATGAACGCATAAAAATAAGAATGTACACGAGATGGATTGGATGAACGAATAGGAATATGAATGTACACGAGATGAATTGGATGAACGCATAGTGATTAAAATGTACACGAGATGGATTGGATGAACGCATAGGAATAAAAATGTACACGAATTGGATTAGATAAATGTATAGGAATATGAATGTACACGAGATGGATTGGATGGACGCATACGGATACGGATTTTCCAGATTTTCCAAAATTTTGAATTTTCGCACTGAAACTATCAAATTTTAAAAGAGCGAGTTGAATAGGTATAAATGGTGTAATTTTTCTTCCTATTGATGTATAAAAATGTAAGTTTAAGGAGCTTCAAAAACGGTAGACCAGCAAGCCACTTCTAGACCATTACTCACACCACCCCCTCCCCCGAGGGATTTGGAGTTTAGTCGGCAAAGAAAACCTGTTTATATGTGCAGTCTCAACAAGCATTAACTACTATTGGGCAGAATTAATCTGTATTAATTAAGATATATTATAATTCCATTTTCTATTATTTCAAAATCTAGTATATTCATCACACTTCCCCCTCCCCCAAGGGATTGGGAGTTTTAGCGCCAAAATATCCAGCTGGTTGGGCAGGCTGCATGCGCTTAAACAACATTAACTTGTAATATTATTTTCTATTATGGATTTAAAATCGATGGATTTTAAAATTCTTAATTGGAAGGTTAGTTCACGAAAAATAGCGTTTATCTTCAATAAAATATTAAAAGCACATGATTTTACACAACTCAGTGCTGTTCAAGAAATAATTTCCTTAAAAGTTTCAAGTATTATTGTGGACAAAGGATCAAGCTTATATTGCAATTTTTATAGGGGACGAGTGCTTCATAGTCACTGGCTACAGCTTATAACCGTCTCTCTATATTTTAATAACCCATAAAATATGAATGAAATGAAGGAAGGATAAACATAACTAGGTGTGTAACTATAGTTTTAAAAGAGGTGTTTCTTTTATCGCTAAACACTTTCATCATAAATCAAACGAAGTGGCTAGATACCCGGGAACCGGGAACGATTTTCGAACTACTGGATACCCGAGAGCATTTGATTTTCATTAAAAAACCCAGCTAATAACAACTTTCATGGATTCAAAGTATTCTAACTTTGTTTACGTAAGTGAAGCGCTTCTTAGAATCCATAGACATTTGAAAAATATACATTCGTCGAGTCTCGGTATACCACATACGCGCCATCCAAGTTGTGGCACTTGCAAACATTTCGACCGTAAACAAGGTCCCGTGAACGATTTTCAAAATACTAGATACCCGGGAGTATTTGATTTTCATTAAAAAACCCAGCTAATAATAACTTTCATGAATTCAAAGTCTAAACAACCGACGGCATTTGCTTAGCATTGTAGAAATCCAATATTCTATCAATGCGATCGTAAATTTTGATCGATCTTCTTACAAAATTCAAGCGACGGCCGGGTATCTAGCAATTTGAGAATCGATCCCGGGAGTTATGGACGGAGATCCGTAAACATACAATGGGTTCTGAATTAATTACTCTTAATACCACAATACAAGACACGGGCAACTGTATTGATTTGTCTAAATCATATTAACTCGTTTTTTTTAGTTCTCGGCTGCCAGGTAACTGTTATTCTATAAATCGCGACCGTATGTTCGAGCCTTTTGAATTTGCCGGTATTCCTTGACTCATTAATACAGTTGCAGAGTTTCTTTTCGATATCTTTTTTTCCTGGAGTATCCAGTCACATTCTGGAGGATCCAATCATATTCTGGCATAGGAATAAAAGTATATGGGTCATAATAAACCGAAGTTTTAAAGTTGATTAATACACTGAGCCTTTAAATTCTCTTAAAAGGGAACTACAAACTTGAACGACAGGCTTGGTGTCGTTTCCATTTTTGGCTTGTTTGTTTTTTCCGCTAACGCTGATGATTCTCATCATGTATACACATGCGCATGCTTTGTAGCACTTGCTTATCTCTCTTGATGCCAAAAAATACCATGTTTCAAAGTATTTTAAGACATAAGACCGAATAAAAACTCAATTCTGACTTTTACCCCTAGCTGTTCTATGTATACGCCGCGAATGGGCTTTTGAAAGCACTTCCCACATGGAAAGAAATAACAAATTTAACAAAACCATCAGCGACACAATCGACATACCGGGTGTGCTGGTCATAGCAAGGGGTTAATCATCTACGGCCTAGGGGCCGACTAACCTCTCCCTTAGGCTTCGGCCGAGCTTCCTGATCAGTCAGTAATGTCCTCCCGGGATAGCGGTGTTGGGGCCGAAATCTTCAGCATAGCCGTAAGTCCATACGATGCTTCAGCAATCGATGTCTGGAAGTATGGTCCTGGTTAATCAAGCAATAAAAAACATACTGATCTCAAAAACCTGAATCTTTCGTTTTGAAACGACAAGAGGAACTCTAAATGCGCATTACTTGCTCTTAGTACTTTTTTCTGGTCATACTTCAGTCCTTGCTTAGCTGGATAGATCATATATATTTTCACTTTTTTCAATCAATGTTCAAAAATACCGCGCTTGTCAAAGTGTCTTGGACATATGAAATACTGCCACTTAATTAGCAGATTCATTTCATGATTGTTTGATATATTTTTCAACCCTTAGAGTACAAAATAAAACATGATAAAAGGGAAAGAAAGAAAGGAAGGAAGGAAGGAAGGATGGATGGAAGAAAGGAAGGGAGGAAGGGAGGAAGGGAGGAAGGAAGAATTGAAGAAAGGAAGGAAAGATGAAAGAATCATAAATACAAAATCATGCATAACATTAGGTACCAAACCAAAATACGGTATGTTTTTTTTAACTAACTATCAGACAGAGAAGTAAAGATCATGTCATTGGTAGTATCATCTTCGTTGAAGTGAGAGATGTATTGGGTGGGCGCATAGGTATAAGAATGTGCACAAGATGGATTGGATGAACGCATAGGAATGAGAGTGTACACGAGATGTATTGGGTGGGCGCATAGGAATAAGAATGTGCACAAGATGGATTGGATGAACGCATAGCAATGAGAGTGTACACGAGATGGATTGGATGAACGCATAGCAATGAGAGTGTACACGAGATGGATTGGATGAACGCATAGCAATGAGAGTGTACACGAGATGGATTGGATGAACGCATAGGAATGAGAATGTACACGAGATGGATTGGATGAACGCATAGGAATGAGAGTGTACACGAGATGGATTGGATGAACGCATAGGAATGAGAATGTACACGAGATGGATTGGATGAACGCATAGGAATGAGAATGTACACGAGATGGATTGGATGAACGCATAAAAATAAGAATGTACACGAGATGGATTGGATGAACGCATAAAAATAAGAATGTACACGAGATGGATTGGATGAACGAATAGCAATATGAATGTACACGAGATGAATTGGATGAACGCATAGGAATTAAAATGTACACGAGATGGATTGGATGAACGCATAGGAATAAAAATGTACACGAATTGGATTAGATAAATGTATAGGAATATGAATGTACACGAGATGGATTGGATGGACGCATACGGATACGGATTTTCCAGATTTTCCAAAATTTTGAATTTTCGCACTGAAACTATCAAATTTTAAAAGAGCGAGTTGAATAGGTATAAATGGTGTAATTTTTCTTCCTATTGATGTATAAAAATGTAAGTTTAAGGAGCTTCAAAAACGGTAGACCAGCAAGCCACTTCTAGACCATTACTCACACCACCCCCTCCCCCGAGGGATTTGGAGTTTAGTCGGCAAAGAAAACCTGTTTATATGTGCAGTCTCAACAAGCATTAACTACTATTGGGCAGAATTAATGTGTATTAATTAAGATATATTATAATTCCATTTTCTATTATTTCAAGATCTAGTATATTCATCACACTTCCCCCTCCCCCAAGGGATTGGGAGTTTTAGCGCCAAAATATCCAGCTGGCTGGGCAGGCTGCATGCGCTTAAACAACATTAACTTGTAATATTATTTTCTATTATGGATTTAAAATCGATGGATTTTAAAATTCTTAATTGGAAGGTTAGTTCACGAAAAATAGCGTTTATCTTCAATAAAATATTAAAAGCACATGATTTTACGTAACTCAGTGCTGTTCAAGAGATAATTTCCTTAAAAGTTTCAAGTATTATTGTGGACAAAGGATCAAGCTTATATTGCAATTTTTATAGGGGACGAGTGCTTCATAGTCACTGGCTACAGCTTATAACCGTCTCTCTATATTTTAATAACCCATAAAATATGAATGAAATGAAGGAAGGATAAATATAACTAGGTGTGTAACTATAGTTTTAAAAGAGGTGTTTCTTTTATCGCTAAACACTTTCTTCATAAATCAAACGAAGTGGCTAGATACCCGGGAACCGGGAACGATTTTCGAACTACTGGATACCCGAGAGCATTTGATTTTCATTAAAAAACCCAGCTAATAACAACTTTCATGGATTCAAAGTATTCTAACTTTGTTTACGTAAGTGAAGCGCTTCTTAGAATCCATAGACATTTGAAAAATATACATTCGTCGAGTCTCGGTATACCAAATACGCGCCATCCAAGTTGTGGCACTTGCGAACATTTCGACCGTAAACAAGGTCCCGTGAACGATTTTCAAAATACTAGATACCCGGGAGTATTTGATTTTCATTAAAAAACCCAGCTAATAATAACTTTCATGAATTCAAAGTCTAAACAACCGACGGCATTTGCTTAGCATTGTAGAAATCCAATATTCTATCAATGCGATCGTAAATTTTGATCGATCTTCTTACAAAATTCAAGCGACGGCCGGGTATCTAGCAATTTGAGAATCGATCCCGGGAGTTATGGACGGAGATCCGTAAACATACAATGGGGTCTGAATTAATTACTCTTAATACCACAATACAAGACACGGGCAACTGTATTGATTTGTCTAAATCATATTAACTCGTTTTTTTTAGTTCTCGGCTGCCAGGTAACTGTTATTCTATAAATCGCGACCGTATGTTCGAGCCTTTTGAATTTGCCGGTATTCCTTGACTCATTAATACAGTCGCAGAGTTTCTTTTCGAGATCTTTTTTTCCTGGAGTATCCAGTCACATTCTGGAAGATCCAATCATATCCTGGCATAGGAATAAAAGTATATGGGTCATAATAAACCGAAGTTTTAAAGTTGATTAATACACTGAGCCTTTAAATTCTCTTAAAAGGGAACTACAAACTTGAACGACAGGCTTGGTGTCGTTTCCATTTTTGGCTTATTTGTTTTTTCCGCTAACGCTGATGATTCTCATATACACATGCGCATGCTTTGTAGCACTTGCTTATCTCTCTTGATGCCAAAAAATACCATGTTTCAAAGTATTTTAAGACATAAGACCGAATAAAAACTCAATTCTGACTTTTACCCCTAGCTGTTCTATGTATACGCCGCGAATGGGCTTTTGAAAGCACTTCCCACATGGAAAGAAATAACAAATTTAACAAAACCATCAGCGACACAATCGACATACCGGGTGTGCTGGTCATAGCAAGGGGTTAATCATCTACGGCCTAGGGGCCGACTAACCTCTCCCTTAGGCTTCAGCCGAGCTTCCTGATCAGTCAGTAATGTCCTCCCGGGATAGCGGTGTTGGGGCCGAAATCTTCAGCATAGCCGTAAGTCCATACGATGCTTCAGCAATCGATGTCTGGAAGTATGGTCCTGGTTAATCAAGCAATAAAAACATACTGATCTCAAAAACCTGAATCTTTCGTTTTGAAACGACAAGAGGAACTCTAAATGCGCATTACTTGCTCTTAGTACTTTTTTCTGGTCATACTTCAGTCCTTGCTTAGCTGGATAGATCATATATATTTTCACTTTTTTCAATCAATGTTCAAAAATACCGCGCTTGTCAAAGTGTCTTGGACATATGAAATACTGCCACTTAATTAGCAGATTCATTTCATGATTGTTTGATATATTTTTCAACCCTTAGAGTACAAAATAAAACATGATAAAAGAGAAAGAAAGAAAGGAAGGAAGGAAGGAAGGATGGATGGAAGAAAGGAAGGGAGGAAGGGAGGAAGGAAGAATGGAAGAAAGGAAGGAAAGATGAAAGAATCATAAATACAAAATCATGCATAACATTAGGTACCAAACCAAAATACGGTATGTTTTTTTTAACTAACTATCAGACAGAGAAGTAAAGATCATGTCATTGGTAGTATCATCTTCGTTGAAGTGAGAGATGTATTGGGTGGGCGCATAGGTATAAGAATGTGCACAAGATGGATTGGATGAACGCATGGGAATGAGAGTGTACACGAGATGTATTGGGTGGGCGCATAGGAATAAGAATGTGCACAAGATGGATTGGATGAACGCATAGCAATGAGAGTGTACACGAGATGGATTGGATGAACGCATAGCAATGAGAGTGTACACGAGATGGATTGGATGAACGCATAGCAATGAGAGTGTACACGAGATGGATTGGATGAACGCATAGGAATGAGAATGTACACGAGATGGATTGGATGAACGCATAGTGATTAAAATGTACACGAGATGGATTGGATGAACGCATAGGAATAAAAATGTACACGAATTGGATTAGATAAATGTATAGGAATATGAATGTACACGAGATGGATTGGATGGACGCATACGGATACGGATTTTCCAGATTTTCCAAAATTTTGAATTTTCGCACTGAAACTATCAACTTTTAAAAAAGCGAGTTGAATAGGTATAAATGGTGTAATTTTTCTTCCTATTGATGTATAAAAATGTAAGTTTAAGGAGCCTCAAAAACGGTAGACCAGCAAGCCACTTTTAGACCATTACTCACACCACCCCCTCCCCCGAGGGATTTGGAGTTTAGTCGGCTAAGAAAACCTGTTTATATGTGCAGTCTCAACAAGCATTAACTACTATTGGGCAGAATTAATGTGTATTAATTAAGATATATTATAATTCCATTTTCTATTATTTCAAGATCTAGTATATTCATCACACTTCCCCCTCCCCCAAGGGATTGGGAGTTTTAGCGCCAAAATATCCAGCTGGCTGGGCAGGCTGCATGCGCTTAAACAACATTAACTTGTAATATTATTTTCTATTATGGATTTAAAATCGATGGATTTTAAAATTCTTAATTGGAAGGTTAGTTCACGAAAAATAGCGTTTATCTTCAATAAAATATTAAAAGCACATGATTTTACGTAACTCAGTGCTGTTCAAGAAATAATTTCCTTAAAAGTTTCAAGTATTATTGTGGACAAAGGATCAAGCTTATATTGCAATTTTTATAGGGGACGAGTGCTTCATAGTCACTGGCTACAGCTTATAACCGTCTCTCTATATTTTAATAACCCATAAAATATGAATGAAATGAAGGAAGGATAAATATAACTAGGTGTGTAACTATAGTTTTAAAAGAGGTGTTTCTTTTATCGCTAAACACTTTCATCATAAATCAAACGAAGTGGCTAGATACCCGGGAACCGGGAACGATTTTCGAACTACTGGATACCCGAGAGCATTTGATTTTCATTAAAAAACCCAGGTAATAACAACTTTCATGGATTCAAAGTATTCTAACTTTGTTTACGTAAGTGAAGCGCTTCTTAGAATCCATAGACATTTGAAAAATATACATTCGTCGAGTCTCGGTATACCAAATACGCGCCATCCAAGTTGTGGCACTTGCAAACATTTCGACCGTAAACAAGGTCCCGTGAACGATTTTCAAAATACTAGATACCCGGGAGTATTTGATTTTCATTAAAAAACCCAGCTAATAATAACTTTCATGAATTCAAAGTCTAAACAACCGACGGCATTTGCTTAGCATTGTAGAAATCCAATATTCTATCAATGCGATCGTAAATTTTGATCGATCTTCTTACAAAATTCAAGCGACGGCCGGGTATCTAGCAATTTGAGAATCGATCCCGGGAGTTATGGACGGAGATCCGTAAACATACAATGGGGTCTGAATTAATTACTCTTAATACCACAATACAAGACACGGGCAACTGTATTGATTTGTCTAAATCATATTAACTCGTTTTTTTTAGTTCTCGGCTGCCAGGTAACTGTTATTCTATAAATCGCGACCGTATGTTCGAGCCTTTTGAATTTGCCGGTATTCCTTGACTCATTAATACAGTTGCAGAGTTTCTTTTCGAGATCTTTTTTTCCTGGAGTATCCAGTCACATTCTGGAGGATCCAATCATATTCTGGCATAGGAATAAAAGTATATGGGTCATAATAAACCGAAGTTTTAAAGTTGATTAATACACTGAGCCTTTAAATTCTCTTAAAAGGGAACTACAAACTTGAACGACAGGCTTGGTGTCGTTTCCATTTTTGGCTTGTTTGTTTTTTCCGCTAACGCTGATGATTCTCATCATGTATACACATGCGCATGCTTTGTAGCACTTGCTTATCTCTCTTGATGCCAAAAAATACCATGTTTCAAAGTATTTTAAGACATAAGACCGAATAAAAACTCAATTCTGACTTTTACCCCTAGCTGTTCTATGTATACGCCGCGAATGGGCTTTTGAAAGCACTTCCCACATGGAAAGAAATAACAAATTTAACAAAACCATCAGCGACACAATCGACATACCGGGTGTGCTGGTCATAGCAAGGGGTTAATCATCTACGGCCTAGGGGCCGACTAACCTCTCCCTTAGGCTTCGGCCGAGCTTCCTGATCAGTCAGTAATGTCCTCCCGGGATAGCGGTGTTGGGGCCGAAATCTTCAGCATAGCCGTAAGTCCATACGATGCTTCAGCAATCGATGTCTGGAAGTATGGTCCTGGTTAATCAAGCAATAAAAAACATACTGATCTCAAAAACCTGAATCTTTCGTTTTGAAACGACAAGAGGAACTCTAAATGCGCATTACTTGCTCTTAGTACTTTTTTCTGGTCATACTTCAGTCCTTGCTTAGCTGGATAGATCATATATATTTTCACTTTTTTCAATCAATGTTCAAAAATACCGCGCTTGTCAAAGTGTCTTGGACATATGAAATACTGCCACTTAATTAGCAGATTCATTTCATGATTGTTTGATATATTTTTCAACCCTTAGAGTACAAAATAAAACATGATAAAAGAGAAAGAAAGAAAGGAAGGAAGGAAGGAAGGATGGATGGAAGAAAGGAAGGGAGGAAGGGAGGAAGGAAGAATGGAAGAAAGGAAGGAAAGATGAAAGAATCATAAATACAAAATCATGCATAACATTAGGTACCAAACCAAAATACGGTATGTTTTTTTTAACTAACTATCAGACAGAGAAGTAAAGATCATGTCATTGGTAGTATCATCTTCGTTGAAGTGAGAGATGTATTGGGTGGGCGCATAGGTATAAGAATGTGCACAAGATGGATTGGATGAACGCATAGGAATGAGAGTGTACACGAGATGTATTGGGTGGGCGCATAGGAATAAGAATGTGCACAAATGGATTGGATGAACGCATAGCAATGAGAGTGTACACGAGATGGATTGGATGAACGCATAGCAATGAGAGTGTACACGAGACTGATTGGATGAACGCATAGCAATGAGAGTGTACACGAGATGGATTGGATGAACGCATAGGAATGAGAATGTACACGAGATGGATTGGATGAACGCATAGGAATGAGAGTGTACACGAGATGGATTGGATGAACGCATAGGAATGAGAATGTACACGAGATGGATTGGATGAACGCATAGGAATGAGAATGTACACGAGATGGATTGGATGAACGCATAAAAATAAGAATGTACACGAGATGGATTGGATGAACGCATAAAAATAAGAATTTACACGAGATGGATTGGATGAACGAATAGGAATATGAATGTACACGAGATGAATTGGATGAACGCATAGTGATTAAAATGTACACGAGATGGATTGGATGAACGCATAGGAATAAAAATGTACACGAATTGGATTAGATAAATGTATAGGAATATGAATGTACACGAGATGGATTGGATGGACGCATACGGATACGGATTTTCCAGATTTTCCAAAATTTTGAATTTTCGCACTGAAACTATCAAATTTTAAAAGAGCGAGTTGAATAGGTATAAATGGTGTAATTTTTCTTCCTATTGATGTATAAAAATGTAAGTTTAAGGAGCCTCAAAAACGGTAGACCAGCAAGCCACTTCTAGACCATTACTCACACCACCCCCTCCCCCGAGGGATTTGGAGTTTAGTCGGCTAAGAAAACCTGTTTATATGTGCAGTCTCAACAAGCATTAACTACTATTGGGCAGAATTAATGTGTATTAATTAAGATATATTATAATTCCATTTTCTATTATTTCAAGATCTAGTATATTCATCACACTTCCCCCTCCCCCAAGGGATTGGGAGTTTTAGCGCCAAAATATCCAGCTGGCTGGGCAGGCTGCATGCGCTTAAACAACATTAACTTGTAATATTATTTTCTATTATGGATTTAAAATCGATGGATTTTAAAATTCTTAATTGGAAGGTTAGTTCACGAAAAATAGCGTTTATCTTCAATAAAATATTAAAAGCACATGATTTTACGTAACTCAGTGCTGTTCAAGAAATAATTTCCTTAAAAGTTTCAAGTATTATTGTGGACAAAGGATCAAGCTTATATTGCAATTTTTATAGGGGACGAGTGCTTCATAGTCACTGGCTACAGCTTATAACCGTCTCTCTATATTTTAATAACCCATAAAATATGAATGAAATGAAGGAAGGATAAACATAACTAGGTGTGTAACTATAGTTTTAAAAGAGGTGTTTCTTTTATCGCTAAACACTTTCATCATAAATCAAACGAAGTGGCTAGATACCCGGGAACCTAGAACGATTTTCGAACTACTGGATACCCGAGAGCATTTGATTTTCATTAAAAAACCCAGCTAATAACAACTTTCATGGATTCAAAGTATTCTAACTTTGTTTACGTAAGTGAAGCGCTTCTTAGAATCCATAGACATTTGAAAAATATACATTCGTCGAGTCTCGGTATACCACATACGCGCCATCCAAGTTGTGGCACTTGCAAACATTTCGACCGTAAACAAGGTCCCGTGAACGATTTTCAAAATACTAGATACCCGGGAGTATTTGATTTTCATTAAAAAACCCAGCTAATAATAACTTTCATGAATTCAAAGTCTAAACAACCGACGGCATTTGCTTAGCATTGTAGAAATCCAATATTCTATCAATGCGATCGTAAATTTTGATCGATCTTCTTACAAAATTCAAGCGACGGCCGGGTATCTAGCAATTTGAGAATCGATCCCGGGAGTTATGGACGGAGATCCGTAAACATACAATGGGTTCTGAATTAATTACTCTTAATACCACAATACAAGACACGGGCAACTGTATTGATTTGTCTAAATCATATTAACTCGCTTTTTTTAGTTCTCGGCTGCCAGGTAACTGTTATTCTATAAATCGCGACCGTATGTTCGAGCCTTTTGAATTTGCCGGTATTCCTTGACTCATTAATACAGTCGCAGAGTTTCTTTTCGAGATCTTTTTTTCCTGGAGTATCCAGTCACATTCTGGAAGATCCAATCATATTCTGGCATAGGAATAAAAGTATATGGGTCATAATAAACCGAAGTTTTAAAGTTGATTAATACACTGAGCCTTTAAATTCTCTTAAAAGGGAACTACAAACTTGAACGACAGGCTTGGTGTCGTTTCCATTTTTGGCTTATTTGTTTTTTCCGCTAACGCTGATGATTCTCATATACACATGCGCATGCTTTGTAGCACTTGCTTATCTCTCTTGATGCCAAAAAATACCATGTTTCAAAGTATTTTAAGACATAAGACCGAATAAAAACTCAATTCTGACTTTTACCCCTAGCTGTTCTATGTATACGCCGCGAATGGGCTTTTGAAAGCACTTCCCACATGGAAAGAAATAACAAATTTAACAAAACCATCAGCGACACAATCGACATACCGGGTGTGCTGGTCATAGCAAGGGGTTAATCATCTACGGCCTAGGGGCCGACTAACCTCTCCCTTAGGCTTCGGCCGAGCTTCCTGATCAGTCAGTAATGTCCTCCCGGGATAGCGGTGTTGGGGCCGAAATCTTCAGCATAGCCGTAAGTCCATACGATGCTTCAGCAATCGATGTCTGGAAGTATGGTCCTGGTTAATCAAGAAATAAAAAACATACTGATCTCAAAAACCTGAATCTTTCGTTTTGAAACGACAAAAGGAACTCTAAATGCGCATCACTTGCTCTTAGTACTTTTTTCTGGTCATACTTCAGTCCTTGCTTAGCTGGATAGATCAAATATATTTTCACTTTTTTCAATCAATGTTCAAAAATACCGCGCTTGTCAAAGTGTCTTGGACATATGAAATACTGCCACTTAATTAGCAGATTCATTTCATGATTGTTTGATATATTTTTCAACCCTTAGAGTACAAAATAAAACATGATAAAAGAGAAAGAAAGAAAGGAAGAAAGGAAGGAAGGAAGGAAGGAAGGAAAGAAGGATGGAAGAAAGGAAGGGAGGAAGTGAGGAAGGAAGAATGGAAGAAAGGAAGGAAAGATGAAAGAATCATAAATACAAAATCATGCATAACATTAGGTACCAAACCAAAATACGGTATGTTTTTTTTAACTAACTATCAGACAGAGAAGTAAAGATCATGTCATTGGTAGTATCATCTTCGTTGAAGTGAGAGATGTATTGGGTGGGCGCATAGGAATAAGAATGTGCACAAGATGGATTGGATGAACGCATAGGAATGAGAGTGTACACGAGATGTATTGGGTGGGCGCATAGGAATAAGAATGTGCACAAGATGGATTGGATGAACGCATAGCAATGAGAGTGTACACGAGATGGATTGGATGAACGCATAGCAATGAGAGTGTACACGAGATGGATTGAATGAACGCATAGCAATGAGAGTGTACACGAGATGGATTGGATGAACGCATAGGAATGAGAATGTACACGAGATGGATTGGATGAACGCATAGGAATGAGAGTGTACACGAGATGGATTGGATGAACGCATAGGAATGAGAATGTACACGAGATGGATTGGATGAACGCATAGCAATGAGAGTGTACACGAGATGGATTGGATGAACGCATAGCAATGAGAGTGTACACGAGATGGATTGGATGAACGCATAGGAATGAGAATGTACACGAGATGGATTGGATGAACGCATAGGAATGAGAATGTACACGAGATGGATTGGATGAACGCATAGGAATGAGAATGTACACGAGATGGATTGGATGAATGCATAGGAATGAGAATGTACACGAGATGGATTGGATGAACGCATAAAAATAAGAATGTACACGAGATGGATTGGATGAACGCATAAAAATAAGAATGTACACGAGATGGATTGGATGAACGAATAGGAATATGAATGTACACGAGATGAATTGGATGAACGCATAGTGATTAAAATGTACACGAGATGGATTGGATGAACGCATAGGAATAAAAATGTACACGAATTGGATTAGATAAATGTATAGGAATATGAATGTACACGAGATGGATTGGATGGACGGATACGGATACGGATTTTCCAGATTTTCCAAAATTTTGAATTTTCGCACTGAAACTATCAACTTTTAAAAGAGCGAGTTGAATAGGTATAAATGGTGTAATTTTTCTTCCTATTGATGTATAAAAATGTAAGTTTAAGGAGCCTCAAAAACGGTAGACCAGCAAGCCACTTACCAATTAACCAATTACCAGCAAACCATTACTCACACCACCCCCTCCCCCGAGGGATTTGGAGTTTAGTCGGCAAAGAAAACCTGTTTATATGTGCAGTCTCAACAAGCATTAACTACTATTGGGCAGAATTAATGTGTATTAATTAAGATATATTATAATTCCATTTTCTATTATTTCAAGATCTAGTATATTCATCACACTTCCCCCTCCCCCAAGGGATTGGGAGTTTTAGCGCCAAAATATCCAGCTGGCTGGGCAGGCTGCATGCGCTTAAACAACATTAACTTGTAATATTATTTTCTATTATGGATTTAAAATCGATGGATTTTAAAATTCTTAATTGGAAGGTTAGTTCACGAAAAATAGCGTTTATCTTCAATAAAATATTAAAAGCACATGATTTTACGTAACTCAGTGCTGTTCAAGAGATAATTTCCTTAAAAGTTTCAAGTATTATTGTGGACAAAGGATCAAGCTTATATTGCAATTTTTATAGGGGACGAGTGCTTCATAGTCACTGGCTACAGCTTATAACCGTCTCTCTATATTTTAATAACCCATAAAATATGAATGAAATGAAGGAAGGATAAATATAACTAGGTGTGTAACTATAGTTTTAAAAGAGGTGTTTCTTTTATCGCTAAACACTTTCTTCATAAATCAAACGAAGTGGCTAGATACCCGGGAACCGGGAACGATTTTCGAACTACTGGATACCCGAGAGCATTTGATTTTCATTAAAAAACCCAGCTAATAACAACTTTCATGGATTCAAAGTATTCTAACTTTGTTTACGTAAGTGAAGCGCTTCTTAGAATCCATAGACATTTGAAAAATATACATTCGTCGAGTCTCGGTATACCAAATACGCGCCATCCAAGTTGTGGCACTTGCGAACATTTCGACCGTAAACAAGGTCCCGTGAACGATTTTCAAAATACTAGATACCCGGGAGTATTTGATTTTCATTAAAAAACCCAGCTAATAATAACTTTCATGAATTCAAAGTCTAAACAACCGACGGCATTTGCTTAGCATTGTAGAAATCCAATATTCTATCAATGCGATCGTAAATTTTGATCGATCTTCTTACAAAATTCAAGCGACGGCCGGGTATCTAGCAATTTGAGAATCGATCCCGGGAGTTATGGACGGAGATCCGTAAACATACAATGGGGTCTGAATTAATTACTCTTAATACCACAATACAAGACACGGGCAACTGTATTGATTTGTCTAAATCATATTAACTCGTTTTTTTTTAGTTCTCGGCTGCCAGGTAACTGTTATTCTATAAATCGCGACCGTATGTTCGAGCCTTTTGAATTTGCCGGTATTCCTTGACTCATTAATACAGTTGCAGAGTTTCTTTTCGAGATCTTTTTTTCCTGGAGTATCCAGTCACATTCTGGAAGATCCAATCATATCCTGGCATAGGAATAAAAGTATATGGGTCATAATAAACCGAAGTTTTAAAGTTGATTAATACACTGAGCCTTTAAATTCTCTTAAAAGGGAACTACAAACTTGAACGACAGGCTTGGTGTCGTTTCCATTTTTGGCTTGTTTGTTTTTTCCGCTAACGCTGATGATTCTCATCATGTATACACATGCGCATGCTTTGTAGCACTTGCTTATCTCTCTTGATGCCAAAAAATACCATGTTTCAAAGTATTTTAAGACATAAGACCGAATAAAAACTCAATTCTGACTTTTACCCCTAGCTGTTCTATGTATACGCCGCGAATGGGCTTTTGAAAGCACTTCCCACATGGAAAGAAATAACAAATTTAACAAAACCATCAGCGACACAATCGACATACCGGGTGTGCTGGTCATAGCAAGGGGTTAATCATCTACGGCCTAGGGGCCGACTAACCTCTCCCTTAGGCTTCAGCCGAGCTTCCTGATCAGTCAGTAATGTCCTCCCGGGATAGCGGTGTTGGGGCCGAAATCTTCAGCATAGCCGTAAGTCCATACGATGCTTCAGCAATCGATGTCTGGAAGTATGGTCCTGGTTAATCAAGCAATAAAAACATACTGATCTCAAAAACCTGAATCTTTCGTTTTGAAACGACAAGAGGAACTCTAAATGCGCATTACTTGCTCTTAGTACTTTTTTCTGGTCATACTTCAGTCCTTGCTTAGCTGGATAGATCATATATATTTTCACTTTTTTCAATCAATGTTCAAAAATACCGCGCTTGTCAAAGTGTCTTGGACATATGAAATACTGCCACTTAATTAGCAGATTCATTTCATGATTGTTTGATATATTTTTCAACCCTTAGAGTACAAAATAAAACATGATAAAAGAGAAAGAAAGAAAGGAAGGAAGGAAGGAAGGATGGATGGAAGAAAGGAAGGGAGGAAGGGAGGAAGGAAGAATGGAAGAAAGGAAGGAAAGATGAAAGAATCATAAATACAAAATCATGCATAACATTAGGTACCAAACCAAAATACGGTATGTTTTTTTTAACTAACTATCAGACAGAGAAGTAAAGATCATGTCATTGGTAGTATCATCTTCGTTGAAGTGAGAGATGTATTGGGTGGGCGCATAGGTATAAGAATGTGCACAAGATGGATTGGATGAACGCATGGGAATGAGAGTGTACACGAGATGTATTGGGTGGGCGCATAGGAATAAGAATGTGCACAAGATGGATTGGATGAACGCATAGCAATGAGAGTGTACACGAGATGGATTGGATGAACGCATAGCAATGAGAGTGTACACGAGATGGATTGGATGAACGCATAGCAATGAGAGTGTACACGAGATGGATTGGATGAACGCATAGGAATGAGAATGTACACGAGATGGATTGCATGAACGCATAGGAATGAGAGTGTACACGAGATGGATTGGATGAACGCATAGGAATGAGAATGTACACGAGATGGATTGGATGAACGCATAGGAATGAGAATGTACACGAGATGGATTGGATGAACGCATAAAAATAAGAATGTACACGAGATGGATTGGATGAACGCATAAAAATAAGAATTTACACGAGATGGATTGGATGAACGAATAGGAATATGAATGTACACGAGATGAATTGGATGAACGCATAGTGATTAAAATGTACACGAGATGGATTGGATGAACGCATAGGAATAAAAATGTACACGAATTGGATTAGATAAATGTATAGGAATATGAATGTACACGAGATGGATTGGATGGACGCATACGGATACGGATTTTCCAGATTTTCCAAAATTTTGAATTTTCGCACTGAAACTATCAAATTTTAAAAGAGCGAGTTGAATAGGTATAAATGGTGTAATTTTTCTTCCTATTGATGTATAAAAATGTAAGTTTAAGGAGCCTCAAAAACGGTAGACCAGCAAGCCACTTTTAGACCATTACTCACACCACCCCCTCCCCCGAGGGATTTGGAGTTTAGTCGGCTAAGAAAACCTGTTTATATGTGCAGTCTCAACAAGCATTAACTACTATTGGGCAGAATTAATGTGTATTAATTAAGATATATTATAATTCCATTTTCTATTATTTCAAGATCTAGTATATTCATCACACTTCCCCCTCCCCCAAGGGATTGGGAGTTTTAGCGCCAAAATATCCAGCTGGCTGGGCAGGCTGCATGCGCTTAAACAACATTAACTTGTAATATTATTTTCTATTATGGATTTAAAATCGATGGATTTTAAAATTCTTAATTGGAAGGTTAGTTCACGAAAAATAGCGTTTATCTTCAATAAAATATTAAAAGCACATGATTTTACGTAACTCAGTGCTGTTCAAGAAATAATTTCCTTAAAAGTTTCAAGTATTATTGTGGACAAAGGATCAAGCTTATATTGCAATTTTTATAGGGGACGAGTGCTTCATAGTCACTGGCTACAGCTTATAACCGTCTCTCTATATTTTAATAACCCATAAAATATGAATGAAATGAAGGAAGGATAAACATAACTAGGTGTGTAACTATAGCTGCTTAGCTTGATTAGTTTTACTATTTCTAAGCAGCTGTGCTCTCTTATATTCTTTTGTAAATTTAACCAGTTATTTATCAAATCTTTGTAAATATGTACATTCAAGGGCAAAATAAAACTTTTGTTGTTGTTTGTTGTTTGTTGTTGCTATAGTTTTAAAAGAGGTGTTTCTTTTATCGCTAAACACTTTCATCATAAATCAAACGAAGTGGCTAGATACCCGGGAACCGAGAACGATTTTCGAACTACTGGATACCCGAGAGCATTTGATTTTCATTAAAAAACCCAGCTAATAACAACTTTCATGGATTCAAAGTATTCTAACTTTGTTTACGTAAGTGAAGCGCTTCTTAGAATCCATAGACATTTGAAAAATATACATTCGTCGAGTCTCGGTATACCACATACGCGCCATCCAAGTTGTGGCACTTGCAAACATTTCGACCGTAAACAAGGTCCCGTGAACGATTTTCAAAATACTAGATACCCGGGAGTATTTGATTTTCATTAAAAAACCCAGCTAATAATAACTTTCATGAACTCAAAGTCTAAACAACCGACGGCATTTGCTTAGCATTGTAGAAATCCAATATTCTATCAATGCGATCGTAAATTTTGATCGATCTTCTTACAAAATTCAAGCGACGGCCGGGTATCTAGCAATTTGAGAATCGATCCCGGGAGTTATGGACGGAGATCCGTAAACATACAATGGGTTCTGAATTAATTACTCTTAATACCACAATACAAGACACGGGCAACTGTATTGATTTGTCTAAATCATATTAACTCGTTTTTTTTAGTTCTCGGCTGCCAGGTAACTGTTATTCTATAAATCGCGACCGTATGTTCGAGCCTTTTGAATTTGCCGGTATTCCTTGACTCATTAATACAGTTGCAGAGTTTCTTTTCGTTTTTTTTTTTTCCTGGAGTATCCAGTCACATTCTGGAGGATCCAAACATATTCTGGCATAGGAATAAAAGTATATGGGTCATAATAAACCGAAGTTTTAAAGTTGATTAATACACTGAGCCTTTAAATTCTCTTAAAAGGGAACTACAAACTTGAACGACAGGCTTGGTGTCGTTTCCATTTTTGGCTTGTTTGTTTTTTCCGCTAACGCTGATGATTCTCATCATGTATACACATGCGCATGCTTTGTAGCACTTGCTTATCTCTCTTGATGCCAAAAAATACCATGTTTCAAAGTATTTTAAGACATAAGACCGAATAAAAACTCAATTCTGACTTTTACCCCTAGCTGTTCTATGTATACGCCGCGAATGGGCTTTTGAAAGCACTTCCCACATGGAAAGAAATAACAAATTTAACAAAACCATCAGCGACACAATCGACATACCGGGTGTGCTGGTCATAGCAAGGGGTTAATCATCTACGGCCTAGGGGCCGACTAACCTCTCCCTTAGGCTTCAGCCGAGCTTCCTGATCAGTCAGTAATGTCCTCCCGGGATAGCGGTGTTGGGGCCGAAATCTTCAGCATAGCCGTAAGTCCATACGATGCTTCAGCAATCGATGTCTGGAAGTATGGTCCTGGTTAATCAAGCAATAAAAACATACTGATCTCAAAAACCTGAATCTTTCGTTTTGAAACGACAAGAGGAACTCTAAATGCGCATTACTTGCTCTTAGTACTTTTTTCTGGTCATACTTCAGTCCTTGCTTAGCTGGATAGATCATATATATTTTCACTTTTTTCAATCAATGTTCAAAAATACCGCGCTTGTCAAAGTGTCTTGGACATATGAAATACTGCCACTTAATTAGCAGATTCATTTCATGATTGTTTGATATATTTTTCAACCCTTAGAGTACAAAATAAAACATGATAAAAGAGAAAGAAAGAAAGGAAGGAAGGAAGGAAGGATGGATGGAAGAAAGGAAGGGAGGAAGGGAGGAAGGAAGAATGGAAGAAAGGAAGGAAAGATGAAAGAATCATAAATACAAAATCATGCATAACATTAGGTACCAAACCAAAATACGGTATGTTTTTTTTAACTAACTATCAGACAGAGAAGTAAAGATCATGTCATTGGTAGTATCATCTTCGTTGAAGTGAGAGATGTATTGGGTGGGCGCATAGGTATAAGAATGTGCACAAGATGGATTGGATGAACGCATGGGAATGAGAGTGTACACGAGATGTATTGGGTGGGCGCATAGGAATAAGAATGTGCACAAGATGGATTGGATGAACGCATAGCAATGAGAGTGTACACGAGATGGATTGGATGAACGCATAGCAATGAGAGTGTACACGAGATGGATTGGATGAACGCATAGCAATGAGAGTGTACACGAGATGGATTGGATGAACGCATAGGAATGAGAATGTACACGAGATGGATTGGATGAACGCATAGGAATGAGAGTGTACACGAGATGGATTGGATGAACGCATAGGAATGAGAATGTACACGAGATGGATTGGATGAACGCATAGGAATGAGAATGTACACGAGATGGATTGGATGAACGCATAAAAATAAGAATGTACACGAGATGGATTGGATGAACGCATAAAAATAAGAATTTACACGAGATGGATTGGATGAACGAATAGGAATATGAATGTACACGAGATGAATTGGATGAACGCATAGTGATTAAAATGTACACGAGATGGATTGGATGAACGCATAGGAATAAAAATGTACACGAATTGGATTAGATAAATGTATAGGAATATGAATGTACACGAGATGGATTGGATGGACGCATACGGATACGGATTTTCCAGATTTTCCAAAATTTTGAATTTTCGCACTGAAACTATCAAATTTTAAAAAAGCGAGTTGAATAGGTATAAATGGTGTAATTTTTCTTCCTATTGATGTATAAAAATGTAAGTTTAAGGAGCCTCAAAAACGGTAGACCAGCAAGCCACTTTTAGACCATTACTCACACCACCCCCTCCCCCGAGGGATTTGGAGTTTAGTCGGCTAAGAAAACCTGTTTATATGTGCAGTCTCAACAAGCATTAACTACTATTGGGCAGAATTAATGTGTATTAATTAAGATATATTATAATTCCATTTTCTATTATTTCAAGATCTAGTATATTCATCACACTTCCCCCTCCCCCAAGGGATTGGGAGTTTTAGCGCCAAAATATCCAGCTGGCTGGGCAGGCTGCATGCGCTTAAACAACATTAACTTGTAATATTATTTTCTATTATGGATTTAAAATCGATGGATTTTAAAATTCTTAATTGGAAGGTTAGTTCACGAAAAATAGCGTTTATCTTCAATAAAATATTAAAAGCACATGATTTTACGTAACTCAGTGCTGTTCAAGAAATAATTTCCTTAAAAGTTTCAAGTATTATTGTGGACAAAGGATCAAGCTTATATTGCAATTTTTATAGGGGACGAGTGCTTCATAGTCACTGGCTACAGCTTATAACCGTCTCTCTATATTTTAATAACCCATAAAATATGAATGAAATGAAGGAAGGATAAACATAACTAGGTGTGTAACTATAGCTGCTTAGCTTGATTAGTTTTACTATTTCTAAGCAGCTGTGCTCTCTTATATTCTTTTGTAAATTTAACCAGTTATTTATCAAATCTTTGTAAATATGTACATTCAAGGGCAAAATAAAACTTTTGTTGTTGTTTGTTGTTTGTTGTTGCTATAGTTTTAAAAGAGGTGTTTCTTTTATCGCTAAACACTTTCATCATAAATCAAACGAAGTGGCTAGATACCCGGGAACCGAGAACGATTTTCGAACTACTGGATACCCGAGAGCATTTGATTTTCATTAAAAAACCCAGCTAATAACAACTTTCATGGATTCAAAGTATTCTAACTTTGTTTACGTAAGTGAAGCGCTTCTTAGAATCCATAGACATTTGAAAAATATACATTCGTCGAGTCTCGGTATACCACATACGCGCCATCCAAGTTGTGGCACTTGCAAACATTTCGACCGTAAACAAGGTCCCGTGAACGATTTTCAAAATACTAGATACCCGGGAGTATTTGATTTTCATTAAAAAACCCAGCTAATAATAACTTTCATGAACTCAAAGTCTAAACAACCGACGGCATTTGCTTAGCATTGTAGAAATCCAATATTCTATCAATGCGATCGTAAATTTTGATCGATCTTCTTACAAAATTCAAGCGACGGCCGGGTATCTAGCAATTTGAGAATCGATCCCGGGAGTTATGGACGGAGATCCGTAAACATACGATGGGTTCTGAATTAATTACTCTTAATACCACAATACAAGACACGGGCAACTGTATTGATTTGTCTAAATCATATTAACTCGTTTTTTTTAGTTCTCGGCTGCCAGGTAACTGTTATTCTATAAATCGCGACCGTATGTTCGAGCCTTTTGAATTTGCCGGTATTCCTTGACTCATTAATACAGTTGCAGAGTTTCTTTTCGAGATCTTTTTTTCCTGGAGTATCCAGTCACATTCTGGAAGATCCAATCATATTCTGGCATAGGAATAAAAGTATATGGGTCATAATAAACCGAAGTTTTAAAGTTGATTAATACACTGAGCCTTTAAATTCTCTTAAAAGGGAACTACAAACTTGAACGACAGGCTTGGTGTCGTTTCCATTTTTGGCTTATTTGTTTTTTCCGCTAACGCTGATGATTCTCATATACACATGCGCATGCTTTGTAGCACTTGCTTATCTCTCTTGATGCCAAAAAATACCATGTTTCAAAGTATTTTAAGACATAAGACCGAATAAAAACTCAATTCTGACTTTTACCCCTAGCTGTTCTATGTATACGCCGCGAATGGGCTTTTGAAAGCACTTCCCACATGGAAAGAAATAACAAATTTAACAAAACCATCAGCGACACAATCGACATACCGGGTGTGCTGGTCATAGCAAGGGGTTAATCATTTACGGCCTAGGGGCCGACTAACCTCTCCCTTAGGCTTCAGCCGAGCTTCCTGATCAGTCAGTAATGTCCTCCCGGGATAGCGGTGTTGGGGCCGAAATCTTCAGCATAGCCGTAAGTCCATACGATGCTTCAGCAATCGATGTCTGGAAGTATGGTCCTGGTTAATCAAGCAATAAAAAACATACTGATCTCAAAAACCTGAATCTTTCGTTTTGAAACGACAAGAGGAACTCTAAATGCGCATTACTTGCTCTTAGTACTTTTTTCTGGTCATACTTCAGTCCTTGCTTAGCTGGATAGATCATATATATTTTCACTTTTTTCAATCAATGTTCAAAAATACCGCGCTTGTCAAAGTGTCTTGGACATATGAAATACTGCCACTTAATTAACAGATTCATTTCATGATTGTTTGATATATTTTTCAACCCTTAGAGTACAAAATAAAACATGATAAAAGAGAAAGAAAGAAAGGAAGAAAGGAAGAAAGGAAGGAAGGAAGGAAAGAAGGATGGAAGAAAGGAAGGGAGGAAGTGAGGAAGGAAGAATGGAAGAAAGGAAGGAAAGATGAAAGAATCATAAATACAAAATCATGCATAACATTAGGTACCAAACCAAAATACGGTATGTTTTTTTTAACTAACTATCAGACAGAGAAGTAAAGATCATGTCATTAGTAGTATCATCTTCGTTGAAGTGAGAGATGTATTGGGTGGGCGCATAGGAATAAGAATGTGCACAAGATGGATTGGATGAACGCATAGGAATGAGAGTGTACACGAGATGTATTGGGTGGGCGCATAGGAATAAGAATGTGCACAAGATGGATTGGATGAACGCATAGCAATGAGAGTGTACACGAGATGGATTGGATGAACGCATAGCAATGAGAGTGTACACGAGATGGATTGAATGAACGCATAGCAATGAGAGTGTACACGAGATGGATTGGATGAACGCATAGGAATGAGAATGTACACGAGATGGATTGGATGAACGCATAGGAATGAGAGTGTACACGAGATGGATTGGATGAACGCATAGGAATGAGAATGTACACGAGATGGATTGGATGAACGCATAGCAATGAGAGTGTACACGAGATGGATTGGATGAACGCATAGCAATGAGAGTGTACACGAGATGGATTGGATGAACGCATAGGAATGAGAATGTACACGAGATGGATTGCATGAACGCATAGGAATGAGAGTGTACACGAGATGGATTGGATGAACGCATAGGAATGAGAATGTACACGAGATGGATTGGATGAACGCATAGGAATGAGAATGTACACGAGATGGATTGGATGAACGCATAAAAATAAGAATGTACACGAGATGGATTGGATGAACGCATAAAAATAAGAATGTACACGAGATGGATTGGATGAACGAATAGGAATATGAATGTACACGAGATGAATTGGATGAACGCATAGTGATTAAAATGTACACGAGATGGATTGGATGAACGCATAGGAATAAAAATGTACACGAATTGGATTAGATAAATGTATAGGAATATGAATGTACACGAGATGGATTGGATGGACGCATACGGATACGGATTTTCCAGATTTTCCAAAATTTTGAATTTTCGCACTGAAACTATCAAATTTTAAAAAAGCGAGTTGAATAGGTATAAATGGTGTAATTTTTCTTCCTATTGATGTATAAAAATGTAAGTTTAAGGAGCCTCAAAAACGGTAGACCAGCAAGCCACTTTTAGACCATTACTCACACCACCCCCTCCCCCGAGGGATTTGGAGTTTAGTCGGCTAAGAAAACCTGTTTATATGTGCAGTCTCAACAAGCATTAACTACTATTGGGCAGAATTAATGTGTATTAATTAAGATATATTATAATTCCATTTTCTATTATTTCAAGATCTAGTATATTCATCACACTTCCCCCTCCCCCAAGGGATTGGGAGTTTTAGCGCCAAAATATCCAGCTGGCTGGGCAGGCTGCATGCGCTTAAACAACATTAACTTGTAATATTATTTTCTATTATGGATTTAAAATCGATGGATTTTAAAATTCTTAATTGGAAGGTTAGTTCACGAAAAATAGCGTTTATCTTCAATAAAATATTAAAAGCACATGATTTTACGTAACTCAGTGCTGTTCAAGAAATAATTTCCTTAAAAGTTTCAAGTATTATTGTGGACAAAGGATCAAGCTTATATTGCAATTTTTATAGGGGACGAGTGCTTCATAGTCACTGGCTACAGCTTATAACCGTCTCTCTATATTTTAATAACCCATAAAATATGAATGAAATGAAGGAAGGATAAACATAACTAGGTGTGTAACTATAGCTGCTTAGCTTGATTAGTTTTACTATTTCTAAGCAGCTGTGCTCTCTTATATTCTTTTGTAAATTTAACCAGTTATTTATCAAATCTTTGTAAATATGTACATTCAAGGGCAAAATAAAACTTTTGTTGTTGTTTGTTGTTTGTTGTTGCTATAGTTTTAAAAGAGGTGTTTCTTTTATCGCTAAACACTTTCATCATAAATCAAACGAAGTGGCTAGATACCCGGGAACCGAGAACGATTTTCGAACTACTGGATACCCGAGAGCATTTGATTTTCATTAAAAAACCCAGCTAATAACAACTTTCATGGATTCAAAGTATTCTAACTTTGTTTACGTAAGTGAAGCGCTTCTTAGAATCCATAGACATTTGAAAAATATACATTCGTCGAGTCTCGGTATACCACATACGCGCCATCCAAGTTGTGGCACTTGCAAACATTTCGACCGTAAACAAGGTCCCGTGAACGATTTTCAAAATACTAGATACCCGGGAGTATTTGATTTTCATTAAAAAACCCAGCTAATAATAACTTTCATGAACTCAAAGTCTAAACAACCGACGGCATTTGCTTAGCATTGTAGAAATCCAATATTCTATCAATGCGATCGTAAATTTTGATCGATCTTCTTACAAAATTCAAGCGACGGCCGGGTATCTAGCAATTTGAGAATCGATCCCGGGAGTTATGGACGGAGATCCGTAAACATACAATGGGTTCTGAATTAATTACTCTTAATACCACAATACAAGACACGGGCAACTGTATTGATTTGTCTAAATCATATTAACTCGTTTTTTTTTAGTTCTCGGCTGCCAGGTAACTGTTATTCTATAAATCGCGACCGTATGTTCGAGCCTTTTGAATTTGCCGGTATTCCTTGACTCATTAATACAGTTGCAGAGTTTCTTTTCGTTTTTTTTTTTTCCTGGAGTATCCAGTCACATTCTGGAGGATCCAATCATATTCTGGCATAGGAATAAAAGTATATGGGTCATAATAAACCGAAGTTTTAAAGTTGATTAATACACTGAGCCTTTAAATTCTCTTAAAAGGGAACTACAAACTTGAACGACAGGCTTGGTGTCGTTTCCATTTTTGGCTTGTTTGTTTTTTCCGCTAACGCTGATGATTCTCATCATGTATACACATGCGCATGCTTTGTAGCACTTGCTTATCTCTCTTGATGCCAAAAAATACCATGTTTCAAAGTATTTTAAGACATAAGACCGAATAAAAACTCAATTCTGACTTTTACCCCTAGCTGTTCTATGTATACGCCGCGAATGGGCTTTTGAAAGCACTTCCCACATGGAAAGAAATAACAAATTTAACAAAACCATCAGCGACACAATCGACATACCGGGTGTGCTGGTCATAGCAAGGGGTTAATCATCTACGGCCTAGGGGCCGACTAACCTCTCCCTTAGGCTTCGGCCGAGCTTCCTGATCAGTCAGTAATGTCCTCCCGGGATAGCGGTGTTGGGGCCGAAATCTTCAGCATAGCCGTAAGTCCATACGATGCTTCAGCAATCGATGTCTGGAAGTATGGTCCTGGTTAATCAAGCAATAAAAAACATACTGATCTCAAAAACCTGAATCTTTCGTTTTGAAACGACAAGAGGAACTCTAAATGCGCATTACTTGCTCTTAGTACTTTTTTCTGGTCATACTTCAGTCCTTGCTTAGCTGGATAGATCATATATATTTTCACTTTTTTCAATCAATGTTCAAAAATACCGCGCTTGTCAAAGTGTCTTGGACATATGAAATACTGCCACTTAATTAGCAGATTCATTTCATGATTGTTTGATATATTTTTCAACCCTTAGAGTACAAAATAAAACATGATAAAAGAGAAAGAAAGAAAGGAAGGAAGGAAGGAAGGATGGATGGAAGAAAGGAAGGGAGGAAGGGAGGAAGGAAGAATGGAAGAAAGGAAGGAAAGATGAAAGAATCATAAATACAAAATCATGCATAACATTAGGTACCAAACCAAAATACGGTATGTTTTTTTTAACTAACTATCAGACAGAGAAGTAAAGATCATGTCATTGGTAGTATCATCTTCGTTGAAGTGAGAGATGTATTGGGTGGGCGCATAGGTATAAGAATGTGCACAAGATGGATTGGATGAACGCATGGGAATGAGAGTGTACACGAGATGTATTGGGTGGGCGCATAGGAATAAGAATGTGCACAAGATGGATTGGATGAACGCATAGCAATGAGAGTGTACACGAGATGGATTGGATGAACGCATAGCAATGAGAGTGTACACGAGATGGATTGGATGAACGCATAGCAATGAGAGTGTACACGAGATGGATTGGATGAACGCATAGGAATGAGAATGTACACGAGATGGATTGGATGAACGCATAGGAATGAGAGTGTACACGAGATGGATTGGATGAACGCATAGGAATGAGAATGTACACGAGATGGATTGGATGAACGCATAGGAATGAGAATGTACACGAGATGGATTGGATGAACGCATAAAAATAAGAATGTACACGAGATGGATTGGATGAACGCATAAAAATAAGAATTTACACGAGATGGATTGGATGAACGAATAGGAATATGAATGTACACGAGATGAATTGGATGAACGCATAGTGATTAAAATGTACACGAGATGGATTGGATGAACGCATAGGAATAAAAATGTACACGAATTGGATTAGATAAATGTATAGGAATATGAATGTACACGAGATGGATTGGATGGACGCATACGGATACGGATTTTCCAGATTTTCCAAAATTTTGAATTTTCGCACTGAAACTATCAAATTTTAAAAAAGCGAGTTGAATAGGTATAAATGGTGTAATTTTTCTTCCTATTGATGTATAAAAATGTAAGTTTAAGGAGCCTCAAAAACGGTAGACCAGCAAGCCACTTTTAGACCATTACTCACACCACCCCCTCCCCCGAGGGATTTGGAGTTTAGTCGGCTAAGAAAACCTGTTTATATGTGCAGTCTCAACAAGCATTAACTACTATTGGGCAGAATTAATGTGTATTAATTAAGATATATTATAATTCCATTTTCTATTATTTCAAGATCTAGTATATTCATCACACTTCCCCCTCCCCCAAGGGATTGGGAGTTTTAGCGCCAAAATATCCAGCTGGCTGGGCAGGCTGCATGCGCTTAAACAACATTAACTTGTAATATTATTTTCTATTATGGATTTAAAATCGATGGATTTTAAAATTCTTAATTGGAAGGTTAGTTCACGAAAAATAGCGTTTATCTTCAATAAAATATTAAAAGCACATGATTTTACGTAACTCAGTGCTGTTCAAGAAATAATTTCCTTAAAAGTTTCAAGTATTATTGTGGACAAAGGATCAAGCTTATATTGCAATTTTTATAGGGGACGAGTGCTTCATAGTCACTGGCTACAGCTTATAACCGTCTCTCTATATTTTAATAACCCATAAAATATGAATGAAATGAAGGAAGGATAAACATAACTAGGTGTGTAACTATAGCTGCTTAGCTTGATTAGTTTTACTATTTCTAAGCAGCTGTGCTCTCTTATATTCTTTTGTAAATTTAACCAGTTATTTATCAAATCTTTGTAAATATGTACATTCAAGGGCAAAATAAAACTTTTGTTGTTGTTTGTTGTTTGTTGTTGCTATAGTTTTAAAAGAGGTGTTTCTTTTATCGCTAAACACTTTCATCATAAATCAAACGAAGTGGCTAGATACCCGGGAACCGAGAACGATTTTCGAACTACTGGATACCCGAGAGCATTTGATTTTCATTAAAAAACCCAGCTAATAACAACTTTCATGGATTCAAAGTATTCTAACTTTGTTTACGTAAGTGAAGCGCTTCTTAGAATCCATAGACATTTGAAAAATATACATTCGTCGAGTCTCGGTATACCACATACGCGCCATCCAAGTTGTGGCACTTGCAAACATTTCGACCGTAAACAAGGTCCCGTGAACGATTTTCAAAATACTAGATACCCGGGAGTATTTGATTTTCATTAAAAAACCCAGCTAATAATAACTTTCATGAACTCAAAGTCTAAACAACCGACGGCATTTGCTTAGCATTGTAGAAATCCAATATTCTATCAATGCGATCGTAAATTTTGATCGATCTTCTTACAAAATTCAAGCGACGGCCGGGTATCTAGCAATTTGAGAATCGATCCCGGGAGTTATGGACGGAGATCCGTAAACATACAATGGGTTCTGAATTAATTACTCTTAATACCACAATACAAGACACGGGCAACTGTATTGATTTGTCTAAATCATATTAACTCGTTTTTTTTAGTTCTCGGCTGCCAGGTAACTGTTATTCTATAAATCGCGACCGTATGTTCGAGCCTTTTGAATTTGCCGGTATTCCTTGACTCATTAATACAGTTGCAGAGTTTCTTTTCGAGATCTTTTTTTCCTGGAGTATCCAGTCACATTCTGGAAGATCCAATCATATTCTGGCATAGGAATAAAAGTATATGGGTCATAATAAACCGAAGTTTTAAAGTTGATTAATACACTGAGCCTTTAAATTCTCTTAAAAGGGAACTACAAACTTGAACGACAGGCTTGGTGTCGTTTCCATTTTTGGCTTATTTGTTTTTTCCGCTAACGCTGATGATTCTCATATACACATGCGCATGCTTTGTAGCACTTGCTTATCTCTCTTGATGCCAAAAAATACCATGTTTCAAAGTATTTTAAGACATAAGACCGAATAAAAACTCAATTCTGACTTTTACCCCTAGCTGTTCTATGTATACGCCGCGAATGGGCTTTTGAAAGCACTTCCCACATGGAAAGAAATAACAAATTTAACAAAACCATCAGCGACACAATCGACATACCGGGTGTGCTGGTCATAGCAAGGGGTTAATCATTTACGGCCTAGGGGCCGACTAACCTCTCCCTTAGGCTTCAGCCGAGCTTCCTGATCAGTCAGTAATGTCCTCCCGGGATAGCGGTGTTGGGGCCGAAATCTTCAGCATAGCCGTAAGTCCATACGATGCTTCAGCAATCGATGTCTGGAAGTATGGTCCTGGTTAATCAAGCAATAAAAAACATACTGATCTCAAAAACCTGAATCTTTCGTTTTGAAACGACAAGAGGAACTCTAAATGCGCATTACTTGCTCTTAGTACTTTTTTCTGGTCATACTTCAGTCCTTGCTTAGCTGGATAGATCATATATATTTTCACTTTTTTCAATCAATGTTCAAAAATACCGCGCTTGTCAAAGTGTCTTGGACATATGAAATACTGCCACTTAATTAACAGATTCATTTCATGATTGTTTGATATATTTTTCAACCCTTAGAGTACAAAATAAAACATGATAAAAGAGAAAGAAAGAAAGGAAGAAAGGAAGAAAGGAAGGAAGGAAGGAAAGAAGGATGGAAGAAAGGAAGGGAGGAAGTGAGGAAGGAAGAATGGAAGAAAGGAAGGAAAGATGAAAGAATCATAAATACAAAATCATGCATAACATTAGGTACCAAACCAAAATACGGTATGTTTTTTTTAACTAACTATCAGACAGAGAAGTAAAGATCATGTCATTAGTAGTATCATCTTCGTTGAAGTGAGAGATGTATTGGGTGGGCGCATAGGAATAAGAATGTGCACAAGATGGATTGGATGAACGCATAGGAATGAGAGTGTACACGAGATGTATTGGGTGGGCGCATAGGAATAAGAATGTGCACAAGATGGATTGGATGAACGCATAGCAATGAGAGTGTACACGAGATGGATTGGATGAACGCATAGCAATGAGAGTGTACACGAGATGGATTGAATGAACGCATAGCAATGAGAGTGTACACGAGATGGATTGGATGAACGCATAGGAATGAGAATGTACACGAGATGGATTGGATGAACGCATAGGAATGAGAGTGTACACGAGATGGATTGGATGAACGCATAGGAATGAGAATGTACACGAGATGGATTGGATGAACGCATAGCAATGAGAGTGTACACGAGATGGATTGGATGAACGCATAGCAATGAGAGTGTACACGAGATGGATTGGATGAACGCATAGGAATGAGAATGTACACGAGATGGATTGGATGAACGCATAGGAATGAGAATGTACACGAGATGGATTGGATGAACGCATAGGAATGAGAATGTACACGAGATGGATTGGATGAATGCATAGGAATGAGAATGTACACGAGATGGATTGGATGAACGCATAAAAATAAGAATGTACACGAGATGGATTGGATGAACGCATAAAAATAAGAATGTACACGAGATGGATTGGATGAACGAATAGGAATATGAATGTACACGAGATGAATTGGATGAACGCATAGTGATTAAAATGTACACGAGATGGATTGGATGAACGCATAGGAATAAAAATGTACACGAATTGGATTAGATAAATGTATAGGAATATGAATGTACACGAGATGGATTGGATGGACGCATACGGATACGGATTTTCCAGATTTTCCAAAATTTTGAATTTTCGCACTGAAACTATCAACTTTTAAAAGAGCGAGTTGAATAGGTATAAATGGTGTAATTTTTCTTCCTATTGATGTATAAAAATGTAAGTTTAAGGAGCCTCAAAAACGGTAGACCAGCAAGCCACTTTTAGACCATTACTCACACCACCCCCTCCCCCGAGGGATTTGGAGTTTAGTCGGCAAAGAAAACCTGTTTATATGTGCAGTCTCAACAAGCATTAACTACTATTGGGCAGAATTAATGTGTATTAATTAAGATATATTATAATTCCATTTTCTATTATTTCAAGATCTAGTATATTCATCACACTTCCCCCTCCCCCAAGGGATTGGGAGTTTTAGCGCCAAAATATCCAGCTGGCTGGGCAGGCTGCATGCGCTTAAACAACATTAACTTGTAATATTATTTTCTATTATGGATTTAAAATCGATGGATTTTAAAATTCTTAATTGGAAGGTTAGTTCACGAAAAATAGCGTTTATCTTCAATAAAATATTAAAAGCACATGATTTTACGTAACTCAGTGCTGTTCAAGAGATAATTTCCTTAAAAGTTTCAAGTATTATTGTGGACAAAGGATCAAGCTTATATTGCAATTTTTATAGGGGACGAGTGCTTCATAGTCACTGGCTACAGCTTATAACCGTCTCTCTATATTTTAATAACCCATAAAATATGAATGAAATGAAGGAAGGATAAATATAACTAGGTGTGTAACTATAGTTTTAAAAGAGGTGTTTCTTTTATCGCTAAACACTTTCTTCATAAATCAAACGAAGTGGCTAGATACCCGGGAACCGGGAACGATTTTCGAACTACTGGATACCCGAGAGCATTTGATTTTCATTAAAAAACCCAGCTAATAACAACTTTCATGGATTCAAAGTATTCTAACTTTGTTTACGTAAGTGAAGCGCTTCTTAGAATCCATAGACATTTGAAAAATATACATTCGTCGAGTCTCGGTATACCAAATACGCGCCATCCAAGTTGTGGCACTTGCGAACATTTCGACCGTAAACAAGGTCCCGTGAACGATTTTCAAAATACTAGATACCCGGGAGTATTTGATTTTCATTAAAAAACCCAGCTAATAATAACTTTCATGAATTCAAAGTCTAAACAACCGACGGCATTTGCTTAGCATTGTAGAAATCCAATATTCTATCAATGCGATCGTAAATTTTGATCGATCTTCTTACAAAATTCAAGCGACGGCCGGGTATCTAGCAATTTGAGAATCGATCCCGGGAGTTATGGACGGAGATCCGTAAACATACAATGGGGTCTGAATTAATTACTCTTAATACCACAATACAAGACACGGGCAACTGTACTGATTTGTCTAAATCATATTAACTCGTTTTTTTTTAGTTCTCGGCTGCCAGGTAACTGTTATTCTATAAATCGCGACCGTATGTTCGAGCCTTTTGAATTTGCCGGTATTCCTTGACTCATTAATACAGTTGCAGAGTTTCTTTTCGAGATCTTTTTTTCCTGGAGTATCCAGTCACATTCTGGAGGATCCAATCATATTCTGGCATAGCAATAAAAGTATATGGGTCATAATAAACCGAAGTTTTAAAGTTGATTAATACACTGAGCCTTTAAATTCTCTTAAAAGGGAACTACAAACTTGAACGACAGGCTTGGTGTCGTTTCCATTTTTGGCTTGTTTGTTTTTTCCGCTAACGCTGATGATTCTCATCATGTATACACATGCGCATGCTTTGTAGCACTTGCTTATCTCTCTTGATGCCAAAAAATACCATGTTTCAAAGTATTTTAAGACATAAGACCGAATAAAAACTCAATTCTGACTTTTACCCCTAGCTGTTCTATGTATACGCCGCGAATGGGCTTTTGAAAGCACTTCCCACATGGAAAGAAATAACAAATTTAACAAAACCATCAGCGACACAATCGACATACCGGGTGTGCTGGTCATAGCAAGGGGTTAATCATCTACGGCCTAGGGGCCGACTAACCTCTCCCTTAGGCTTCAGCCGAGCTTCCTGATCAGTCAGTAATGTCCTCCCGGGATAGCGGTGTTGGGGCCGAAATCTTCAGCATAGCCGTAAGTCCATACGATGCTTCAGCAATCGATGTCTGGAAGTATGGTCCTGGTTAATCAAGCAATAAAAACATACTGATCTCAAAAACCTGAATCTTTCGTTTTGAAACGACAAGAGGAACTCTAAATGCGCATTACTTGCTCTTAGTACTTTTTTCTGGTCATACTTCAGTCCTTGCTTAGCTGGATAGATCATATATATTTTCACTTTTTTCAATCAATGTTCAAAAATACCGCGCTTGTCAAAGTGTCTTGGACATATGAAATACTGCCACTTAATTAGCAGATTCATTTCATGATTGTTTGATATGTTTTTCAACCCTTAGAGTACAAAATAAAACATGATAAAAGAGAAAGAAAGAAAGGAAGGAAGGAAGGAAGGATGGATGGAAGAAAGGAAGGGAGGAAGGGAGGAAGGGAGGAAGGAAGAATGGAAGAATCATAAATACAAAATCATGCATAACATTAGGTACCAAACCAAAATACGGTATGTTTTTTTAACTAACTATCAGACAGAGAAGTAAAGATCATGTCATTGGTAGTATCATCTTCGTTGAAGTGAGAGATGTATTGGGTGGGCGCATAGGTATAAGAATGTGCACAAGATGGATTGGATGAACGCATAGGAATGAGAGTGTACACGAGATGTAATGGGTGGGCGCATAGGAATAAGAATGTGCACAAGATGGATTGGATGAACGCATAGCAATGAGAGTGTACACGAGATGGATTGGATGAACGCATAGCAATGAGAGTGTACACGAGATGGATTGGATGAACGCATAGCAATGAGAGTGTACACGAGATGGATTGGATGAACGCATAGGAATGAGAATGTACACGAGATGGATTGGATGAACGCATAGGAATGAGAGTGTACACGAGATGGATTGGATGAACGCATAGGAATGAGAATGTACACGAGATGGATTGGATGAACGCATAGGAATGAGAATGTACACGAGATGGATTGGATGAACGCATAGGAATGAGAATGTACACGAGATGGATTGGATGAACGCATAAAAATAAGAATGTACACGAGATGGATTGGATGAACGAATAGGAATATGAATGTACACGAGATGAATTGGATGAACGAATAGGAATGTGAATGTACACGAGATGAATTGGATGAACGCATAGTGATTAAAATGTACACGAGATGGATTGGATGAACGCATAGGAATAAAAATGTACACGAATTGGATTAGATAAATGTATAGGAATATGAATGTACACGAGATGGATTGGATGGACGCATACGGATACGGATTTTCCAGATTTTCCAAAATTTTGAATTTTCGCACTTAAACTATCAAATTTTAAAAGAGCGAGTTGAATAGGTATAAATGGTGTAATTTTTCTTCCTATTGATGTATAAAAATATAAGTTTAAGGAGCTTCAAAAACGGTAGACCAGCAAGCCACTTTTAGACCATTACTCACACCACCCCCTCCCCCGAGGGATTTGGAGTTTAGTCGGCAAAGAGAACCTGTTTATATGTGCAGTCTCAACAAGCATTAACTACTATTGGGCAGAATTAATGTGTATTAATTAAGATATATTATAATTCCATTTTCTATTATTTCAAGATCTAGTATATTCATCACACTTCCCCCTCCCCCAAGGGATTGGGAGTTTTAGCGCCAAAATATCCAGCTGGCTGGGCAGGCTGCATGCGCTTAAACAACATTAACTTGTAATATTATTTTCTATTATGGATTTAAAATCGATGGATTTTAAAATTCTTAATTGGAAGGTTAGTTCACGAAAAATAGCGTTTATCTTCAATAAAATATTAAAAGCACATGATTTTACGTAACTCAGTGCTGTTCAAGAAATAATTTCCTTGAAAGTTTCAAGTATTATTGTGGACAAAGGATCAAGCTTATATTGCAATTTTTATAGGGGACGAGTGCTTCATAGTCACTGGCTACAGCTTATAACCGTCTCTCTATATTTTAATAACCCATAAAATATGAATGAAATGAAGGAAGGATAAACATAACTAGGTGTGTAACTATAGTTTTAAAAGAGGTGTTTCTTTTATCGCTAAACACTTTCATCATAAATCAAACGAAGTGGCTAGATACCCGGGAACCGGGAACGATTTTCGAACTACTGGATACCCGAGAGATTTGATTTTCATTAAAAAACCCAGCTAATAACAACTTTCATGGATTCAAAGTATTCTAACTTTGTTTACGTAAGTGAAGCGCTTCTTAGAATCCATAGACATTTGAAAAATATACATTCGTCGAGTCTCGGTATACCACATACGCGGCATCCAAGTTGTGGCACTTGCAAACATTTCGACCGTAAACAAGGTCCCGTGAACGATTTTCAAAATACTAGATACCCGGGAGTATTTGATTTTCATTAAAAAACCCAGCTAATAATAACTTTCATGAATTCAAAGTCTAAACAACCGACGGCATTTGCTTAGCATTGTAGAAATCCAATATTCTATCAATGCGATCGTAAATTTTGATCGATCTTCTTACAAAATTCAAGCGACGGCCGGGTATCTAGCAATTTGAGAATCGATCCCGGGAGTTATGGACGGAGATCCGTAAACATACGATGGGTTCTGAATTAATTACTCTTAATACCACAATACAAGACACGGGCAACTGTATTGATTTGTCTAAATCATATTAACTCGTTTTTTTTAGTTCTCGGCTGCCAGGTAACTGTTATTCTATAAATCGCGACCGTATGTTCGAGCCTTTTGAATTTGCCGGTATTCCTTGACTCATTAATACAGTTGCAGAGTTTCTTTTCGATATCTTTTTTTCCTGGAGTATCCAGTCACATTCTGGAGGATCCAATCATATTCTGGCATAGGAATAAAAGTATATGGGTCATAATAAACCGAAGTTTTAAAGTTGATTAATACACTGAGCCTTTAAATTCTCTTAAAAGGGAACTACAAACTTGAACGACAGGCTTGGTGTCGTTTCCATTTTTGGCTTGTTTGTTTTTTCCGCTAACGCTGATGATTCTCATCATGTATACACATGCGCATGCTTTGTAGCACTTGCTTATCTCTCTTGATGCCAAAAAATACCATGTTTCAAAGTATTTTAAGACATAAGACCGAATAAAAACTCAATTCTGACTTTTACCCCTAGCTGTTCTATGTATACGCCGCGAATGGGCTTTTGAAAGCACTTCCCACATGGAAAGAAATAACAAATTTAACAAAACCATCAGCGACACAATCGACATACCGGGTGTGCTGGTCATAGCAAGGGGTTAATCATCTACGGCCTAGGGGCCGACTAACCTCTCCCTTAGGCTTCGGCCGAGCTTCCTGATCAGTCAGTAATGTCCTCCCGGGATAGCGGTGTTGGGGCCGAAATCTTCAGCATAGCCGTAAGTCCATACGATGCTTCAGCAATCGATGTCTGGAAGTATGGTCCTGGTTAATCAAGCAATAAAAAACATACTGATCTCAAAAACCTGAATCTTTCGTTTTGAAACGACAAGAGGAACTCTAAATGCGCATCACTTGCTCTTAGTACTTTTTTCTGGTCATACTTCAGTCCTTGCTTAGCTGGATAGATCATATATATTTTCACTTTTTTCAATCAATGTTCAAAAATACCGCGCTTGTCAAAGTATCTTGGACATATGAAATACTGCCACTTAATTAGCAGATTCATTTCATGATTGTTTGATATATTTTTCAACCCTTAGAGTACAAAATAAAACATGATAAAAGAGAAAAAAAGAAAGGAAGGAAGGAAGGAAGGAAGGATGGAAGAAAGGAAGGGAGGAAGGGAGGAAGGAAGAATGGAAGAAAGGAAGGAAAGATGAAAGAATCATAAATACAAAATCATGCATAACATTGGGTACCAAACCAAAATACGGTATGTTTTTTTTAACTAACTATCAGACAGAGAAGTAAAGATCATGTCATTGGTAGTATCATCTTCGTTGAAGTGAGAGATGTATTGGGTGGGCGCATAGGAATAAGAATGTGCACAAGATGGATTGGATGAACGCATAGGAATGAGAGTGTACACGAGATGTATTGGGTGGGCGCATAGGAATAAGAATGTGCACAAGATGGATTGGATGAACGCATAGGAATGAGAGTGTACACGAGATGGATTGGATGAACCGATAGGAATGAGAGTGTACACGAGATGGATTGGATGAACGCATAGGAATTAAAATGTACAAGAGATGGATTGAATGAACGCATAGCAATAAGAATGTACATGAGATGGATTGAATAAATCCATAGGAATACGAATGTATTACAAAGAATGGTCTGAAGCCAGGTGAATGGATATTTTTCGAAGTAACAATATTTCTCGAAGAGACAATATTTGTATAATGATCATGCGGTTGGATGTAGTCCTGAAAAGGACTGTTTGATGTGACTGACGTTTTGACAACCTATGCGGAAGTCATCTTTAGAGTCCAGTGAAAAAAAAGTCAGATATGGGTCTTATTTATACTCCCACAATAAACAATAGAACAATAGAACAATAGGTAAGGTTGTGAAAAAATGCGCGTCGCTGAATTGGCGTCGCTTCAGTTTATTTTTAATAGCCTGTTGTATGGCGTGGGTAGTTTAATTGAGCGGTTGAGTGGATTCAGCTCAAACTTTGTAAACCAACTATCAAGTACGAGGCGTTGCTTTTTATTGTTACAATAAGATAAAAAAGACATTCACTAGATTCCCAATTAATTGCATGGCCAGTCTTGGTATGGTGCATGGCAATGTTGTTACGATTATCCTGTTTCTCAACTGCACTTTGATGTTCATCACGTCTGGTATTGAACGATCTACCAGTCTCTCCGATATACGTATAGCCTCACAATTATTGCATGAAATTTTATAAATAGCACCGACTCGATCGTTTGGGCTATCACGATCTTTGATTTTGGTCAAGACCTTACGTAGAGTGGATATAGGTCGATGAGCGACGCGAATCCCATGTGGTTGCAAAATACGTGATATGGTCTCTGACGTATCTTTAATGTATGGCAATGAGACAAAGTTTTTTGGTGTAGCAACTGTCTCATTGGAGTTGTTGTTAGGTCTACTTGGTTTATGAGTGTTGCTATTAATAAATTTGTCACTGTAATTGTTCTTGAGGAAAATACGTCGAAGTCTATCGGTCTCATGAGATAGACTGTCTGGAGAGTCACATAAAATTTGGGCACGCCTGGTTAGAGTTTTGATGGTCATAGCTTTGTGCATAGTTGGATTATAGGATGACTGATCAAGTAACCTGTCGGTATTCGTAGGTTTACGATATACGGTGATATGTAAAGCGTTGTTATGGCGGCTCACTAGGCAATCTAGAAATGGTATCTTCCCGTCTTCCTCTAACTCTCTAGTAAACTGAATGTGAGGATTTTGTTGATTTAAGTGCTCATGAAACGCGTCAATGTGTTCAAAGGGTATGAATATGAGGACCGTGTAGCACTGAGAAATACATAGAAAGGAAATAAGTTAAAGTTATAATGCTAAGAGAAACGAGGTTATTCCGGGCGAAAACCCTTGAAAATAAAAATTAATTCCGACCTCGATAGGATTCATATCATATCTTTACATCTTTACATTTCAAATACCGCGAACCTAACATCTAATTTCACCCTGGTTTGCTCCCAGTTCGACCTTTAGCTCAGCTGGTAGAGCGTCGGTGTACAAATCCGAAGGCCGTGGGTTCGAATCCTATGGAGGTCGGAATTAATTTTTCCGAATTTATTTCCAAGGGTTTTTCGCCCGGAATAACCTCGTTTCTCTTAGCACTATAACTTTAACTTATTTCCTTTCTATGTTCAAAGGGTAGCGCGGTTATGGTATCATCTACGTAACGCGTTTGGCGGAGCCAAAATGGCAGTGGATTGTTATAAGATGTAAAGGCTTGTTTCTCGATGTATTGCATCACAATCTGTGCGACAACAACAGAAACAGGAGAACACATTGCTGTGCCATGAAGCTGTTTATAGTGTTTCCCAATAAATTGGAAAAATGTAGATTCAAGACATAACTTAAGGAGACTCATGATCTCACCAGTGGGCATTGGAAGTGTGGTATCGTCATTAGTATGACTTATTAAGGCCTCGGTGCAGTCTAGGGCCATTTGTAGTGGAATACTGGTAAACAGAGATTTAACATCAAAAGATACTAGCATGTGATCATCAGGTATATGAATTGTCTTGATGGTATTAATGAAGTTCTCTGTTGACTGCAACTTATGTTGGGAGGCGTTAGTTAGTGGTTGCAATATACTTGTTAGATACTTTGATAGTTGGTATGTGGGAGAACCACAGAACGATACTATAGGTCTCATATATAGGTATCTGAGGTTTATGCAACTTAAGGTAAGCCGTATAACTTTGGTGACTGGGGGGCAGGGCATCTGAGTCGTTTGTATAGATAGTTACTGATGTGGTCTTTCTTATTGAGTTCTAAAAGTTTTGCATTCAGTTTACGTGCTAGAGTAGGTGTGGGATCAGAGTTAAGTTCAGCATAAGTGTTCGCATCTTCTATTAGGTGGTTCATTTTAGCGTTATAATCCGACTTATCCATAACAACAGTAACACGACCTTTGTCAGCGGCAATATGACAATGGAATCATCGTTCTTTAGACGCTTCGGGGATCGAAGTTCCTCTCTATTTAAGTTGCTAACTAATTTCGGTGTTGACTGGATGGTAGATGCAATTCTACTACGGATATCATCTTTAGCATCATCAGACAATTTGTCTAAACGCGATAGGGCGTCAGTGGAACACAGATCTTGTAAGTTATTCTTTTTCTTCGTTTTTCCTTGAGGTTTGTTCTTTTCCATTTGCTTGATTCGTTTAACTTATTAACTTATTTATTTATTGTAATTGTAGCAAATCGTTTTCGTCGTTAATTCATGTGAAATAAACGTATTTGAACCTGTGAATCTACGCACTTGAACTTCAAAACGCTACCTAAGCACAGGAACTGTATTATTTTTGCTATCATATGTAAAGAGCTAAATATGAACCGAAGTGGCTTATTCAAACCTTCAGCGAACACTGCGAACAGAGAAGTGTTTACAATTAGATGCACATTAAAAAAAATACGTGTAATTTTCACTCGCGTGGAGACGCGCTCATTTTAAACACCAACAACTCAATTATTATTTACAAAACACAAGTTCTATTCCTTTTGGCTTTTATGTCATATAAAAACCAATCCCTACTATTGCGATTTTAGAGTAAAGATATACGACTTTTCTTACCCATTACCTTAAAGGTGCGCTTAGAATACAAATTTATAAACAACAGCCGTCACTCACTTTGAATCGAAATTAAATTTTGGCGCGTGTGGAACACGAGAATGCCCAAAAAAATAGCATGGAATGATTGACAAGTAATCAATATTTTATTGGGCAAAATCTTTTTCGTAAATGTCAAATTTACGGTATAAAACGAAACATTAATCAGTGGAAAAGTGTTTACAATTAGAGCCACATACTGTACCTCATGCTCAATATTATTTTGTGATTAATTCTGTCAACATTTATCTAATCATATTTGAGAATTAGACAAACCAAAACTCCATTGGACAGACAATTGCTATGGTTACGAGTTTCGTTCAATCATGATCGCGACTCGGAAAAAGAAAAAAAAAACGAACTTCATTTTAAGACTGGTTTGCCATAATGGCAACCCAGTAGCTAATATATAATTATAGAATTCTTATTGAAACTATTAAGTAGTTTCAATATCGAGTGATTAATTATTAGAATTTATATTAGTATCAACTTAGTTTTTTGACTTAGTCGTTGTAATGATCCTTATTTGGACCTATTTGCAGCTTTGGCATGCATTGTCTTTTATCATTTATTATATGGATATGAGTGTTTTACTGTAAAATACGCCACTCGTAGATCTCATACGAAACTACATCCGGGGTACGGTGGACATATTTTCCATATCCTCACTAGTGAGGATATCGATGACGTCATTCCTTGGTTTTCCCCGCTCATTTCGGCGCGAGTTGTCAAAACACTAGTCCGACAAAATGGCGAGATTTGTAAAAGTCACAGACGAATACATCAAATCTTTCAGCGAACAACAGGAGAACGAAAATACAAAGAAAAAGACACTTTATGACCTGAGAATATTCAACGAATTTCTCCTAAGTGAACAGGAAAACCGAGAGATTCATACAATTCCTCCGAAAGAATTGCAAGATCTTGTAGTCAGGTTTGTCCTTGGCGTACGAAAGAAAAACGGTGAAGAGTACGAACCATCTTCTATAAGAGCTTTTTTACAAAGCGTAGACCGCCACCTTCGTAACAAGGTGTACTCTTATTCACTACTGAACGACAAAGAGTTCAATGAATTATATACATTTTGTTTTTTACATGTTTTAAGATAAATTGTTTGCTATTATTGCTATTGTAATATTTTGACTATATTTGCAAAATAAAGACACTTTGGAGAACTTTTTCGTCTATTTTTTAAATTTATTTTCCAGCTAAAACACTCATATCTATATAATAAAAAGAAAATTACACGTTGGCTTGAACATATGAAGTTTATCTTCTCGTGGAAAAAAAGATTTCACTTGTTCGCTACGCTCACTCGTGAAATCTTTTTTTCCACTCGAAGATAAACTTCATATGTTCGCGCCACCGTGTAATATCCTCTATTTCTTTTATGCAGAGCAGAAAAACGTCAAAGCTGCCACTTCACGATTTTCTATTTAACCGTGGCAGTGATACGCCACAACTATAAGCGTTTCATTTTTGTCGCTGTTACTTCTAACAAAATCCTGTCGAACTAAAGTAAAGCTACTTGAAGATATTCACGAAAATGTCAGTTTTCTACTGATCAAAATATCACCTCTCCCAAAGTAAAAGTCGATATATATCTCTAAACCGCATGCAATAAATTTTGGTCGCATTTAATGTTTTATCCATTGGCCCAAAAAGAGCGTGTTTACAATATTTGAGCTGTTTTTTTATAAAAAGAGATCAATAAAATCTTCTTTCGCTTTGTCGTTTACTCGCTAGTTGTTTGTTTGCAAGTCGGCATTGCCATCAACGCTGTAAACGTGTTCAAACGTTGAAACTTGTTGCTCACATTGTATCCGAAGTACATACGGATTTACTATTTTACTTCTCTTTGTCGTTTCTGGCAACATTGTTCGCTACAGTTACAGGGTTGAAAAGACATTTGTATTGTAGTGTGCAACTTTGCAACAGCTGCACCGTGTGCTCCAGACCGTTATTCATTCTGCGCTAAATCAAAATATTCTTAGTCTGTTGTCAGCGATAAATGTTCTCAAATTTTAACATCTCATCAGCATATAAATTGATTTTTGATCTACTTTCAATTTAAGACTGCATGACTTCAAAATTTAGTAATATCTGCCAAAACGTTTTAAAGAAAATATTGCAGATATTAATGTAAATTTTGAAAAGACCAAAGTCTACAAAAATTAGAAACACGGATTTTTAAAAGGTCATGCATTAAACTGAAAGTTAAAAACAGGGATTTCGGCCAAACGCTTGATTGGATATAGGTACATGCCTAAACACGAAGTGCTCAGTGTCTTGTCAGACTGTACAAGACGCTCTCGTATTCCTCCAAAATGTGGTGACGACAGCGCATTGAAATGTCACGGAACGTTAAAAGGACAGTAAAAGATGGATCTAAGAAGATTATTATTAACTATGAAACGAGATATCTTGTTGTTTAAACATTTTCTTTCCACTGAACCCTCCTCTGCACTGAATCATGAATAATATCCCCTCCCCTCCCCTGTGGTGTTGGTTTGTCATGACATGCAAACGAGGCAGTCACATGGTTATCAGTCGACAAGAAAACGTGTCAGAGTTGCTGTCGTTTGTGTACACTATTTTCTCACTAAAAACCTTCTTCGAATCCTCAAAAATGGATCTTTACTGGAGCTCACACAGCATTCTCAAGGTAAATTAATACCTATTTTAGTGATTTATCGTTTAGTTCATGTATTTAGAGCAATAATATACGAGTTATGTTGACCGTAATGTTCCATAATTTGACGCCGTGTTTTGGCGGACTTTGATTCTCAACAACTTTGCTTCAAATTGAACAATTTAGTGCGGAAAAAAACTTAAATAATCCGAATTTCCGATGCTTTTAGGTACTTTAATTAGATTTTCAGGGTTCTTGCAATTCCTTTAACTCCTTGAGTTTAGTTTTAGTTTTCAAAAGCTCTTGAATTTTAGAATTTCTTCTTAGACTCCTAGCATCACAATTTAGGTGAATTCGTGTGAGAACGACCTCTAAACCACAGTAAGTCAGCAAATAATACTCCTTGCAAAACTTTTTTGAGACCTTGAATACTCCTTGAATACTTGTGGTATTTTGGATTTTTTTTTGTCAGCACGAAAACTGTTTTCAAACTGTTCGTTCTTGTATGAAGTTCGCTCCACACGCATTTACAACACATCTCTCGTGTACGTTTTATGGAGAAAACTAGACGCTCTAGGAGCTTATATACTCGTGCCTATTGGTGAAAGGAGTAAGCTTTTGAGAACATGGAGGCCTTAAAATATATAGCAGACTTATAAGAGAGAGCTGATAAGCTAGACCTCTGAGTACCTTAGAGTTTATTTGAAATTCATTTGAGTTCGGCAAAGTTTGGCATTTGTCTTTGAGTTCGTGGAACGACCCATTCCGAAAACGCTCGACATCTTTAAGTGTGGGTCTACCACAAATGGCGTATGCATTTGTGTGTATTTTGAGCCTCCACGAAGCAAAATAACTCGCCATAATTATCTTCAATTCGATCACAACCTTTTAAAAGTCTAATAATACCCCGTTCACACCGACTGGAAGCAATGAGGTGAAACGCATACCAAATTCGGCAATTTGTTCAAGATAAATATTTATTATTAGCAGCAACACGCTTCTAAAATACGATTTTTTTCTATTTATGGTGAAGAAGGAGGATATGTTTTACTATAGGTAAAAGAATATAGTTAGATCTGTATAATTTCTATATTAAATTATAATAAATAGAAATGAAGCGCAGTGCGAATTTGCATGTAACCCGTCACATTTATAGACCCTTTCGGCAAAACGGTGCATCATGGGTAATCAGGGCATTGTAGCGTGACTGTGAGTCGAGTTCAAGGTGAAAGTCGTGTAACACAACTTCGGCAATTGTATCCTGTTTTTTAATAAAAGGTAAGCTCAAAGGAAAAAATATTAACATTCTTCAATGAAACAACAACTAATTTAGTCTTACAAGGTCCCTGGGAGTTATTTCAACGTAAAAGAGAGAAGTTTTATGGCAAAATCCAGCGCCGTCTTACGAGCGTATGTAGCCATGCGAAACGTAAACAAACGAGCTGTCAAGCAAATTATGCCTTCAAAAATCGGCTTTATCGAAGTTTCAGAAGTTGTAATAAATACAGCTTATTCTCTTTGATTTTTCCTGCTTCTGTGCAAAATTTTAAGACCAACAAGCTTTATTTTCATTTTTTTTGCGAAGCCAAATGATTTCTAAATGATTTCAATTACGATCTCTGAATTTTAATGGCGACAACTGAGACTGAGTTTCAGTCAATCTTCCCCATTTTTAAAGCAAATTCAGTGATATTTTCGCTATTTATCACCTAAAACATCTTTCTTTTAAAGTATGAAATTGTTCTTTGTCGTTTTTTACTGATTTATTTGAAATTCTGTATTATTTTTTGCCTTTTTCCTCGTGAAACTAAAGCAACACACAACATCTGATCGCTAAAGAGTTTCAAAATAAATCAAAAGTCAGCGAAGTGCATGTCTTAAAATCATCATGATTACGCTTGTTTTTTTCAATTCTCGGCTTTTGCTGATAACTTAAAAGAAATCTAAAATTTTACTTTAATCATGTTTAAACCTTGAAATTAATTCAAAAATAGCCACAATTTCTAACACAAGACTGATTTTTAACTCTATTCACGATACCCGAATTCTGTCGGCCATGTTGGTGTCCCAGAGTGGAACACCAATATGGCCGCTCCATACATTTTAACCAAATACGGCCTCATATTTGTTTGCTCATAACTCGAAAACCAAACGTCCTGCTTTCTTTAAAACTGGCCAAATTGTAGGCTTTTAATCTCTTTACAAGGTTTTGGACATGTTATTTTGTTTAGACATTCTATAAAGCTCTAAGAACAGTAATATCCGTATGCAAAATCTCAAGTTCGTCGCATACATTCTTACTAAAATTACAACATTTTCGCTCGCTCATAATTCGGCCGCCAAACCATCTTTAAGCATAAAACTTTGTATGATTGTTAATTTCTAGATATTCTTCAAGACTGTTAACAGTAATTGATATTTTACTTTAGATTTAAGCTAAACGAAGATTTTCATTTTAGTCACGTGATCAGTGAAAGCCGAGAATAACAAAAATAAATTTCGCTTTTTAAAGTCAATTAATAGTTATTTATTTGTATATAAACAGCCAAAAGATGTTTTTTGAACATTTTTATGAGCTAAAAAGATGTGCAATCAAGCGAAACAGACAATCACACACTCATATTAGATCACACCACGAATGAAATATTATTCTTATGTTCACCAAAATAGGTTATGGATTCGGAATCTATGTCATTGGCTGTTTATATACAAATAAATAACTATTAATTGACTTTAAAAAGCGAAATTTATTTTTGTTATTGAAAAAAACAAGCGTAATCATGATGATTTTAAGACATGCACTTCGCTGACTTTTGATTTATTTTGAAACTCTTTAGCGATCAGATGTTGTGTGTTGCTTTAGTTTCACGAGGAAAAAGGCAAAAAATAATACAGAATTTCAAATAAATCAGTAAAAAACGACAAAGAACAATTTCATACTTTAAAAGAAAGATGTTTTAGGTGATAAATAGCGAAAATATCACTGAATTTGCTTTAAAAATGGGGAAGATTGACTGAAACTCAGTCTCAGTTGTCGCCATTAAAATTCAGAGATCGTAATTGAAATCATTTAGAAATCATTTGGCTTCGCAAAAAAAATGAAAATAAAGCTTGTTGGTCTTAAAATTTTGCACAGAAGCAGGAAAAATCAAAGAGAATAAGCTGTATTTATTACAACTTCTGAAACTTCGATAAAGCCGATTTTTGAAGGCATAATTTGCTTGACAGCTTGTTTGTTTACGTTTCGCATGGCTACATACGCTCGTAAGACGGCGCTGGATTTTGCCATAAAACTTCTCTCTTTTACGTTGAAATAACTCCCAGGGACCTTGTAAGACTAAATTAGTTGTTGTTTCATTGAAGAATGTTAATATTTTTTCCTTTGAGCTTACCTTTTATTAAAAAACAGGATACAATTGCCGAAGTTGTGTTACACGACTTTCACCTTGAACTCGACTCACAGTCACGCTACAATGCCCTGATTACCCATGATGCACCGTTTTGCCGAAAGGGTCTATTAGCTAACATTAGCGCGTATTGTAAAATTGCACCTAAATAGCGGTCTTTTACCATTATCAGTCCGTATATATGCCACATATAGCTATGCGTAGTCGAAGTAAATCAGTAAAGGAGATTCGAATACATTTGATTTTGATGATTTTCTTTTTCATGACTTTGTGTAACCATCTAGTGTATATTTCTAATACCACTTATATCAATTCAAAATAAGTTATGAAAACTGATCTATAAATCGTAAAATTTCCATAGAATATAATTTATACTTTATTCCAGACATTTTGGTGTAGATTTGATGCTGATCGACCTTAATGATCGAGAACAGGGTACAATTGAAGTTTTCTGTTTGTAAATTCGACACGTACAAAACATACAATAATTTTTTGTCAACATTTCGTATTTAGGGTATTTCTTCTAGTTACAAAGCCTAGATTTCTATATCACTTTAAGATGCATTTGTCGTTTAATTGATTGATATAATGCTAACAAATCCACTAGTCTAGCTCTAAAGGTAAATGGATAATTGTAGTTGGAAGTTTGCTGACTTATTTTCGACAAGCGACATCTCATTTGCATATTTTATAGCTTTGTGCAAAAAAATGTAAGGGACTGTTAAGGCTATTTTTCAGAAGAGCAAAGAATATTTTACAAAAATGTAAGTCCACGATAACTTATCTATAGTAAACAAGTTCTTTGCTGCTTTTTTGAAAGAAATCGGGATGTTTTGTCTCTAGAAATCAAAGTTTTTTTTATCGGATGTGTGCTTACTCCTGTTTTTTTTTAATTCAAAAAAGTTACTTTAGATTTTTTGTTGCTGCTTCATAAGGGCTTGAAATTTTGTGAATATTGAATAGCAACTACATGACTCGATAACTAGTTAAAAAGAAACATATATTATTATATTATATTATAATATATTATTATATATTATAATATATTATTATATATTATATTATATTATTATATATTATATTATATTATATTATTATATATTATATTATATTATATTATTATATATTATATATTATAATAGGGCCTTGTTTATGTTTTAAAGGGACACTTGGATGAAAACGCCCCATTTTCGAAAGTCCGAATAATTCAAATATTTGAGGATAATATTACTCAATTATGATCAGGAACACCAGATTTGCGAAAATCTTAGCCTGGGAGCCACTTGCAGTTGAGAAATTTTGGTTAAAAAGGTAAAAGAACAATAGGGTTGAGTAAGTGAAATTTAAACTTTTATTAATTGATCTCATTACATGTGAAAGTTAAAAAAAGGCGGGGGGAAAGAAAGAAACAAGCATTAAGATAAGAATAGCGCGTGAAATATTTAGAAGGTATGGATTTAAAAAATGATACTTTTTCTCGACTAATAACTGCATGCTTGCAAGCGCATTCTTGAGCCCATGAATGTTGTCAAAATCCTTTCAAATTAGATTTTACATCGTGAACTAGATATATAACTATGTAAAGAGGGTAAAGCAATGACGTCAATATATTGTCTATAGCAGGCGCTACACGTTTTACTATAAGTCGATCGCGATTTTACTGAGTTGTTTGTATGTTTGCTTATTACAGAAAGATTATGCAATCTGTGAACATATGAAATTCATTTGTGATAAATATCTTATAAGTATTTCATGTTTAAATAGTAAATTTCACCGTCTGAAGAGAATAACATGCTGAGTAATTACCAGGCCCCACGCGGTTATTATTAATTATAGCTATGTATAATGCAAATTACTTATCACATAAACAACAAAAGTTGTAATTACATTATTTCGTATCGATATCTATCATTTTATGACATAAATAGTACATATTTCATATTATCAAAAAAATCTTCCTTGTGACGCTATTGGGTGCCACCTCATTGCTTCCAGTCACCATAGCTGAAACATGTTTTAAAGTAGCTAAACATGTAACTAAACATGTTTAGAAAATTATTTACAAACATTATTGTTCACTCTTTGATGAAATAATACATATAAACTATCCTTCATATTCTACTGAACAGATTAGAGATAAAATAATTACATTAAAGCTTTCTAGTCTCTAAACATTTTGTTTAATAAGAACGCATGAATGGGGTTTAAATCTGACAATGGCGCTGTGTCGCAGTCACATTAACCTCGTGACTTACACGTGGAATACATCACTCAAGCACATGGAATGCACATTTCTCGACGCAAAAGATAGATCTAAAGCCCAAACCTAGAATCGACCCGGCCTAGAGGCCTGGGCATGAGTAATAACTGGAGAACACAAAAAACTAGACGCTCCCTGAGCGTTTACTCGGGCTTCCTATTACTCTGATGCTTTTAAATGACAGCGGAAGGGCAGAAAAACGACAAGGCAGCTCTTTTCTTTGTTTAAAAATTTCACTTGCATTTTTAAGCGTTTTGTCTGTGTCTTTATTGCTCCTAACTTGTAATAAAATCCTGTTGAATTAAAATAAGGCTACTTGGAAATATTCACAAAAATGTCAGATTTTTGCTGATCAAAATATAACCTCTCGCAAAGTACAAGCCTTTATTTCTCAAAAGCGCATGCATTAAAAAAAACCACATCTACATCTACATTATTTATTTGCAACAATCTATCGATCATATATAGCAAATTCCAGTATGCGTTAAAAAAAAAGTAAATAAATAAATAAATAGATGAATGAACAAATTATGTAAATAAATAATTTAAATAATTTTAGAATAATGGAGTAAACGCATTTAAGCCATGAAATAAACCCAAAACCGACATCAGCAAACAGTACCCATTCAGCCACCATCACTCAACCAGAGCATCGACCACACAAAGACAGATACACTTTATTCTTTGTGCAATGAATGCCCCGAATGAGTGACCTGCTTACATCCATCCTGCATTCACTCCATGGCTTCAATGCGTTTGCTCTAACTTAGATTGAAAAAGAAAAGTTGTCAACGGCTTTCTTAAAGCTACATGTAGAGGTTAAATTTATAATATTTGATGGCACACTATTCCAATCATTTATTGTTCGTGGCCAGAAGCTATACTCATATTCGTCCCAAGATGTTTGTGATGCAATAAACTTCATTGGATCAGATTGTCTTGTTTTCATTACAGTTTTATGTTTTACATAAGGTGGTATGTTTATTGCTGCTTGTCAATGTAGTGTCTTGTACATCAAAGATAGTCTGTTCATTTTCCTTCTGTGCTCCAATGTTGGCCAATTAAGATGGTTTAGTGCTTGGGTGACACATCTTTCCTGTCTAGAGTAGGTTTTAGTAGCAAAACGTGCAGCACATCGCTGTACTTGTTCGAGCCAGTTTTTCTGATAAATTCTGAATGGATCCCATGCAGCACTTCCATATTCTAGGATAGGTCGCACTAGGGTGGTGTATGCTTGAGCTTTAACTCTTTCTGGACATGAGTGTAAATTCCTTTTGATACAGCTCAAGGTCTTATTGGCTTTATTCTTCACATTTGAAATATGAGTTTTCCAGTTGAGTGTTTCTGAGATAGTAATACTCAGGTAGGGTTGATGATCCACAGCTTTCACAGTTTGACCTAGCATGGTGTACTGATGTATAATAGGATTCTTGATTCTGTAGATCCGAAGTACATAACATTTTGAAGGGTTGAAATTCATTTGCCATTCCTGGGCCCAAGTTACAAGGCTGTCAAGATCTTGTTGGAGGTGTAGGGCATCACTAGCATTATGTACAAGGCCATACAAGGCTTGTGCGCAACTGTGTCGAATGCCTTCGAGAAATCCAGTAATCAAAAGGTCGGTTTGGTTTCTGTAGTTAATCGAGCATGCCAGGTCTTCTATGGTGTTAATAAGTTGTGTCTCACAGCCTAGCATAACATCAGACTTGTATGTCTCAATAACTTCGGTGTACAAATCCGAAGGCCGTGGGTTCGAATCCTATCGAGGTCGGAATTAATTTTTCCAAATTTATTTCCAAGGGTTTTTTGCCCGGAATAACCTCGTTTCTCTTAGCACTATAACTTTAACTTATTTCCTTTCTATGTATTCCACAGTGCTACGCGGTCCTCATATTCATATCTTTACATTTCAAATACCGCGAACCTAACATCTAATTTCACCCCGGTTTGCTCCCAGTTCGACCTTAAGCTCAGCTGGTAGAGCGTTGGTGTACAAATCTGAAGGCCGTGGGTTCGAATCCTATCGAGGTCGGAATTAATTTTTCCAAATTTATTTCCAAGGGTTTTTCGCCCGGAATAACCTCGTTTCTCTTAGCACTATAACTTTAACTTATTTCCTTTCTATACAAAAATTAATGGTGCATACCCGTATTTGATCACGCTTGTGGCAATGTGGGAAATCTGGCACAGGATTGGGTGTTTTGGTGACATGCCTTTGTGTCCTTTGTCTTTGTGGAGTGGAGGAAGATTGAGGTCCAGGAAAGGTCTCGTTATTTATGGGTGAAAACGTATTTGAATGCTCATTATCCGAGAATGAGTTCAGCAGAGAGCTAAAGTAATTTGGCATACCACATTTGTTGCATCCCCAAACGCAGGAGGAATTTGCTAGAGCTTCATACACAATCTTATCCATGTTCATGCAGCGAATATGCATTTGATATTTTTACTCAGAACTTTAGTCGTTTTACTTGTGCAACTGTTGCTTCAATTTGGTGACACAATTCTGTCAAACAAGAATATAGGTAATAGAGGGGACTCTCCCCATATTAACTCCGACTAGAAAATATCAAATTTTTAATGATCAAAGTATAACCTCTCCCAAAGCACAAGGCTTCATGTCTTGATATTGATCTTTAGCCTCAAACTAGCGTGTTTGTAATCAGCATTTGGCCCAAATAATGTAATGTAACCTTGAGAATATGGAGCAGAAATTGTTTTGTTGGGATCAATTACTGTGTATGGCCCGGGGTTTTTTTCTACATCTCAGCTCAGGGTAAAGTTAACGTTTTCAAATATGTCACAGTGAGCAAGAATATTTACTATGTCTTCAACTAAGCATGTGCAACTGCACACATAGTGTAAACCAACATTTGTGATTGCTTGTAAAATAATGGTAGTGATTATGTATGCAATATTAAATCGAAGCTTACAAGTATTGAACAAAAAACACAAAAGTTAAGCTTAGATATTTACGATTCAAGTTCCTTCGTTGACAATCCTCTTGATCCAATATAGTGATTTGCTTGTCGTTGCTTTTAGCCTGACCTTTGAAGTTCTTTTCATGAAGATTATTGATTTCCTAAACACCTGAAGTGTTCATTTCAGCATCATAGTTTGTTGTTAAGTCAGCAGTCATAGTTTTGTCAGTCTTTTCATAGTTTGAACTCATATATGGCTCATTTGTTATCTCGTGAGATCTAGTATTAACCTTGCTAATTTGGCTTGCTTTCAAGCTATAGACTTCGTGGACCTACCCATTCCGAAAACGCTCGACATCTTTTAGTGTGGGCCTACCACGAATGCCGTGTGGATCTGTATGCGATATGAGCGTAAAATGCATGATTCCTTTGAAAGCTTTCTTCACAAAACACATTCTATTTTGTCCACAAAGAGCGAGCAATAACACATGTAAACATGCATGATCTTCATCCCCAGTTTCCAGTCTCCGCAAGTAATGCCTGGGAGCATGACCCCCTATTTGGTGACCAAACAAAAAAAACGCTTGCATTTTTAGTCTCTGGCTTTCCTTCGGAATCCCGAGTAAAAAAAACTCTTATGGTAAACGAGAGAACAATGGGTCTGACAAATTCAAATCTAATATCTACAACTATTGTTCAACAACAATGAAATACAAGCATCTTTTGTTCAAATTCTAAAGATGTTCAAATTCCATACAATCTTTCATTTCACCTCTGGGCGATTTCATGGAATCTTTTTTTTGACGTCACAACCTCGTGCAAGCAGTTCGCTGGCCGTCAATTTTATTGGAAAGCTATGCCAAATATCACTTTTCTCTTGCTAGTAATGAAGACAAAGATTATTAAAGTGTAAAATGTAGTAAAAACACCAAAAAACAACCACAGTTCAAGTATTTCTGCCCAAATATCTCAATATCTCAAAATGGCGACCCTCTTTTGTATTACTGTATCAAGAGTTTTACATATTTTTGTGTCGAATTTTTTAGGAAATCTTAGTTAATATCAATGAATGTACCTTCTATGAAATGTTTTCTATGGAACTGAAGGACTATTTTTGCAGTGCAATCAAGTTTTTCTGGTCTTTAGGCCATTTCTTCCCAGAGCTATAACCACAAAATGGCTTCGCAAATCTTCTTTCAGTGAAGATGAAAAATTGATTTGGTTCACCTAAAGACAGGCATGACCTCTGTGCTTTCAGTGGTAGCTCAAACATGCTTTTCAATAAAATTTGAAGGCCAGCTTCTATTTGCCACCAGAAATATATCACGCATGAAACCTCCCATTGTTTTTAAAGCTCACAAATTCGAAAATAGTGATAGAGCAAAAAGGTCTAATAAGCAGTGAATACGCTACCTCAACTCCAATATCTGTTGAATGATTGATACTCACTCTAAAACTTGATTCTCCCATATTCTCTCAAAGCTAGTAAAAATTTGTAATTTTAATTCCCAGATGAGAGATTTTACTCTGAGAAACTTATGATCTGGGGATCTTAAAATGAGAATCAAGTTTACAGGTGACTGGGTGTCTGTAGTGACTATTTCTATACATAAATATGTTTTTTCGCATACAGATACTACACAGAAATTGGTATAATTCCTCTGGTTTAAAGATGCCATTTTGATTTTGAACATGTTTTTCATATTATAGGGATGGATAGGCATGGCGTTTTACTTTATCATAGGCAGCAACCATATACAGAATGGAGTAAGTAACTAACATTTATCCCACACCATAGAAACTACAGCCAATCATGAAGCAGGACAGGTATTGTGTATTCACCAGTATTTCACTTGTCCTTCCCATTATGCCCTGCACATTGGATTTACGCATTTGTATTTTCTATGGTGTGGGATAAAATAGTTATACTAAGGTTTCTCATGGCACACTGTGTATATCCCACTCATCACTAGTATTTTCTTTGTATATACACTCGCCTGAAGGCTTGTGTGTATACTAGAAACTACAAATGACTTGTGGGATATTCCATGGTATGCCACTTGAAACCTTAGTATAACTGGTATTGATAATTTATTCAAAATATTTTACCCTTTCTGATTGGCATACAGCCCCTATTTATTTTTTCATAACAAGCATTGACTGACCAAATTTGGAAAGAAATGTTATTCATCCAATAATTTTTTTTTTTTTTTAAACAAAATAATGAATTTTATTAATCACTCATCTTCTGTTCACATTTTATGAAGTCTGTATTTACTGGAAGCCCAGCCATGAAATGCCTTTGTTGCTTGTCTTTTTTCCATCCCAGAGAAAATGAACAAATTGTCCATTAGTACCCTTTGCAGGCTTCTGCAATTAGCATGTGCTAGCTGGCAATCAATGCTGACAAAGTTGTGAAGTGTTTAAGATGGGACATAGCTAGGTTATCATGTGACAGAAATCCATGTCTACTCACGCTCTATTTTGTTAACTGCTACAATTTAAGACAAAGCTGAGTAAAAAATAGTTTTTACTTCTAATAAAATTCAAAAGCAATCAGTAATCCAGGATTTGTAAAATCACTCAAATTTCATGCCTAATACAGAATTTTGATTTAACTACCCACTCTGTGATTCAGCTACTCAAAGCAGTATTCTCTGAACAAACAAGCAAAGCTGTAAAGAGAACAGGGCTTCAAAACAAGCTAATTGTGAAAACACCCATGGTCACTTAAGCAATAATTCACTTTGACTTCACTTGAGTTTGACAAATTTGGTGGTTCAGTCATGTTCCTTTCTATTCTTCATCACTGCAATGAATTTCTGTAATTCTGAATTTCTTGTGTAGTTCATTTCTCTTAACTTAATAGTTGGAATTACAGATGTATTACTGTTCAGTAAAAATAGAGTAAATTAAATTAATTCTTACTAGCCAGTTCAGCTGTTATATCAACTGTTTTGGCTTAAAAGTGTACATGAAAAATATGAGATACTCAAAAACTCATGAATAACCTAACCTCTCTCTGCTCTGCAGTCCCAGAGGGAAGGTATTTGAGCAAAGTATTGGAATAACAATTTTATGGCAAACATGAGGTTTGGAATTTTATCAGAAACAGAACAATTTAGTTCTTGTTTAAGTTTCCTGGTTATTTTTTATTCATCAGCAACTGGTTCTCCACGATGGAGAATTTAAATTTTTAAAGAGATTTATAAATGTCTCTGGTCAATTACCCCCATCTCCTTTCAAAAAAATAACTGAGGTTTAAAAAATGCGACAAATCAATGCCTGCAGAAATTGTGTTAAAAATTTAAGTTGGAGTGTTTTTTCGTGCAATGTACTTTTTTCAAATTTGTAAATTTAGTGTTGCCACGGTTATGCTGTAAAAAGTTCCTGTTCATTCCAAAGGTAATGAGCATTCTGACAAGGACAATGTATAACAATTTTAATATGAAATATCAATATAAAAGAATTACAGGCTTATTGCCCACGGACTCTATCGCCCACGGATTTCGCCCACGCATAATATTACCTATCTAACATACAGTGCAGTCCAGAAACATGTACAGCACCAAATGCTTGTGATCTGCTCGCAATTCGTTTTCTCTATCGTTGTTTGCGATTTAATCGCGATCACAGTGTGCTTGGGTACAATTCTTTTCTCTTCCACTTATCAAAACTCGATATAAGTCTATATATATTAATCAAATATTTTTACATCTCCACCCTGGGAAGAAGTTCTAAAGAACGGCTAGAATCATAGCGATCTCAAAACGTTCAACATGACGTTACCTTAGTGCTTTAGCATCCTTGGAATGAATTTGATCGTATTAGAAAATAAAGTAAACTTGTAATGTGTAGTTTACCAAAAAATGCACAGTTTAAAGTCACCTGAAGGTGTTTTCTATCAAAATCTCCTAGACGTTTTTTACCGCGTTCTTCGTTACGTCTCAGTGAATTTGAGACGCTAAACTTTCGCCAACTCGTAGAACGCTTTAAAAATCTTTTAAAGAAACTATCTAAATGTATCTTAAGCCCAAATAATCTGTGTTACTTCATTCTAAATGTTGTTACTCTGTCTTCATTCTACACTTTATTACTTTGGTGTCTTTCTCGGTACAGTTTGCTCTTTTGAACTTCGTTTGATTTTACCACGGGAAGAAGACATGATTCAAAGTACTTTCCAACTACGATTGGCTTAGATCTGACACGTTCAATCAAACGAATAGGTGATAATGTCTGGAAATCTACAACAAAATGGGCGTGCCAGTTGTTTATCTAAACTTGAAAGTCTTTCTGCATATTTTTATTTTCACTTGGTTGCTGTATTTACTGTTATATTTGGAGATGTTAAAAGACTTACACAGATTTTTTTTTTTAGATATGATTTAAACGATTTACTTTTTTTAGAAAGCTTACAGTTACATGTAAGCATTGCATTGTTAGATTACAAAGAAAACTCCGATTGCTACGTAAGTGAATGCTCTCAAGTGTGTATGATTGGTGTCTTGAAAAGTTAGACCTTTGCACTGTATAACACTGTTAAATATGATATAAAATGGTTTTTGAATTGAATTTAGTCTTTGATTTTTAGCAAATAAGCAAAAAAATAAAAGGCATTTGATCCAAGCGTTTCTTTTATACATCTCAGCGGAATGACTTTTGTAAAATACGCTTTAAGGCAGAATGTCATATTTGATCATTTTTAGGAGGACCATTCAATCTGGAACACGCTCTTAACTCTTGAGATGCAGATTTTTTTCAAAAATCTTAGCTTATAAAAGATTTTATGCGTGGGCGAAATGCATGGGCGATATAGTCCGTGGGCGATAACGCTGGATACCATATAAAACAATGTGTGATTTTTACTATCTTCTTTCTGTTTATATTAAGTTTATATTCATGTCATGACAAGAGTTGCATTCTCTTGTCATTGAATTTTCCACATAAGTTATAGAATCATAAAACTCAAATTGTACAAAAAACCAACACTGCAAGTTGTTTTCATCTTATCGTATTAAACATGCTTGGGCATGATGTGTTAAATATATTTCAAGTGTAAATCTTATTTCTATTATTTATGGTTCTTGGCAAAAAAACACAACAACTTTTTATAGTTTTACTGAAATTAGGAAAGTGACGTTTTCTGTTCAAACAAGAATAGTTTTAAAATAAAATAAATCTTTATATTTTGGTGAACTATTAGCTTACCTGTAGATGTCTCTGTTGTTCAATGTCTTCGACTTTATATGCTCCCATAATGTAAGTCAAGTTGACTTCACTGCGATAGGATCTACTTTGAAGGTCTTCCAAGAAATCTTTCACCATTTAAAAGAAAGTTTGAATGAAAGGAAGGGCCTCAAACTGCTGCTATATGCAAGCAAATATAAACGTCTTGTTGCCTCCTACAGCTCCTTAAAATATCTAAATGGGCTACCTGTATAGTACCAGTACTTTCCCATTCGTATTTGAGCATGTGCAAAAGATGGAGACCTAAACAATGAGATCGAGCTGAGATCTTTGTATCCCACATGAGAAAAGCGACAACGAGTTACTCTTATAAATATGTTGCCATATGCTGCCATATGCTGCCATATTATAATAGTTGGTCTTGCTTCGTGACACTTCTCTGAATACGAAAATAGAATTCGTAAAGCAGTCATACTCAGTCTTGTCGTACATGAAACGATTTGTAAGCGTATCAGTATCAATCTAGTAAAAAGAAAGCGTTTAGATATCTATCTGCTAACTGCCCAGTTAGTGAGCAAGTGATGCATTTGCATATTCAAGACCCCTCACAATAACTCAATTCTAGACTTTGCGTATCCACGAGTTAAAAATAATAGTATAAAGAAAATATGAACAAGGTTATTAGTTTCAATAAGCAATACAGCAATTAAAACAATCAAAACTGGACATTGTGAGGCCCAGTTTAAAAGAAAACTGGGTTCTTGGTTGTTGTTGCTGGTCAGGAAGATAAATTGAAATACTAATACCAAACCAACTTAAAAAACGTGAAGAATTAAAATTAACCGGTGTTGAGTAATTGTGTTCCAAGTAAGTTAATAATAAATCAGCTGATGAAAGGGTTTCATGCATAGAACCAATGTCCAGAGCTAATAACGGTGTATTTTTGTTTGTTTACTGCAAGAAAAATGTACTTCGAAACATGCACTTAAAGATCAAATCAGGTAACATGACATGTGTCAGCTGACTAACAGTTGTGCTTTTGATTGATGGCTAACATGTAGTTGATATCTGGGTAAATAGTAAACTGACACTTACCAGGTGGTCTAAAACAAATGCACACAGTGATGAATATGAATGGTGGCCTGAGGAAGCTATTTTCCTGGAATTGATTTTTACTTGTCCTGGCTCAAGCCCACTACATGGTATAACAAATGTTTTTAATCAGTCTTCATGTTATTTGATTGTCGTATTGGTTCATCCTGTAGAAGTTGCTGCATTTCATCTAGCACTTCATCATGATCCTCATCTTGTTGCTCTAGTTTCTTTGTTGCTTTGGAATGAGTTTAATAGGGTTCTTCTGTTATTACAGCATGTTCTATAGTCTTTTTTGTAGGGTTGATGGTCATAGTGTAGTTGAGGTTTAGGATGTTCATTATGTCTTTGGTAGTTGGGTGCTCGAGTATATTAAGGCCTTGGATTTTTCTTGTGAAAAGACCTCCCACAAAGAAATAAGATTTTGGCTTCATACTTTGAAAATATCCACATGTTTTCAGTGAAAATCGCGGTGAATGTTGATATAATAATTAATAATAATTTATTAACTTATATTGCACAAGAATCAACATTTCTGTTTTCTTCTGCGCATTACAATCTAATGAGAAATAAATAAATAGCTAGTATAAATAATTAAAATCAATACTAATTAAAATTTACAAATTATCATAAAAATGTCCTCCCCCCACCCACCTTATTTAATAGATTTGAAGTTGAAGTTAACTTTATTTATACAGGGTAGCCCGTTCAGCCATAGGCTGGTATCCATAGGGGCCCTGTTCAATAAAACTACTTAATTACAATTTATTATTTACAAACTTATCAATTTGGCTAAACTTGAAAATGAAAATTATAATTATTTTACAATAAATTAAAAAAGCTATGTATTACAATGATCTTGAGATATAAACTGACTCCTTCAACAGACATGCCTGGCAGTGCCGCCGCCATGATCAGTATCATCCAGTATCATCACCATCCACTGATGATGGCAGCATGACCACCTAAACATGTCCACCAAAAGAGCCAGTCCATACCCCAAGATCACTGTATAATTCTTCTACGTATTATAAAAATAATTCCTAAGATGTTGTTTAAAAATAGATAAATTATTGCTTTCTTTGATATGATCATTCAGAGAATTAAATAGCAAAGATCCTGAGTATTTAAAAGTTCTTTGTCCCTTAGTAAGTTTGCATTTTGGAAGGTGAATGTCTTTTTTACGCCAGGTATTATATGAGTGGAAATCAGAGTTTTTTTGAAAAATAATCATGTAAATATTCTGGAACAAGTCCCTTAAGGCATTTATAAACTAAAGTACATTTATTAATTTCTCTATGTGTTTTTAAGTCAATCCAGCCAAGAATACTAATGGCGTCTTTGGAATTCTTTCTTTGGATTACTATTCGTGCTGCTCTATTTTGTAGGCGTTGTAAACCATCAAAGCAAGTTTGTGATAGCTCCCCCCAAGCTGTGTTAGCGTAACTAAAGATAGGATTTACCACAGAATTGTACACACATTTTGCTGCTTTAAGAGTGAGAAAAGATCTGATTCTACTAAGTAAACCCAGACGCCTGCTAACTTTATCGGATATCGTAGTGACATGATCTTTCTAGGAGGGATTTTCATCTAGCGTTACTCCCAAATATAGGAATTTTTGAACTTTATCAATAACGTTTCCTCCAATCTTGATGTTAGACCCAGTTCAAACGTCGATCTTTTCATGAACCGAACCTAATGACATCAAAGAAGACCGCCTTATTATCCATTGTTTCAAATGCGTTCGGCTCATGAAAAGATCGACGTTTGAACTGGGCCTTAAAGTCTGTTTGTGTTGCGAGTTTTTGGTATGTACCAAACAACATACATTTAGTTTTACTTCGATTTAGAATCAGTCTACCATTTTCAAGCCATCTCACAACATTGTCTAGATCATCTTGTAATGTCTTTATTATAGTACTTTGGTTGGTGTTGCTGTAATAGATAACAGTGTCGTCGGCATACATGCTTATTTTAGATTTTGTTAAGGCTGTTGGTAGATCATTTATGTAGGCAACAAACAAAAACGGTCCTAAGGTAGAGCCTTGAGGCACACTGTAGCTTAGGCTGTTACTGGATGATAGATTTTTTCCATATTTTACCTTTTGACTTCGGTTTGTCAAGTAATTTTCAAACCACAGTTTACTATTTACCCTGACGCTATAGTGATCTAATTTGTGAAGTAAACAAGCATGGTCAACCAGATCAAATGCTTTACTCAAATCAATAAAGACTGCGGCAGTCATCTGTTGTTTGTCCATATGTTCTAAGATGTAGTCCGACACATGTAATAGTAGTTTGGGTTGAGTGGTTTTTCCTAAAACCCGATTGATGTATTGATAAAACTTTGTTTTTGTTGAGAAAATCGATTCATATTAAAATATTTAAAAGATTGATAGCAATATTATTTATTAAAACTATATTTAACCTATCAATAAAGGAAATTTATCTTTATATATCTGGTTAAAAATAATTTAAGAATATGCCATCTTATAGAAATGCGACTTAAGGGTTCTCTTAAATGTATGGATAGAGGATATATTGCAAATGTACAATGTACAATGTACAATGGAATGTACAATGGAAGACTATTCCAAAGTTTGCGAGCAGCCATATAAAATGATCTATCACCAAGCGTGCTTAGAGATTTACCTGTGGGGATATTTGATAATATACCATTGTCATTTGACCTAAAATTGTATCTCCCACTCTTACTCTTAAAAGATATCAGATTAGAAATATATGATGGATTAAGTCCATGGATGCCCTTGAAAATAATAAGAACCATCTTAAAATCAATGCGGAATTTTATGGGTAACCAATGAAGCATACTAAGTAAAGGCGTGATATGACAAAATTTGCTCTCTCGAAAGACAAGACGAGCAGCCGCGTTCTGAACCCTCTGAGGCCTACAAAGCTGACACTCTGGTAATCCGTAAAAAAAAAGACTATTACAATAGTCAAGATGACTGGTTATAAAAGCGTGAATTAAAGTCTGTGCATTCCCTGCTAAGATACTTTCTAATCTTTCTTATGTTGTACAAATAATAAAATGCAGCAGAACATGTTTTCCTTATATGGTATCCCATATAAGATAAATTTGAGTCTAACCACACACATAGATTGTGTACAGGTGATTGCGGGGTCACAGTCTCCTATGGTTAAGCTATTTATAGTAACTTAAGCTAGTTGCTGCCTGGTACCTATCAAAATAAGTTCTGTTTTGACATCGTTCATAAGTAGCTTTTCTTGAGACATCCATCTCCTGATGTCTTGAGTGCAGTGTTCGACAGCAACAACTGCATCATGCTCCTTGGGACTGAACAACAGGTACAGCTGCGTGTTGTCAGCATAGCAATGCACTAGGAAGGTGGTCTTTAACGACATCAAACAGCACACTAGCATATACTGTGAAGAGAAATGGTCCAATACAGGGACCGTGTGGAACCCCAAAGCGCAGATCAAACTTTTCCGACACCGATCCACGGACAGAAACTTGCTGGGAACGTCCAGACAATTAGACTGAAACCATTCAAGAGCAGTACCACTCAGACCCACCTTCAATGAAAGCCTCTCGAGTAGGATATCATGGTCTACAGTATCAAAAGCAGCACTAAGATGGTAACGTGCTGCTTGTTCATAATCATCAGAATATCGTATTTGACTTTTAGCAATGCTGTTTCTGTGCTATGGTTCTTGCGATAAGCAGACTGGCCATCCGGGTATAAGCCATAAGTGACCATATGCCTGTGGGTCTGCTCAAACGCAGCTCTCAGTAAGTTTCGATGCAAATGGTAAATTACTAACTGGGCGAAAGTTCTTAAATATCACATCAAGGCCATGTTTTATCAGTAATGGAAAAACTAAAGCCTCCTTCCAGACACTAGGAAAGTGTCCCAATTTCAGTGAAGTATTAATACAAGTAACAACAGGCACAAGGACTTCACACTTACTGACCAGGGTCGAAGGCATAGGATCAAGAGGGCAGGATTTCAAGGCTGAGTGCTGGATAAGCCGTTTGACATCACTATCAGATAGTATGGAGAAGGTAGTGAGTGCTGGTGGTGAAGTAGCAACTCACATTCTCATGTTGTAACTCATAATGTTCTCTATAATGTTCTTATTGCTAAGCACTTATTCATCTGCTTCTAGAATTAGAATCAACTTATGAATTGGGCATTGAAGTACTGAATTTACAGTCTTAATCTTGACTGAACGAGTCAGTCCCTTGTTATCTTGTCTCACTTCTATGACTTGTGCGAGGGTCCATAGATTTCTTGGGGTCCTTTCATCAGCTACTAGTACTGCATCTCCAACCACAAAGTTCCTTTTGGGGCGAGTCCACTTCTTTCTCTCTTGCAACAAATTTAGGTACTCTTTTTTCCATCTTGTCCAAAATTGTTCTGCCAAATACTGAACTCTTTTCCATTGCTTGCGCAGATAGAGATCTTCACGTTGAAATTCACCAGGTGGTGGTAAGGCAATCTTCGACTTCATTGTTAATAAATGATTCGGCGTTAGTGGATTTCCCAGATCGTCTGGATCACTGGTAGGAAATGTCAACGGTCGGCTATTGACGATACTTTCAACTTCTGTGAGCAATGTTCTGAACCATTTATCATTCAAAACATGAACATGCTCGCGTGTCAGTGCCACGAGTATGGTTCGCACTGTGCGTATCTGTCTTTCCCAGGATCCACCCATGTATGACGCGGCAGGGGGATTGAATTTCCATTCCATCACCCAGTCGGCATCTGCATTTCATAGCAGATATTCTCTTATTCTTTCTTGATTCATCTCCTTTAAGGCTTCTTTCATTTCTCTCACAGCTCCCACTAAGTTGGTACCTTGATCAGAGCGCGTTAACTTGACTGGTCCTCTTCTTGCAATGAAACGTCTTAAGGCATTCAGAAAGGCATCTGTTTCCAAAGAATTAGCTGATTCTAGGTGTATTGCTCTGCTTGCAAGACACGTAAACAATACGCCATATCGCTTCAATTCCTTTCTTCCTTCTTTGATTAAACATGGTCCAAAATAATCTACAGCGCAAAATGTAAATGGCGGTGCTGGAGTTAGTCGATCTTTAGGTAAATCAGCCATTTTCTGTTTTCCTACTGTTGCGCGCAAACGTTTACATGTTACACATCTGGATATGAACCATCTGACCATGGAATTGCCATTAATGATCCAGTACCGGTTTCTAAGCTCATTGAGTGTAATTCCTCTTCCACTGTGAGCTACCTTCTGATGTGCGTGACGAATGACTAATTCTGTAATATGTCCTTTCTTGGGCAGGAATACTGGGTGTTTCTGATCCTGGATTACATCTGGTGATTTTCTCAATCTACCTCCAACGCGCATCAATCCATCAGTATCCAAGAATGGGTCGAGACGGTACAGCGAACTTGATTTCTTGATTTCCGCCTTTTTCTTCTTGAGGAGAGTTCGTTGATCACAGCTTTGACTGTTGCTCTTCTGGTTCAGGTTTTCCAAAGCTGTTATCTCTTCTTGGAAGGCAACTTCTTGCCTTCAGCTTTCTGCAATTCATCAGCTGTAATCACATTTGACACTGCATTCCCCACAGAGCTAGTTGAAACGTCCTTACGGTACTTGGATTGTAGCTTCAATATTCTTGCGACTGCTTTCTTTAGGTGATACCATTGTGAGAAATAGCTGAATCGTTCTAAGATATCAACCTCCTGATTCACTATGGTTGCCTTGACAGTTATCTTGACTTCGGGATCATCTGTAGTAATTTCATCGACATCAAATGGACATTTGGGCCATTCGTTTTCTGGTCTCCATAGAAATTCAGGGCCTTTTAACCATCGTTCTTGCTCAATGAAGCGATTGACTTCTAAACCTCTTGAGGCATCGTCTGCTGGATTGTCTTTTCCACTCCCGTACCTCCACTGACTTGGATCTGTTCTGTCTCTGATCGTCAGTACTCTGTTCGCCACAAAGATGTGATATCGGTTTCGAGTGCTGTTAATATACCTTAGGACGACAGTACTATCAGTCCAGTAAACTGATTGTTGTAAATCATGTTCAATTTCTTCGGCTAACTTGTTCCCAATCATGAGCTCGAGCCGAGGTATTGTTATCGCTTTCAATTGAGCCAGACGTGATTTTCCCATCAAAAAGGCACAATGAATGTCACCTTTATTGTTAACCTGTCTTAAGTAGGACACTTGACCATAGCCTTCAAAACTAGCATCAGAAAAGCTATGAATTTGAGATTCAATAGCTTTACCAAAGTGTTCTGGCTTGAGACATCTTTGAATAGTACATTTCTCCAGGGTTGGTAGATCTTTCCTCCATTTTTCCCATCTAGATCTGTACTCTTCTGGAATATCGTCATCCCAATCTGTTTTTTCCTTACAGAGTTCTTGCAGAATTCTTTTCCCTTGTAGAATTATTGGGGCGGCTATTCCGATCGGGTCATAAACTGAGCTGATAGTTGATAGGATACCTCTACGGGTTAATGGCTTGTCTTGAAGCGTTATTTTGAACCCCAGCATATCGGTCTCTATGTGCCATTGGACTCCTAAAGCACGTTCAATAGGCAGATCTTCACAGCTAAGATTGATATCTCTTACTGCCTTGCATCGTTTTTCGGCTGGTATAGATTTTATCACACTTCTCTTGTTGCTCAAGATTTTGCTCAATATAAAACCACCTATTACATTGTGGATCTGTTCTACGGCTTCCTTTTCAGATTCTTCAGACCGTAAACAGTCGTCTACATAAAAGTTCTTTCTAAGTATGTTAGCAGTTTTCTCACCAACTTCTTCAAAATCTTCAGCTGTTCTTTTCACTGCATAGTTGGCACAGCTCGGTGACGAAACAGCTCCAAAGAGATGTACATTCATTTGTTCATTCTTCAGGGTCACAGGACATATCGCCATCGGTCCACCATAGAAAACGTAGAAAGTTGCGATGGTGTTCTGATACTCGAACTGGGTGAAACATGGAATCTATATCACCCAGGAAAGCCACTGGTTTTTGTCTGAATCTTGTAAGTACACTAACCAAAGTATTCGTTAAGTCAGGACCTTGTAGAAGTCTGTCGTTGAGAGATACTCCGTTGAACTTTCCGCTACAGTTGAAAACAACACGGATTTTGTCTGGCTTGTGAGGGTGGTACACGCCGTGATGCAGAATATAACCATGTCTTTCCTGGTGGTGGTGACATCAGATGTGTCGGTACTTTCCTTGCGTAGTCTTTGTCAATGATGTTTTTCATGAAATTGTTGTAATCTTGGCATAACTTGTCATTATTAAGGAGTTTCTTCTTTAACCACTTAGCTTTCTGGACAACTTGATTCTTGTTATGGGGCATGTGAACATCATCATCTCGAAACGGTAATGGCATCTCGTAATGACCATTAACTTGAGTCAATCCTTGTTGAATTCTCTTTAGAAATAGATTATCTTCGATGGAGAACTTGCGATGATTGCCAATACTGATTCACTGAATTCAAGGTTTAACAACTTATTCAGTCTCTCTGGTGTTACGATCTCTTTAACGGTATTCTCTACCTTGAAATGATATTCCAGGGGCTTATTATTAGAGCATACTTCTTGAGCGATTATAACAACCATGTGACATCAGATAACGATTACTTGACATGTACAAAGGTCCAATCACTGTCCATCCTGCAAATGTTAACATAGCGTATGGTCCACCGTCCTTACTTGCAACAAAGTCTTTGGGCTCAATGGCTTTCGGACAGTTCGTACCAATGAGTAGACAGACCTTTAGTCCTTGCTCTAAAGATGGCATCTTGTCAGCGACAGATTTAAGATGTTGCCATTTACCAACAAGTTCTGGATGAGGAATTTCTTCTGCTGATGCTGGTATCTCATCTCTAGTATACGTCTTGGGAAGTTCTATGCAGTTATTTCCATTAACGTCAGAAACAACGAGACCCGTTACCACTTTCGTGTCTTGTACCTTTGATCCATTTATAGTTCTGATAGTAATCTTTGTGTTCGTACCTTCAAGGTTGAGCTTCTTCAATGTTTCGTTCGTTGTGAAGGTTCCAGTACTACTGTTATCTAACATGGCGTAGGTTATGATCTCAGCTTGATTCTTGGCTCCTAGTTTCACTGGGACGATAGGCATAGACTTTATATCTGTATCTTGGTTGATCTTGTTATCTTGGTGACCATTTTTCTTGCTTGGGATACACTTGCTCTTGTTTACTTCTATTGCAACGATTCTTGAGCTTGATTCTTGAGATTCACTTTGCTTGCTGTCTTCATCTTTTGTTTTCATCGCTTCCGCGCCATCACTGGTCTTCGATTGATGAAAGTTGTAACCATGCAATCCTGTAGGGTGACAACCAAGGCATACTTTACATTGTCGTTTCTGTGTGCATCCACGAGACCTGTGTCCGGTCTTATAACAGGCATAACAAAGTCTTTGTTCAAAGAGAAATTTTCGTCTTTCTGTTAGAGTTTTCTTCATATAGTCTTTGCAGTCATCAAGGTCATGTGTTCCACCACAGAGATAGCATACGTCCTTGCGTTGATTTTGTTCATTACTAGTGCGATTGACTCCTGTGATAACATGACTTGTAACTTTCTGGGTCGTCCTGGCTAGAAACTGCAATAACGGCTTAGGCTTGACTTTATCTGGACCAACCTTTTCCAAAGCTTCTCTTGAAAATACTGGATCAGTCGCAACTTTTACCTCACGTTCCACAAAATTAGCAAACGACTTAAATCCTGGTAAACTTTTTTTAGATTCTCTCATTTTCATAACATCTCTTCTTCATCGATCCTGTAGGCTGTAAGACAACTTCTTAACCAGATTCTGTAGATTCTGAGGATGATCCAATATACTCAAATAGGAAAGGGATTCCATTGCACTAACGCACTGCTTCAGGAAGATTGAAAGGCGTTCTAATAAGACATCATCAGCAGGCTTCAGCACTGGCCATTCTTTAATCTTCTTGATATAAGCATTGGAAATCTTGTATGGTCTCCATACCTGTCTTCCAACAGATCCTTGGCTTCCACATATCCTATGTCGACTTCTTTGTGTAGGCATCCTTTAATAAGATCTTTGGCTTCTCCTTCCAAGTACTGTTCTAGATATTGCAAGCAGACTTCGCTTGACTGTGATCTCGATTCAATTTGGGATTCAAAGCTCCTGATGAATGTGTTGTAGTCCAATGGGTCGTTACTAAACTTTTATAAGTGGAGTGCTGGCATTAGACTCTGCTGTTGCTGCTTGGCCAAGATCTCAGTTAACTGATTCTGTCTGTTTAGAAACTGAAGAATGGGTTCACTATCCAACTGTACCTTGTTAACTTCCACTTCACTCCTTTTTAGATTTGCTATTGGCTTGTCGTCAGCCTGTCTTTTCTTCTGCTTCAGAAGAGGAATATTCTTTTCATCTTCATCTTAATCTAGCGACGGAGTTGGTTCGAGCTTCAAAGGTGGTCGAGGATGTAGAGGTGTGTTTTCTGAACTCAAGTCTTCAGCAAAACGTTGACGATGCAGCTCTTCAAACTCTTTAAAGGCCTCTTCTCTTGCTTGTGCTACTACCAGTTTTTCTTGTAGACTTAATCTTTCAATCTCGTTTTGGATGGCTTGTTTTCTTACTAATATTTCGGATTTGGCCTTCAACTCTGCTATCTTCGCTCTTTCTTTTGCTCTGGCTGAATCTGAAGAACGGTTGGACGTCCTAGAACTATGCTTCGAGGATCCTCCGGTTAAATTTGATTGACTTTCTAGTCGTTCTTCGATCTTGCTCTTTGCTATAACGATGAAATCTCGAATTCCATCTACAAAATTCGTCAATTCTTCATTCCTTGCATCGTACCAATCTTGTGTAAATATTTTGTCTTCTTGCTTGTTAACAATGGAATCCAGGCAAGAAAGGTTCTCTTGAATTCTTGTTGCAGCGTTTCAAGGTTTTCCACTTCTTCTTGAACGTAGTGGACATTGTCAATGGACGAAGTGAGCGATTCCAAATACTTCTTAATCTTCTTGATCTTCTTTTCTGTCAATAAGCATTCAGTTTTCCTTCTTTCGGTCTCAAGCTTTTCCTTTTTCCGTTAGGCGAGGGATTCTACGTTGAGCGGTTTCCTCCTCGTGGTCCATTTCTACTGATTCAACACTTTTTGAACGAATGTGACAGCTATCTACATCTTTTTACATCTTTATTAGTTGATAAAAATTGTAAAATATCACATCAACTGTACATAACATGTTTATATAATAAGATAAATAATTAATAATTGAGAAGTTACAATGAGTAATAAAAATAATAATAGGGCAAACGCATTGAAACCATGAAACAAATGCAAAACAAGACACAAACAAGTAGTAGCCATGTAGTGACAATTAGTCACTATCACTCATCCAGAGCATCCACCACACAAAGAACAAAGTGAACATCACAAGGGTCTCTTGTGTTTCTGTCCCCGTGTAATGGATGCTCTGGCTGAGTGACAGTGACCACCAGGCACCACCTGCAAGTATCAATTTCGAATCAATTTCACGGTTTCAATGCGCTTGCTCTAATAATAAAAAATAATAGTTCAAGTTAACAACTTGCTTTATTTTCAGGACAACAAAGCGCGTCATATTATAGATGGCGATCTAATTTAGTTTTGAATTCATTTAATGACTTTGAATTTACTAGTTCCGAGGGTAAATAGTTCCACTCTGATATTGATCTTGGAAAAAAAGACAACTTGAAGATGTCCTTAGAAACTTTAGGTATTCCATATTTTAGAGAGGGACTATTTCTAGTCCTCATTTCACTATTTGGAATTAAGTGTTTTTCTGTATTTACATCAACAAGATTGTGGCTCAGTTTGTACATTAGTGACAGTCTATTTGCCTTCTTTCTAGATTCAAGTGTCCCATCCTAGCTCTGAAATCATATCTGTAACACTAGCGGTTTGGTTATAGTTTTGTAGGCAAAAACGGGCAGCTTTTCTTTGGACTCTCTCTAGGGCTGATATATCTTTCTTGTGGTATGGATCCCAAGAGGCACTTGCGTATTCTAATTTAGGCCGTACGATGGTAGTATAGGTGGTTTCACGCACCTTTCTTGGGCAGTTCCAGAGATTTCTTCTTATTAGACCTAATGACTTACTCGCATTACTTGAGATTGATGAGATGTGGGGTGTCCACTTCAATTTACTGTTAACAGTAATACCCAAGTACGATATGGAGTCTACTTGAGCAAGTTGGGAACCACAAAAAGTTAACCGTCTTTGTGGAGGCTTTTGCTTTGTTGATATGCAGATGATGTTGCACTTAGAGGGATTAAATTCCATCTGCCAGCGATGTTGCCATTGTTCAAGTTTGTTGAGATCATCTTGTAGCTTGTCGCAGTCGGGATCATCTACAACAATACCATACAAGAGGGTGTCATCCGCGAATAGTTTAACGCTGGAGGTTAGACCATTGGGAAGATTGTTTACGTCTGTCAGAAACAACAATGGGCCTAACACTGTTCCTTGGGGCACTCCAGAGGTAACTGAGCAGGGAGAAGATGATGCACTTTCGCAGATGACTGTTTGCATGCGTTTAGTGAGGAAAGATTCCATCCAAGCCAGTAGACTTCCACGAATGCCGTAGTGCTCTAGTTTCTTTAATAGACGTCTGTGTGGAACCTTGTCGAAGGCTTTCGAGAAATCTAGCACAGCAGCATGGATTGATTTGTTTTGTTGCAAGGAGCTTGCAATATCGTGGATAGTAAGGATAAGTTGTTACAGATATCGTAACATAATCACACTCGGTCCTTGGTTCAACGTGTGTTTATTGATCAGACTGCTTCATCATGCGCTCGCACGCTTTATGACGCAGCTAAAAGGAGTTAATTACATAATGGAATTTATGACACTCTCCCGGGCCGGCTAGATTATACGGTACAATAATAGGATACGGGTAAAGGAGATAAGATTATGTGGTTAAATGCCACACTGTAATTGTTCTTTCATTCTCTGCTTTGCTTTTATGGCCGCGAGTCTAACGGGGCGATTGTGTTCTTCCACTTCTGTTACATCATCTTTGTTATCTTCATCCCGTATCTCCAGTGGGTACAGCTTTTCGATTGGTCTAGCCAGTTCTCTTCTATTGCTAACTCTTAGTGATGCTGATCTGATAAGCCCATCTATTCCGGTGTGCAGTTTTATAACGACACCCATTCTCCACTGGTTACGTGGCGTACTGTCATGGATAAGGACCACGTCTCCTATGCTAACTGCAGCTGTTTTGCCTGGAGATCGACGTAGTTTGCTGTGCTGCTCGCGTAGGCCAGTTAAGTATTCTTGTTTCCAGCGACGCCAGAAGGCTTGGACGACTTGCTCGTGATATTTTGCTCTCTTGCTGAGATCTCTGGCTATAGTTTCAGTTGTACTGTACTCTGGATCGATTTCCCTACTTCGACCGTCAGAGTCTGGTAGCATCAGAAGACGGTGGCCACATAGAAAATGTGATGGGGTAAGAGGAGGATCATCGTTTATTTCCACGTAAGGGTAGGTCAAGGGTCGGCTGTTTAGCACTGCCTCTATTTCGGTAAGGACTGTGTAGAGCTCGATGAAGTTTAGGGAGGCTTTCCCAATTGTCTTCTTTAAACATCTTTTTGTCATTCCAACTAGTCTTTCATAAAACCCTCCCCACCACGGAGCTCATTCTGTTATGAATTTCCAAACGATTCCGTTGTTTTGAAGAATCGTTGTGATGTGGAGGTGGGGAGGATGTCATTCATTAGGGTTTCGAGTTCTCGTGCACCAGCTTTAAACGTTTTTGCGTTGTCTGAAATTACAATTCCTGGGATGCCACGTCTGCTTATGAAACGTCTGAATGCCCCGAGGAACGCTTCTGCTGATTGGTCCTCGACAAGTTCAAGATGTAGTGCCCGAATGGCGGCACAGGTAAATAGGCATATGTATACTTTGCTTGACGTCTGGTCTCTGTTGCGCACGTACAGCGGTCCAGCGTAGTCAATGCCTATGCATTGAAATGCTTGTGATTCTAAGACTCTTTCTTTCGGTAGTGGTGTTGTTTCCACTGAACGAAGGGGTGGTCCTTCATATTTTCTGCAAGTGACGCACTTTGAAATGATTCTTTTAACAAGTTGTCTGCCTTGTGGTATCCAGAATGATTGCCTTATTTGTGTTAATGTTTCACGTACTCCGCCATGCATGACTGTTGTGTGCATGTTTCGGACGATGAGTGTAGTCAGGTAGTTGTCTTTGGGTAGCAGGATTGGGAACTTAGTATCGTGGGGTAGTTCTGTGTGTTGTAGTCTTCCACGATAACGGAGTAGTTGTTGTTCATCGATGTAGAGTCCTAGCTGCTGTATGATTGCAGGTTGCTTCGATTTCGTTTTCTTTCTTAAGACAAGTATTTCTTGCTCATAGAATCTTCTTTGCGTGTCTCTTAACAGCATGCATTGGGCTTCTAGCATTGTTTCAGTTGTGAAAATCGGTTTTCCTTTTCGTTGCTCCCAAACTCCTGCCCAATGGAGGAGTATAGCTGTTGCTCTAATTGCGCTGTTTAAAGTGCTGTATTTCGTAATGTCGATGACGTTTAGTATGTTGGTCGCGCTTTTGTATTCAACTGCAATTGCCATTTGCGTGCTCTCAATGTCTTGCATAATGTTTGGTGTTTGAATTTTAGGCCATTTTTCGTCCGGCGTTTTAAGCCACGGGGGTCCTTCAAACCATAGATTTTCGTTCTGGAGGAAGGTCGTTGCGTGTAATCCACAAGTTAATAGGTCAGCGGGATTTGTTGCCGTTGGACAGAACCTCCAAGTATCTGGTGCTGTCATTTCCTTGATTTTGTTTATTCGAGTACGGACAAATTGCTTTAGTTGCTTATTGGACGACAACCATGACAGCACTATTTGAGAGTCACTCCAGTGTACGACTTCGCATTTATTTGTTAGCTTCAGAGTCTTGGTTAAGTACTGTGACAACTTTGCTCCCAGAAGTGCTGCCAGTAGCTCTAAGCGTGGGAGCGTCTGTGGTTTTACTGGGGCGACTCTTGTTTTCGCCATTAGAAAGGTTGTGTATATTTTGTTTTCAGATGTTCCCCTAAGGTATGCTATTGCACCGTAGGCTAGTGTGCTGCTGTCGCAGAATATGTGAAGTTGCTTGTTTGTGACGCTATCATGGAAATAACGTCTGGGTATATGGAGTAAAGACAGGTTGTTAATTTCCTTAAACCAATTCAGCCATTTTTCTTTGTGCCCGTTTGGCAGGTCTTCGTCCCATTTGATGTTTGCTTTCCACAGGTCTTGTATCATGATCTTTGCTTTAATGGTAATTGGTTCTACAAATCCCAGCGGGTCAAACAGTTTTGATGCCATGCTTAATACGGATCGCTTGGTGATCGAGTTTATCGCTCTTGTGTCTTCAATCATTTTCTCGAGTGAGAAAGATAGTGTATCTGATTTAGAATCCCATTTGAGTCCCAGCACTTTTGCTGTTCGATTGGCTTGTGTGTTGTCGTTTTGTGCCTTGCAGTTGAGAGTTTCTGAGTGGAAACCCATTGGCGAAGGTTCATTCCTGCTTGCTGTAGGTGGCGTCTTGACTCTGTATAATATATAAATGCATTTTCTTTGCAATCCGTACCAGTCACTATGTTGTCCATGTACATGGTAGACATGAGGTCCTTGGCTATCCAGGTGTCCTTCTGTTTGAGGTGGTGCTGTATGGTTGCGCTTAGCAGGAAGGGTGATGGTGTTGCGCCAAATAAAACCCGACAAAGTCTATAAACTTGCAGGTTGTTCGTGTCGTTCACCAATTTATCTTTGTCTTTCAGCCATAGGAATCTTGTGGCATCCCTGTCTTTATGATTGAGTTCGATTTGAAGGAATGCTTTTTCTATGTCTGCCGTGAATGCTACTTTGTGATTTCTGAACTTGATAAGGATTCTGTGTGTTATCATTGGTTCTTGGTCATTGTCTTCAGGTAATCGATCGATTTCCCAGAACTTGGTAAGTAAGGTGTCAAGCTTTTCGTCGACGACGGGGTTGACGTCTACTCTTTGACATGGTGATGTGTTGTAAACATCTTTGTTGCATTTCACAGTGGTTGGTCCTGAAAGAAGCCATCCGAAAATGCTTTCTGTGGCGATTAAGGCTTCGTTGTTTGATTTGATTACCTTCCCTGTGATCAGTTGGCCGAAGTGGTCATTTCCGATTATGATGTCCACTTCAAGGTTTCCCTTTGCTTCGTGCGTGAAAGGTTCGGCTAGTTTCAGTCCCTTGAGTTCATACGGGACTGTGAAGTCTTTCATTTGTGAGGAGAGTGGCGGACAGATGACTGGCGACACAAGCGCTGTTATTGTCCTGTCTGTACTTTCTGTTTGTAGTTTCCCTATTACTTTTGAGGGTACCGAATGTGGTCACATCTAGAAGCTCTTGTCGTATGGGTTCTAACCTCAGCTTCTGTTTCAGGTGTTCACTGATAAATGTTCTTTGGGATCCTGTATCGAAGAGGATACGAGCTTGATATTGGTTGGTACCGTCTTTGCTTGCTTTTACGATTGCGGTCTGCATCAAGATCGAGTTACGGTCTGCGTGTGTCGCTCCCATATGAGTCTTGCTGTTGTCGGCTTTCTTAGTTGTTGTTTGGCTGCCACCTGTTTCATCATTCTTTGTTGATTGCTGCGGGCTTTCCTCTTCTGAATTTTCTCCTACAGCATCGTCGCAAATCGATGTGTGATGCTTCTTTTTGCATTTCATGCATCTGCCTTTAGAGTAGCACTGTGCTTTTGTGTGGTTGGGGCCAAGACAATTGAAGCACCTTCGTTGGCGCTGCAGAAATTGACGTCTTTCCTGCGTGCGAGATATTTGGTGGCATTTATCTGGGCGATGGTTTCCTTCGCAATATGTGCAGGATCTCAATTTGTGTACTTTGGTATTTTGCGTTCGAATTTTTGAATTCTGTGCCGCAGATAAAAATGCTCCTGCCGTTGGAATCAGTGGTTCGTCCAGCGATGGTTCTTGGTTATTCAGGGACTTTTCCTTGGTTTCTATTTCTTGTCTAAGGGCAGCTCTCAACTTGTCTAGGGATTTGTCCGCCAGCCGGTCTGCTCTGAATATTGCGCATTGTATGTTTTCTGGAAGTTTTTTAATGAATATTGGGATTAATAAGCTGCCGTAAGAGTCTGTCGTTACTCCTAGCGCTTCTAATCCGCGAATGTTGGACTCACATCGTAGAATGATCTTAAAGCCTTTGTCTCGCTAGACGGTCGATGTATCTTTGTTAATGACTCCATATAGGCGTTGATCAGATTTTGCTTTTGGCCAAAACGTTCCTTTAATAGCTCGATTGCTTTGTTGTAATTTTCATTGGTTAGTGGCAGTCCGGCAATGGCGCGGGTTGCTTCTTCTTTCAGCATCCCGATTAAATAATTCATTTTCTCGACGTTACTTAATTCCGCGTTGTCATGGATTGCTGCGCTAAAGCTATCCCAGAATGTAAGCCATTCTAGAGGGTCGCCGCCAAAGGGTTTGATGCTTATTTTTGGTAAATTGACATGTAGACGGGCAATGGCTGGTTTTTTTACGCTATTATTGTGGAACGAGCTCACCGGATTTTCTTGCTGCTGCTTGTCTTCGAAAAGCTGCGTGATCTTGAATTTCCAATCGCTGATTGTGTCCTGGAATGAGAGAGCTGCTTCAGTCTCTGCTTCGATTTCTTCGTCTTCTTCCAAGGACAGTCCTATTTTATGATCCATCTGTGCGATTTCGTCGCCTCTTCGAACCAGTCTGTCACGCAGTGCTGATAACTCAGCTGCGTCTGGTGCTTCCGACATCAGGATCTTTTCTGCCTTTTTTATGTCTTGTGTGCAATGTCCCTTGTAGGCTGCTCTCACCGCCTTCATTTTCCGCACATCCTCAGACATGCTGCTCCACAGGTACGGGAGTCCCGGGTTTCGGCACCAATGTTACAGATATCGTAACATAATCACACTCGGTCCTTGGTTCAACGTGTGTTTATTGATCAGACTGCTTCATCATGCGCTTGCGCGCTTTATGACGCAGCTAAAAGGAGTTAATTACATAATGGAATTTATGACAGCTCGGTGGAACGTTTTGATCTAAAGCCATGTTGACAATCTGTAAGAACGTTATAGTAGTCAAAATGCTTCATCACGTGGCTATGCACAATATGCTCAAGAGTCTTTGCTGCAATACAAGTTAGAGATATCGGTCTGTAGTTGGAAGTATCAGACTTTTTCCCTTTTTTAAAGACACCACATACATTCGCAGATTTCCATCTACTGGGCACAGTTCCGCTTTCAATAGAATCTTGGTAGATATTGGTAAGAATAAGAGCGATCTCGTTGGCATATTCTTTGAGAAACCAGGGTGGAATGGCATCTGGTCCAGAGGCTTTGTTTGGTTTCAACGATAATTGCTTCGAGTTGCTATCACTAATTATTGAACCGTTCACTTCAAAGTCTGCAATTCCAGGATCTTCATTTTTTAGTTGTTTTATGTACGACCAGAATCGTTTGGGTTTTCCTAGATAGCATCACCAAGATAATCAGAAATATACTTGTGTCTTGCTTCTTTAAGACTTGTGTGCATTTGTTTTCTAACTTGACGGAACGTTTTCCAGTCGTCTTGTTTGCCAGATGTTTTTGCTTTGTTGTATATCCTTTGTTTCCTTTTGGATAACCGTCTGAGTGATCGATTGAACCATGGTAGATTATATCGTGAGCTAGTCATTTTGGAAGGAATGCAAGAGTTCATTATACGGTGGATGTTTTCTTCAAAGCAGTTCCATTTTTCGTCGATCGAGTTGAATCTACATTCTGCCATGTAGGACGAGAGATTTGCGAGTTCTTGTTTAATGAGAGTAGAGTCTGCTTTCTTTCGGATGAATATTTTACGCTTTACATTCTTCTTTCTTCGGCATGAAGTGTTCACAGAGAACAACACGATTTCGTGGTCACTGATACCAGGAACTACCTTGAGATTTTCAATGATGTTTGAATTATTTGAGAGTATTAGATCTAATATATTCTGTGAGCTGTCGTCACATCTGGTTGGTTCTCTGACGTGTTGGCTTAAGTCATGATCATCGATTATTTCCAAAAGTCTATCAGATGCAGGGGATTGGCTTGAATATTCACCATCCCAAGAAATATCAGGAGCATTAAAATCGCCAGATATGATGATGTTGTTTTTATGTAGTCTATTCCCCAACTTTAACAATGATGCATCAAGCTCGTTGAGGCTGTTTATGTTAGACGAATTTGGTTGGTAATACGAGCAGATAAGTAGTGATTTCGATTTCTTGTCTGCCAGTTGACACTGAGTCCAGATGATTTCGCAGTCTGTATCCAAATCCGATCGATGTGTGATAATGATATCATTTTTTACTGCTTGAAAAACTCCTCCGCCGTTACAATCACCAGACCTGTCTTTCCTGTAGATCTTATAGCCATGTGAAAATATTTCGCTGTTCTCAATATTCGAGTTTAACCAAGATTCAGTCCCCAAAATAATGTCTGGCCTCTAATGATTGATTACTGCAGCAATGTACGCTATTTTATTTTTTACGCTACGACAGTTTATTGTCATGCAAGTTAATTTTCTTCTGTTGTTATGCTTGCAGGATGGTTTTCTTCTAGTGTTTTTAGAAGCTAATGGTGGATTGATTTCATCTGCATTGTTGATTTCAATGTTTGAATCAGGCATGAGCGATATATTGTTTGATGATTCATTGTTGGATTCGTCGGTTGAGTGCGCACTTGCTATCATGCTAATGTTTACCAAGTTGGACAAATTTACATGTTGATGTTTCTTTTGGCTCTCATGGGAGCTACAAGTTATTCACACAGGAATATTTTGATAAGGTTTTTGACGATTTTGTACCCTAATTCCTGCACGACAACCACGTCTAAGTCTAGGCAATCCTAAGTCTTTGATAGTAGAGACCATTCAAATGTGAAGTCGTCGTTCGTTGAATAGTTGAAAATACAGTCATCAAAGTCAAGATTGGTGGTCTGAAATTCATCCTGGGTGGTAAAGTAAGACGTTAACTTGCTTGATATGAAGAAATAAATTCCAAAAGTAATTAAATAGAGCAGATAAATGGAAAAAAACCAGAGCTTAGATCTAAGTGTGCTGTCCAGTGAGGCGCATCAATATATAATGGTTATTATATTTACATTTTGAACGCGTATCGGTTCCTCTCGTCTCCTCTCTGTCCAGTGAGGCGCATCAATATATAATGGTTATTTTATTTACATTTTGAACGCATATCGGTTTCTCTCGTTTTACGTGTACATTTATGGTTCCTAAAACAAAGGATAATACATATGCAAAATCAGAATAGAAAAAAAGAAAACTACGAAACAAAAAGGCAAAATAGTACAGGTAAAGAAGCAGAAAAAATACTTACAAAACGTGTGTAGCGGTTAACGTTGAAGACTGATTAATGTATTCAAAAAAACGATGTTTAAACCTAACTTAAATTCACGAGGGAATAGAACACAATGAGCGAACATTAAACTAAAATCACTCAAACATAACGCACGCAGTAACACCGTAAGCATAAATATTTCTACAGCATAAGAAAGATAAGAATACTGTAATTCGTATTATGCCTGGTTCATACTTGGATTTCACAAGATTGAAAATAAGGAAGTGGAAAAGTTTCCACTTAACAATTATTTTTCTTATGCTTGATTTTATGCTTATGGTTTGCTTATAATATATCCAAACTCTTACAAAAAAGATTATAAGCTAATTATAAACCATGTTTCTCAGTCATAATTTAGGTGATAAACCAATAATTTAATTTCAAATATGATTATTTGTTCAATCTTTGAATGAATGTTGGGTTGAAAGAGTTTGTTTTAATCATCTCTGTTGATTAACTTGCTTAATCTTGAGAGGCCACGTGCAACTCTTGGGTATGCAAGCTCAAGAGGTATATAGTTGTCATAAAAGTCTTCAAGCTTTGGGATGACGCTAGAGAGAAAGCCATTGCATTTCTTGATGTGTATGATTATCAGATCATTCATGTCAGATAGCACTAGGTCAGTCCAGTTGCATTCAGCACAGAACATCTGCAGTTGAACCTGATAGTAAAACTTGTGGTTCTCATTCACAGCAAGTCAATGACTGGTTATCTTGCAAATGTGACGCTTGCATACTGCTTCATTTAGAGTTAAACCATTTGGAAATATTCTTTTGATCTCCACTAGGCCTCCATCTACCTCGCCATCTGGAGAAGCTCCAAGAAAGGGGTGACTCTGGGAAATAAGAAAGCATGTCTCAATTACTTTACAGTCCAGTTTCTTTTCATAGAGACTCAAAATCCTTTTTTCATCTTTTAGTCCTTGTTTCATCATTGCACTCTGGTACTGGTTCTTGTAGTGCAGAATTTCTTCCATAGCTTTGGTTGGGCTAGTAGAAGGCTGAAGGATTGCTCGTTTACATTTTGAGGCTGTGATGCGAACACGTCTATGTGCATACCATTCTTGACAATTACTTTGAGTTTTAGTTGATTTTGCAATCTTCTTTCTCTCTTCCTCACTGACCATAAGGTTCTTTTTCACCCTTGCTGCTCTGTCAAAGGTTTCTTTCAAAGATACTGGTTGCTCCTTAATGGGGGAAATAATTTCTTTCTGGGGTAATTTCTCATCAGACAGGAGGCAAAAGAATCCACAGTTTGGTTTTACTGTCTTGATTTTTTCAAGCAGCTCTTTGTTGACACTCTGGGGGTCATCATTCCTATCACATTGGCGCCGGGGGGTCTGTCAAAGGCTTGCTTGCATTTCTTTCCTCACGTCTGTAAATCTTCTTGGAGAAGTCAATGTCATAAACTGACTGTGGATCAAGTTTTCTTTTTCTTGGCTGGTTCCAAGTTTGGAGTCTCGAAGTGCATGTTTCGAATTCTCTTGTGCAATTCAACCGACTGAACTCTTCCAGTGCATAGCAAACACCTGCTATGTGTTTGCAGGATCCCAGAGGGCCTTTCCCAGAAGGGCAAGGACAGCTTCTCCTTCTCTATCACCGTTTTTAACCAATGAAAGTCTTAACTTATATGTAAAAGTTTTCTTCATCTCTGGTAAGCAATTGCATCGAAGGTGTACTTTGTCGCTATCATCACTATCACATGCAAGTTCAATCTTTTGGATGTGCCCATGACGAAACAGACCAAACGCTTTGTTGCTAACGTTCTTGTAATCTTTGTTGGCTTCATTGTCTTTGGCTTTTCTTTCGATGAAGTAAGACATCACATTCTGCATATTAAAAGCAGGTACACTGTCCTTGGCATCGCGTAAAGGGAGCCATTCTGCTGAGCCAGGAAAGTCACATGGAGTAATAGTTGTTGTTTGCTTTGATTGGCTTGGTGACTTATGTTGCCATTTGTCTACAAAATCTTCTTCCCAGCCGTTCTTGATATAGCTGACAACCCTGCATAGAAAAGACAAAAGGATTCTAAACATTCGGCTATTAATTTCTAAAAAAGATTTAAAAAAATGATTAAGGACTATAGATTTTAATACCTTTGAGCGAGCTCGGCCTTCGTTGCGTCGGCTCTTGCACATCCATCTTTGCTCGTTCCCTTACGGTAGGAAAGCCATTCTTTGAGCCTCTCTTTTGTTATATGTCGAGGACATTTACCACTAAGCAATTGAACTTTCTCTTCACGGGGAAAAATGCGTAGAAATAAATGCAGACGTGAGTTTAAGTTACAGAGAAAAACCAAATACTGAAAGTTGATAAGTAAGGGATGACAAACAACTTCTCGTTTGGAAAACTTGAATTTGATTGCTTGGAAGGGAGATATTAAGGGGATTTTATACAAAAGCTATGGTCATGTGACCTATTTCACAAAATATCTCCTTAACAGTAAGTGATAGCCATTTTCTCCAAGTGGCATTCTGTTGAGGCCTTGTAATGAAGTACATTTAATGTTTAAGTTTGTGTTGCCTACTCAAACTCGCAACCACATTTTCAAAGGAAAAACGAAGTCCCTTATGCATCTAAACTAGTCGTGATGACCTTTAAGAGTTGTCTGACAAAACCGGGCAGAACCAAAAGATGGGGGTCGGCCGATTCTCTCCATATTTATACCATTTGATAGGTATCTGATAAGATTACGATTGGCCAAATATCAAGCTCGACGTGCTTTTCGTTCCTGAGATCACCACCCCCTTACTTATGGGCCCCTAAAGGACGTGAAATCGTATGAATTTTGAAGTTTGGAGATCCATAAAACATTGTGCGCAACTTAATTAACTTTCCTATATTTTTATCAGGATATATACCTTTGAAATAATATGTTTGCGTTGAAAAAATTTTATTTTGTAAAATTCTCTTTTTTTTACGTCCCGTTAAATGTCGTTATCGTCTCAGACTTGAGGGGCGGCATGAATTTTAGTGAACTTTAAAATAAAATTTTTCGAAAGTGCGGCAGTTTTTTTCAAAGATTTTTCAATTTTGTGGTTTTTTGGGTGTTAAATGAGGAATTTGAGCAAACTGATGATTGGCAAAATAAATTGCCGAAGTGTAGCATCACTTCGAAGTTCCCTGAATTTCAGTCGATTCGTCTTAATTGTTCAGCTTTTTCGCACCATATTCAAATCCTTTTTTCGCTAATTTACTTCAAAAATGTTGTACAGTCAAAGAAATAAGCTCAGAAAGCCTCATCGTAAGCTCTATTTGTTATCTCACAAGCCTTGACCTTGTGCTTGCTTTTAAAGCCATCATTAAATAGAAGTGTTGACAGGAGTTGACAATCTCGGTCTTCACAATTTTCCCAGCGAAAGTCAATGTTCGCCCCGTCATCTATCTGTTTTCTTATAAAATTGTACAAAAAGCAATATTATTGTTTTGAATAAGTAAGAAATTCTAAAATGCTAGGTTTAGATGCTTTTGCATATGAGGTATTTCATGGTTTATTATGCAAATTAATTTTGTCGTGTAATATAAGCCTGGCAGAATGATTCATATTCTGTGATTCAAATGTCACGCAACTATCCTATGTTTTATTCCCGTTTCAAAGAGAAAAATATAAAAAACACGGGCCGGCCTCCAAGCCCAGGATTCAGCATCTTGAAATTTTATATTATACCATTACTTTACCTGTATTTCGAAAAGATTGAATATATCCTCCATGTTTATACAGATTCGGTCTAGATAAGCGTGCAGTACAGTGATTGTTATCTCAATGTTAGTACATTTCACGTACATTTCACGTACATTTCATGTACATTTACGACTTAAAACATGTCTAAATTTTCCTTAAAGTGATAAAAGGTATTAAGAGAGGATGTCAGTAAGGCTCAAACATGTCGTGGCAAGTCTAAAAAAATCAAGCGGCTGAAGTTATCAAAATATGCCGTTTCTTCCGTCCCCAGGTTAGCTTTGGAAATAACCAAGAAAGACAGGTCTGTCAACACTAAGTCAAACACTTGTACTTTCAACAATGTTTTATTTTAAGCATAATTATAAGTTTCTAACCTTTCGATGCAGACTTTTTTTAAAAGAATTAAAGTCCTTTTTGAGGTATTCTAAACGAAGAACCGTGATGTTTTGGCATATCCGTGTTATCTGTGTCAACAACGCCAGACCAGCAAGAAACTTTTCACAGTCATAGAAATCTCTCCAGGTGTGGTCAACGATTTTAAAACAGTCACGATTTTATACAGCTACAGCTGTTTACCACACTGACGATGAGATCAATGTACGGCTTTTTCCGCTTTGCTTGAATACCAGACGTGTCCAAGTTACATGAAGCACAGATCTCTTTGAGCATGGATATTGAAAACTGAGATAATCGCGATTGGGACGTAAGTTCACAGATGTTGAAAGTGTCATATGTGATGGGATGCTGAAGTGCCAGAACACTCAATAACTCATCTTGAGGCTTCGTTGGCATCCTTTTCAGCCTCTCCGTCTTCATCAATGTCAATTTCATCTGGAATGACTTGCTTCGCTTAAATCGACGCCACAATTTCCACCAGCAAAGGCTTTAAACGAACAATAAGTTTTCATGTTTTAAGTTGGAGTTTCTAGTCCTGAAGAAACACTGCAGGTAAAGGCGCGACTTCTGATTACAGCCCGTCAATCAAATGCTACGTAATTCAATATGCATATCATTATTGGTGTCTCGTCGGCGAAGGACAGAGTATTTCATAAATTCAGTTCTTTTTATTACTCAACGGTGTCGATTAGATTTCACTGATTAACTTTAGAAATCAAGTGGGATCTTTAGCCCATTATCAATGTATCAGTTAATTTGGGAAATATAGGCAGTCGCTAAGTATAAGAGGCTGAAACTGTGCGGCATTGCAGACAAATTCCGTCGTTGTTTTGAAAGCCATTGTTGACACAGATAACATGGATATGCCAAAACATCACGGTTCTTCATTTAGAATGCCTCAAAAAGGACTTTAATTCTTTTAAAAAAAGTCTGCATCGACAAGGTTAGGTGTTTGACTTAGTGTTGACAGACCTGTCTTTCTTGGTTATTTCCAAAGCTAAGCCGGGGACGGAAGAAACAGCATATTTTGGTAACTTCAGCTGCTTGTAGAAAATCGAAAACGAATTTACGCAAGTTAATTTTTGGCACAAATGAAGATCTACTCCTATTCTATTAATACCCTAAATATCAATTGATTCTAATGTTTCGGCCATAGTAAAAATGCCACTTGTTTTGAAGCTACTTTTACAGTAAGAAAAAGTAGGGCTGATGAGAAAATTCGCAATAAATTCCACATTGTAAAGAAATCTTTCATAATGACAGTGAATGAAGTATAGATAATAGGCAAAAGGAATATGATATTATCAATACCATAGATTAGATAGTTTTGTTACATGAAGTCACTGAACTTGGTCAATTTGAGGCTCTATAAATTAGCATAATTACCTGTTCCGAATAAAATCCTTATTTCTCAAGAACAAAATAATATTTTTGCAAACTAAATACACCACGATGATTGGGACATAATAGGCTATCAACCCTGAAAGTTTGAGCAAAATCGATTTTTTGAGACTTGCCACGAATTTTCAAATTTGTTTGGTTTTTGCTGACATGTGCTCTTAACATATATGCCTTTATTAAAAAGGTCATAAATGTCTTAGAAAACTGTGTTTATTTGCTTTTTAAAAATGGGAAACTTGAGTCATGAGTAATTAGATTGACGCTATAATTTAGAGATGTACGATTTCGCAACACAAGTTTACTATTTGTCAATAAACTATGTGCCGCACACGTACTCTTATTCATTTTCTGTTAGACTCTTGAGGAAGGTAAAACTATCAAAAGCGCATCTATGAATTGTTCGTTCGGCTCCCAAAACTCACCTAGTGGCTCTTTTGGATCTGATTCTATAATTTTACTATTGGTAAAATGTGATGAAGATATGAGCTCACATCTTATAAGCCTCTGTGTTAGCTGGAAGCGTGGTCGTCGAAGCATCGACAAAACAGTTTTGGAACAAGATCTCATTCTCAATCGTGCGGGCCATTTTCGAATTGACGAGAAACAAATTTGAAATATGACAATTTGTCCTAAGCAACGCAGAGAACTAACACTTGACTGGTCAGGGCGCAAGAGCAGGACTTGCAGCTATCCGTCTCACAGAGGTCAGCGAAAGCAAATGAGGACTGCGCGGAGAGTAAACGCCTTGATGTCCGCGGAAATATTTGCTCTTCATCAAATATGTATTCCCATTGGCTCTGGTAAGTATTTGGCGAATTTCAGTTACTTTTTCATCCATTAAAAGTAGACGTTTTTATTTATTGGGGAAAGTTCCCTCTCCCCTTCTTGTAGTAACAAAGGTCACTCATTAAAAGCCTATCAAAGAGCTATATTTAGACGATTAAAACTAGTGAGTAAATTGTAACGGAAATTCGGGGAAATTAAGATGATCAGTAAATCAATTTGTTTCCTACGCACAAATAAATATTGACTACTTTTGTTTTATAAGCCTTAACATATCTTAACTGAAGACCTCCGCAGACGGTGATTCGTAGCGACTCAGTTGCGTAACAAATTTATGTAATTGAAACCATGTATTTAGGAGTTTATTTTTATTTTGTATTTTGAGCTTTCTTCTTGTTCTTGAAACAAAGGTCTGAAAAATCACTAGCCTGCTACCCCACCAGCAGAGTTTCTTCTGACTCTCTCTTGCCTGACTCCGGCGGATAAAGGCAGTATACATTTTTTTAGATTTATTTGCCTGACAATGGCTTTTGTTTTCCTGGGCTCATTAAGTTTAAACACCCGCATCACTAAGTGGGTCAAAACCAGACATGAGACAAATGTCTTATCCATAAAAGGTCTAATTATTGAAATTCTTGTGTGAATACATTATCTTTCCTTTAAAACTAATTTTGAATTTGCTTAGATCACCAATTTATACGTTTAGTAACTTTTTCTTCTTTATTTTTTCTTGTTAACACAAACCCGCCCAGATTAGCTTAGCTATTTGTGGGGCAGTGTATTTTATTTAATTGATGTAAATAATCTTGAAATATAAATAAATACATAAATAGAATAAATTGAAAGGTGCTGTATATTTCTTTGCTGTCATCTAATGCGGAATCTTCTATTTGTGTCATCTGCTCTGCGAGTAGGTGAAAAAGCTCTTCCTTGTTTTCATCATTACGTAATAATGCATGCCAATTCTTAGGAATTTGAGTTGATGGTGTGACTTTACAGCGAGCTACCTTTCCCCTTCGTTCTCTTGTACCTTTCTTAAGTGAATCGTTTCTGTATACATCCCAAATGATGTTGACTCTCCTGACAGCTTGAAGCTTTTTCAATACATAAGGTTTGAACACACTGTCCACGTAGTCTTGAAATGTATGTGAAATTCCAGGACTCAGCATTTGCACCACAACAGCTCCATCCATGACTAAAACCTCTACTTCTGGACTTTCGGTTTGCAGTGTGCTGACATTAACTTTTAGGCACTTCACAAGATCTGCCTTCTGACCTTGTCTTAGTTCTCCTCCTTCCCAAAGTGAGGGTGGCCATGGCTAGTTTTCATGCTGAAAAAAACTCTTCTAAGTTCCCGTCTCGACAACGTATAGTCGCGAGAATAATGCTCAATCATTCTTAAGCTCAGCAATTTTGGCCTTGTCCTTTGGTTGATCTTTTTTTGAGGAGCCAAATAAGGGCAAGTTGTTCTTCTTGAGGGGGGCTGTAATTCCTGTTGATCGTTTTATAAGTCTGTCTTTGACAAAGACTTATATTGTTTATTGCCATGTTCGATGACATTCTTGACTGTGTCAACACTCTCATTCCCCATGACATCTTTGGTGTCAATTGCCATAATTGCCATCATCTTCCTCCATACATGGATTCCCCAGATCCTCAAAACTTCTGATGACTGATTGTAGATCATCTCGAAATGACAATTGTTGACTGTGCACTTGCTCATGATGTTTCAGATTTTCGGTAGCTTCAGAAGGTGTTGCTGACATCTCAAATTCTTTCACCATCCTTGCTATCTCGGGGCCTGCAATCATCCAACGTTTAAGAGCACTTGGGTTTCCTGTTAGTCCTACAGCTCCTCCTTCACCTTTCACTATGGCATTCTCTTGTTTATGTGCTTGATCTAACGCCATTGCGGAAAATGTCTTGTCGCAGAGTGATGTTGTAGACAATTAGCTGTGAGATTGAAGGGTTGCTCGGTTTGAATGCACTTCTTCAATTTCTCTCTGTCCTAAACCTGGACCTTTCATTATCATGCCTATAATAGCTTTTAAAGATTGTGGGATAGAGTTATCTTCACAGTCTTAGGGAAATGTGCCATTAAAAGACTGAAGGTGCTTAAGCATTTCGTTGCAAACTATTTTGGCAGCTTTTGCTAAATGCATGCCATCTGCATCGATGTCGTGATTGCTGGCATCCTTTATAGCATTTCCAATTGTACGATCTAAAACCAGTAGAATATCTCTTCCCTGTGTGTGAGCTGAGATACTGGGATATGCTTGAAGAACTCTCTTTCAGTCTGTTCTGTTTACCCGACTAGTTGATTCTCCAAGCTGTTCAGGTTCTGCTGTGTACAACTTGGCAAGATCTGCCAGCTTGAGAACTGGGATATTGGCATTGCTAGACTCAAAAAAGTCGTCAATGTAAGACACTAGTGCAGCAAAGGCAAGTCCTTGCAGCTTTTTCTCTTTGGAATCACCAAGCTGTGATGTCATGATTTGCCTTCTACGATTGTACAACGCAACAAGACAATTTAAATGATACTTGGCCTGTAAAGCAACCATATCCCCGGCAGCTAGCTTTGCCAGAAGTTTTCCATCCTGTAGTTCTAAGGCACATTCGCAGACATTTTGGTCTATTCCAGTCGTTGATGCAGCTTGAAGGCCTGATATGTTGTAATTTTTTTCACAAAAGAAACATACTTCATTGACACTTTTTATATTAGAAGTACTTGATCTCCGAGATTTCACTGGACTGTGGGGGTGTTCTTTCTCTTCCTCACTCTGAAGTTTACGTTTTTGAGCTCTCTTGAGTTCGGTATTATTAAATTTGTTTCAACAAGACTTGTGCCAGGATGCTTTGTGCTTCGTCAGAGTACATTCTATTCCCGACCCATCATCCACTTTCGTAGGATCAAAGAATGAAGGGATTCCGTCAAGATCTTTGAAAGAACTAATGCTATTGGCAAGTGACCTATACCCTGCACCAACATCACTCCTTTTATAATTCGCTGGACACTGTAAAGACTTGTTTGTCTGTTGCTGACAAAGTATAGAGATCGCCCAACCAACAGAAATGCTTTGATTCTCCAACATATTGAACTTCACATAAAGCTAAAATGAAAACATAACATAAACAGAGGGAAGTACACTACAAACGTATGGAGGCTACAATAAGTCATCAATAACGTTCAGTAACGTGCAGACAATATAGTAGTTTTCATTGACCAATGAATAACTAGAGTGTACTAGATTATAATAGATTTAAAGACAATAAAATACAAAAGAACCCATTGCCAAGTGCAAAAGTAGTGCTAAATATTCTTAAGTGTATTTCATAAGTTAATGAAAAGCACACTCTATCAAAAACCCAGGAAGTAGCATAACTAAAGTAACTTTTCTTCCAAAGGTTTATTGACTGTACTCTAACTTAATATGCCTTTATTTTATTAGTTTTTTGAATTGATTTGATTTTTATGCGATTATCTCTCTTTGTAGTAATTAATGGGTTGCTATGGTAGCAAACCACTCTTAAAATGAGATCCGTTTTTCCGTGGTCAGGTATACCATAATTTCAGACGTCATGATTGGTCGAGAACTTGTAAACAATGTCCAATGAAGTTGCCACACGACATCGAGGATGTATTTATAGTTTTTAGTGTTGTGTAACCATTAATTCATTCGTTCAGGGTTCGTGAAGTACTAGTTTGCCTATAGGCATTTTGCGTACTATTGTCTTTATGTTTTTTAACGCTACGCTTAAACTACTTACAAACACACGCCGTATGTGGTAGACCCACACTAAAAGATTTTATTGAGCGATTTTGGAACGGGTTGGTCCACGTACTCAAAGAGAGAAGTTTAGTATTTACGAGATATCTTTGAGAATCTATGAGCAAACTATGAGAATCTTAGATATATTTAGAGAAACTAGTCGAAATAGATGTTACCAAATCTCAAGTATGAACTATACTGATACAAACTACGAAAAAACGTACGAACAAAACTTTGAAGGTGATGACAAGAACTTTAAGTCATACGAGCAGATTGTGATGTGCGAAGACGCCATGTTGAAATTTTCCAAGAGTTACAAGAAGTGTCTTGAAAATAAGAACTGTAATCCACTGAAACTGAAGGTTAATTCTTTGTTTATTCATGTAATTATAATGGGGTTTATTCTATTGAATTGCTGTGTGTTTCAGAGCACAATCTCATTTGTTCAACTTGGTTTATTATTGGGCATTAATGTTGTCTTTACTAGTTTCTTTATAAGTATATATCAGACAAGTCACGAATCTATCCAGAAATACGAACTTACATTAGTCAATGACTGTGATATTTTTGAGAGAGGTATACATTTATCTGTAAATGTATTCATTGGTGATAATAAACGTTCTGTAAATGATTTGAGATCTCGTTATTCGAAGTTTATTTACTGTAAGACTAATAATATCGTAAGTCCACAACAATGCGACGCTGTAAGACGTGATTGTGAACCAAGCAGGATTGCTTTTAAAAAACTAGCCCGTGATTTCTAAAAAAGTAGGAAACAAAGAAAAGCGCTAAGAAAATATATCAAGAAAAACAATCCAAAGTCTTCTAGTATCCATTTATTTACTCATATTTATGTATTATATAGCTTATAGTACGCACGACAAAATTACTCGATTCTGATTGGTCTAGAGGAGTACAATTAGAGCGTTAATTGGTACTCCGCGGGAGTACCAATTAGGTCGCTATGGAAAGACGGCCAAAAGCGGCAAATTTCCCCAGTGAAATGAGTGAAATTCCCAAAAAAAGAAGTGTTTTATAGATTAAAATGCAAAAATTTCAGAAAACTGTTTAATACACACATAGGAAGGCCTCAAATTATGATAACTAGACAAATTCAAGACGTAATAAATCATGTTTTGTAGTAGAAAGTCGTTTTTTCTTTCTAGTTTTCGCCAAACAATTTGAGTTGGAGTTTTGAATGTTCTCGTTTTACTACCTGTTGTCTTCTGTGGTCTTCTCGAAAAATATATTCAACACCACATCTACAATAATTGTACAATATGTAGAAAACAGCTAACAATAGTTTTAAAGCAAATTTCTTTCCGTTTAGCGAAAAAAACACAGCAAGAAGAGGCTCGTTTTTTGTTTTGAAAATAGTTAAGATCAAATCTTACCTGCAAGCTGTCGAGTAGCTATTTATCACAAGTTAATTGATCCTAAGTTGTCAATCCAGTCTTGAAATAATAAAATCTTCAGATAATTCACCATTCAAAGAAAATAGCAGCGAAATTCTTCACGCTACAGGAGGGAATAATATCCAAAGCACATGGTTTGATCACTGGTGACTCGTTCAGGGCAAGCTGTACTTCAAAACTTTTAACTTGAACGACATATTTGTCGCTTTTATCTCTTTTGATGTTGTCCAGCTAACTTGTTTTCAAAGAAAGTATTTTTGAAATTGTGTTTTTGCAGTTATTAGCAAATGCTAAGAGGAAAAAAACTTAAATTAGTGAACTGTAAACTCTCAACTTTGGCTTAGTTTTCACACAGTACGTTTTCAAAGAAAAGTCGCTTCTTGATTCGCTGTTTAGCTGTCAATACTATCATTCAATAGTTGTAAACATGCATTAAAATGGCTTTTTACTTGAGATGTAAAATTATTTTCTAGTATTTTGTAGTTCAAATCATACATAAAATACTAATCTAAAAAGGTTTTACAGCAATGTTAACACTTTCTATGCTGTTCTTCACTTAGCGTTCTTGGAGAAGAGTCGGTTCTAGCAAAGGCAATGAAGATGAATGAATGCCTTCGCTTCGCATGTTTTATAAAATTTTGTCGAGTGAACTATAAATAAAAAATCGCACGACCTCGTACAATTTGGAATTAATAGGCACTCGTAATGTTTTGAAAGTTCTTTAATTGCACTCGCCTAAAGGCTCGTGCAATTACAAGAACTTTCAAAACATTACTCGTACCTATTAATTTCCAAATTGTACTCGAGGTCGTGCGATTTCCTATACAAAGACAAATATTCTAGTAGCCACGTACGCAAAGCGAACCGTTTAGCTGGGAATAACTTTAGGAAAAAAAGTGCAAGTTGTAGTTGGTCCATGACATGTAGAAGAAAGAAAGGAAAAACTTGCAATAAAAGAGAAAAATTAAAGTGCACCCAGCATAATATTCTTTTTTCCAGTAGTACATGCAGCATAAAATCTGTGTATAAGTCTGAATCACAGAGTGAATCATTGTAGATTTAGTCTGTCTAATGATATTGAGATAAATCCTGGTCCTATTAATCATACAAAGACAATCCATGCACCTTATAGTAAAAGCAATGTAGCAGTGTTTGGATATAATGCGGGTAGCCAATGTGTTGCCATTTCTCTAACTTCACTGATCTATAACTACATAAGTAATGGCATTACTACTCCCATGGACTTAGTAAATATCATGAATGTTGGTAATGAATTGTATTCCTACTTATCTACATTATTCAAACAATCCTTCTTACTACTAACAGAGGTACCTGAAATGATTATAGTCTTTAATAATACCTTTCAGCTTACATACAGTGCAAGCTATAATGGTACTATACACTGTAGTCTTTGTGCCATACAGGATTTTGATTACTGCATGCCTTTTACAGATGCTATGCAATCATTATTAAAGGGGAGTTACCATTCATTTCTCTTAACAATTGAGTGCAGTACTGTCAGTATATATTGTACCCCTGATGGTAAATATAAAATATTTGACTCTCATGCTAGGGATGCAGAAGGTATGGCTCATCCTTATGGTACTTGTGTATTGTTAGAGGCAGAAACTACAAATGATGTAATACACTATTTTCATGTCTATACAAATGTAAATACTTTGTTTGAATTAAAGGGTGTAATCATTACAGCAGTGGAAAATGAGTTAGAAACCATTTCTGATTATTCTTCTTGTGACTCAAACATGTCTCGAGTACGCGATGAGAATGGTATATCAACTATAGCCAGCAACACTATTGAATATCACATAAAATATTGCTGTACTTTATCTTTTTACAGCATTTGCTTTTCCCTTGTAACATCCTGTAGCTACTGGGATTCACAAACCTTAGACTCAATATATTGTTGTTGGAAAACAGCTGTATTTTGAACAACTAACATGTACAAGTACTGAAAACAGTGTCACTGTAAATGAACTTCCAAACAAACTTAAGATATATGATATATGAAATCACTCCTTGACAAACACGCTCCGCTATGTACTAAAATTGTCACGCAACGCCGGAAAGCACCATGGTATAATGACGTCATCAGACGGGAAAAGGCTGAACGACGGAAGCTTGAACGACATTGGCGTAAATCTAAATTAACTATTGATCGTGATTTATTTATTGAACAAAGTAATCGTGTTAAAAAACTAATCTTTGAAGCTAAAATGAACTACTACTCTGATTTAATCTCTGATGCTGGTTCTGATTGTCACGCAATCTTCAAATCTATTGATTGCCTTCTACATTTAACTCCTGAAAAGAAACTTCCATCTTCTCCTTCGTCGCAAGATCTTGCTGATACTTTTGTGGATTTCTTTAAAGATAAAATTGTTAACATACGAAATGGTTTCCCTACGTCTGTGAACTCTGCGCCAATTTATACTGTCCCTGATCCGGTCCTCTGTGAATGTGACTGTCGATTGGACTCCTTTCCTCCTGTGTCACTTGATGAGATATCAGACATATCTAGGAAACTGATGTCCAAGTCCTGTGAGCTTGATCCTCTTCCTGCTGGTCTTCTTCAAGATACCTCCGTAACTCTCCTGCCTGTTATCTGCAAGATTGTTAACGCTTCACTCAAAAGTGGATCTGTTCCCTCCTGTCTAAAATCTGGTGTAATAAAACCTCTACTAAAGAAATCTTCACTTGATCATGAAATTCTTGGAAATTATCGCCCTGTTTCGAATCTTAAAACTGTCTCAAAAATTATTGGTAAAGTCGTTGCAAATCAACTGTCTGCTTATCTGTCTGCGAATGACCTTCATGAACCTCTTCAGTCTGCGTATAAAAAACTTCATAGCTGCGAAACTGCCCTTACACGTGTTCAAAATGACATTCTTCAGCGAATTGATAATCGTTCTGGTGTCGCATTGGTTCTACTTGATCTGTCTGCTGCGTTTGACACTGTTGATCACTCTATTCTACTTAATCGTTTATTTTCAAAATTTGGAATCTGTGAAAAAGCCTTGCAATGGTTTAAGTCTTATCTCTGTGGTCGTTCTCAATTTGTTTCTGTTTATGGATGTTATTCTAAAGTTCTTGGTGTTGATTATGGTGTTCCTCAAGGATCCGTTCTTGGTCCGCTTCTCTACCTTCTGTATACGTCTCCACTGGCTGAAATCCTTCGCCGTCATGGTATGTCCTTCCATTTCTACGCTGATGATACCCAGCTCTTCATGCCCTTCTCCTGTTATGATAATCTTGATATGAATGATGCTATGAAAAGAATTGAAGCCTGTCTCTGTGATGTAAATACTTGGATGACTGAAAACAAACTGAAACTTAACAAGGACAAAACTAAGTTATTAATCTTATCCTCTAAATATTGTCCACAATTGTCTGCTCCTCCTCTGCACTTTGGTGATGAAATCATCAAGCCTTCAATTAGCGAAAGAAATATTGGTGTGATTTTTGATTTCGAAATGTCTATGGTTCCACATGTCAATAGTATCTGTAAAACGTCATTTTATCATCTACGTAACATCTCTCGTATCCGTAAATTTATATCTATGAGTACTGCTGAAAAACTCGTCCATGCCTTCGTAACGTCTAGACTTGATAATTGTAACTCTCTTCTGTATGGTCTACCTGGTGTTCACCTGGATAAGCTTCAACGCGTTCTTAATTCTGCTGCCCGAATTGTTACTCTCTCTAAACGTCGTGATCACATTACTCCTTTACTAAAAGATCTACACTGGCTCCCTGTTCGTCAACGTATTAACTACAAGATTCTTCTACTTACCTTCAAAGCACTACATGGTCTTACTCCGTCTTACATTTCTGAACTGATCTCTGTCTACAAACCTAAAAGAACGCTCCGGTCCTCTAAAGAACTACTACTGTCTGTAAAACCCTACTCATTGAAAACATATGGCTCTCGCTCTTTCTCCGTTGCTGCCCCTACTTTATGGAACTCTCTCCCATCTGGGATAAGAAACACTGACTCTTTGCTGTCTTTCAAGAAAGAACTTAAAACTCATTTGTTTAGTTTAGCTTTTTAGTCATACTAGAGCGCATAGAACAGACTTGTATATGCGCTATACAAATTTTCATATTATTATTCTTATTATTATTATTATTATGATGCAGCTATCGACATATATACAGGGCATAAACAAGGCATATTTAATTGCGTATCTACTAGCAGCAGACTTGACCTCCAAACACTGATATTTAACAACATAAATGGAAATACTGGACTCATAATATGTTTTTCACATCACTGATTAAGCTGCATATTTGAAACTAATACAAAGATTAAAAGCATCCAATTTTATCTAACAGCGTTCCATGAAGATGGCAGTGTGGATAAATTTCAAATTATCACTCACACCAATTCTCTTATTCCAGCAATACTTGATATTATTAAACAAAAGAATCAGGATTATGAGGAACAGTACACCGTAAGGTTTCTATCATGTTCATCAAATATGTCAAACACTTTGAGGCAAAATGTGTTAAAAAAACATAAACCTAATGCACAGAAAAAAATAAGAAGAAAAAGGAGCAAAGACAATTATTTTAACATGGAACCTCATAAGAAAAAACAATACTTATTAAAGAAAGCAGAATGGTACAAAACATTAGATAATAAGGAAAAGATACAAATAGTTAATCGTGGAAGTAAGGCTTCTAAGAATGCTCAAAAAAAGGCCATTAATCTGGAGCATAGCATAGATCACTAGATATCAAATTTTCAGAAGAAGATTAAACAAGGACCTTATTACATATGCTGTGTTTGCAATAGAATACTGTACAGAAAAACAGTTGCTTGTTTCAATAGAGAAAAATATGACAGTAAAATGTACAATGTTTTCACTAACATCACATCATTTGATAATGAACAATATATTTGTAAAACCTGCCATGTAAAGGTTACCAAATGACGGTTACCATGTCAAGCTGTATGTAATAAACTACTTGTAGATAAAATACCACCAGAACTTTCAGTACTTGAGAAGCTGGAACAGGTACTAATTGCTAAAAGAATAGTACTTGAAAAAATAGTTGTTATGCCCAAGGGTCAACAGAGAAAAATTAAGGGCGCAATATGTAATGTACCAGTCGACTGTCACCAAACCTGTGATACATTGCCACGCCCACCTGAAAGATCAGGCATAATAATGCTAAAACTAAAAAGAAAATTAGAATTTAGAGGACGTCTACTTTCAAGCAGTGCGTCCTGAGGTATTAGTACAAGCTCTTAATTGGTTGAGGATGAATAATCCTTTATATAGGAATATAGGTATTGATATAAGTAATGTTGATAGAAGTCTTACAAACATTCAGCAAAATGAAGTTCACATCTTTAACCAAAATACATCTTCGAATACTGAATCAGAAGAATGTAGTACAATAAATGATGATACTGAAACTATCTTAACTGGTAATATTAGCTGTAATGGAAAAAACATTGAGTATAATACGGATGATGATGAAGAAAATGATGACCCTTTAAATGAGCATAGAGTGGCAACTAATGAAACATGCTTACAACCAGTAATACCAAATTATCCTGTAACTATCAATGAAAATAGTGTATTATGCACTGGAAATTGAGTTTCAAATGAGAGGATCTCCCCACTTACATACGTTGATATGGACCTCTGACTGCCCTAAATTAACACCCAATACCAAGCAACAATACATAGACTTTATAGATCAGCATGTACAGGCATACCTTCCTAACCAAGAACAAGAACCAGAGTTGTATGAACTAGTCAAGACCTATCAAAGGCACACTCATTCTAAAACCTGTAGAAAATATAAAAATATTAAATGCAGATTTAATTTTGGTCAGTTCTTCACAAACAGAACCATTGTTGCAGAGCCTCTCCCTGATGATTTAGATCCAGACGTAAAAACTAATACAATTGAGAGACAAAAGGAAATTCTAACATTAGTTAAAGCAAAAATAGATGAGTTACTAAACCCATGTAAGCCAAATTACGATGCTACATTAACTGAAGCTGATGTTTTGAGCTCTGCAAACATTACTGAAGAACAATATTACTGGGCATTATCTGTGTCACATGACTCTGATTATGACTTACACTTAAAAAGACCTATAGACAGCTGTTTTATTAACAACTACTTTATTGCTGGCACTAAAGGATTTAGAGCAAATGTAGATTTACAACCAGTATATAATCACTACAAATGTATAACTTATGTGTGCTCTTACTTCACAAAAGATGAAACTGAATGTTCACAGGCCATCATGAATGCAGCCACGGAAGCCAAAAAAGGAAACCTAAACATTCGAGATGGCTTAAAAAAGATTGGTGCTGCTTTTCTCTCTACTAGAGAAATAAGTTCACAAGAATGTGTCTATAGATGTATGCCTGAACTATGGTTAAGGAAAGTCTTTCCAGCTACAGTATTTGTAAGTACAGACGTACCATATGAAAGAGTGCGTGTTGCAAAATCAAAAGAAGAGCTTGAAGAACTAGAAGATGACAGTACAGATATATTTAAGTCTAATATTATCGAACGCTACATTATAAGACCACATGGTATTCCATGCATGGATAATATGTGTCTCGCTGACTTTGCTGCTTACTATTACAAAGACTATAGGAAAGACTCTCAAGAAACAGCTGATGCACAGCCAGATGTCCTCACTGATGATATTATAGAATTGCAGCAACATGATTCCTCTTACCCCGTTGTATCACTCCCAGATAAAATAAAATTAATAAACACTGAGACGATGAAGCGCAGGAAAGTCAAAGCTGTAATAAGGTACCACAAGCCAAATAAAACAAAAGAGCCTGAACAATATTTTCACCATTTGCTTATGTTGTATTACCCATGGAGAGTTGAAACTAATCTTTTAGGAAGAGATCAAACATATGCTTCAAAATTCTATAAACCTGACGTACAAGGTGTAGTAGAACAGAACAGAGAGAAATTTGAACCTGATGCTGACGCTGTTACAGAAATAACCAAGGTAATATCACACATTCGTATGATTCAATCAGTGACCAAGAAAATGCAGACTTCCAATCTGAAGTACAAGATGATTCAATACCAGAAGAGTCATTTAATGAACAAATACCATCACATCTTGGATTATCATCTGAAACTGATCAACATTCACATGGAGGAATAACAAGTTATAACCAGCCTGCACAAATTTCTGATGATGACCTAAGACAATGCGTAAGATCCTTAAACAACCGACAGCGCTATGCATATGATATTGTTCTGACCTGGTGTAGAAATAAAATGAAGAATCTGAATAGTTTGAAACCTGAAGAAGTAGACCCAATATATCTGTTTTTGACAGAAGGAGCAGGAGCAGGGAAATCTACTTGGATCAAGACAATATATCACACTGTAACAAAAACCTTCAGACATTGTCATATGAACCCTGAATTACCCACAGTTCTTTTAATGGCTCCTACCGGTGTTGCTGCGATAAACATTGATGGAACAACAATTAATACTGCTCTTGCAATTCCCATACAAATAGGTGATAATGTTTCTGCAATGTCAGATCAAAAGAGAACACACATGAGACTGTCATTATCTGAGTTAAAGTTAATAATCATAGATGAAATTTCTATGGTTGGTAATACCACTATGCTTCATATCCATCAGAGACTAAAGGAAATTTTTGGTACTTCAAACACACAACTGTTTGCAGGCATAAGTATTATCGTTGTTGGTGACATGTATCAGTTACCTCCAATACGCAAGAAACCGGTTTTTTCAGATTACAAAAATGACATTTTGAACTTGTACCATCCGTGGCACCTGTTCACAATGATAGAGCTTATTGAAATAATGAGACAAAAGGATGACCACCGATTTGCTGAACTTCTAAATTGATTCCGAACAGCGAGTCAAACTGAGGAAGACATTAAGTGCATTCAATCTAGAGCAATCGATACATCAGACACTAATTACCCATCACATGCTCTTCACATTTGGGCTGAAAATAATCCAGTAAATAGACATAATGACATGAAGCTACGGCAAATACCTAAACAGTTGTATCATCTTAAAGCTGTGGATCAATAACCTCCAAATGTTTCACAACAAGATATTGATAGAGTTTTAGCTAGACCAAGATCTGAAACTGGTGGACTTGATTCTGATATTTATATCAAGGAAACTGCTAGAGTTATGTTAACAACTAATATTGATATTGCTGATAGACTTATCAATGGGCAAATAGGAACAGTGATTACAATTGAAGTTAACCAAGCCAACCACAAACCAACTGTTGTGTATATTAAATTTGACAACAACAAAGCTGGCACGACTTTGATACAACAAAGTAATAATCGTTTTGTTAGAGAAAACAATTAAGAGCACATGTCAGCAAAAACCAAACAAATTTGAAAATTCGTGGCAAGTCTCAAAAAAATCGATTTTGCTCAAACTTTCAGGGTTGATAGCCTATTATGTCCCAATCATCGTGGTGTATTTAGTTTGCGAAAATATTATTTTGTTCTTGAGAAATAAGGATTTTAGTCGGAACGGGTAATTATGCTAATTTATAGAGCCTCAAATTGACCAACTTCAGTGACTTCATGTAGCGAAACTATCTTATCTATGGTATTGATAATATCATATTCCTTTTGCCTATCATCTATACTTCATTCACTGTCATTATGAAAGATTTCTTTACAATGTGGAATTTATTGCGAATTTTCTCATCAGCCCTACTTTTTCTTACTGTAAAAGTAGCTTCAAAACAAATGGCATTTTTACTATGGCCAAAACATTAGAATCAATTGATATTTAGGGTATTAATGGAAGAGGAGTTGATCTTCATTTGTGCCAAAAATTAGCTTGGGTAAATTCGTTTTCGATTTTCTACAAGCGGCTGAAGTTACCAAAATATGCCGTTTCTTCCGTCCCCGGCTTAGCTTTTGAAATAACCGAAGAAAGACAGGTCTGTCAACACTAAGTCAAACACTTGTACTTTCAACAATGTTTTATTTTAAACATAATTATAAGTTTCTAACCTTGTCGATGCAGACTTTTTTTAAAAGAATTAAAGTCCTTTTTGAGGTATTCTAAACGAAGAACCGTGATGTTTTGGCATATCCATGTTATCTGTGTCAACAATGGCTTTCAAAACAACGACTGAATACGTCTGCAATGCCGCACAGTTTCAGCCTCTTATACTTAGCGACTGCCTATACTTCCCAAATTAACTGATACATTGATAATGGGCTAAACATCCCACTTGATTTCTAAAGTTAATCAGTGAAATCTAATCGACACCGTTGAGAAATAAAACGAACTGAATTTATGAAATACTCTGTCCTTCGCCGACGAGACACCAATAATGATATGCATATTGAATTACGTAGCATTTGATTGACGGGCTGTAATAAGAAGTCGCGCGTTTTCTATCGATCTGGCTGCTGAAGTGCCAGAACACTCAATACCTCATCTTGAGTCTTCGTTGGCATCCTTTTCAGTCTATCCGTCTTCATCAATGTCAATTTCATCTGGAATGACTTGCTTTGCTTAAATCGACGCCACAATTTCCACCAGCAAATGCTTTAAACGAACAATAAGTTTCCATGTTTTAAGTTGGAGTATCTAGTCCTGAAGAAACACCGCAGGTAAAGGCGCGACTTCTGATTACCGCCCGTCAATCAAATGCTACGTAATTCAATATGCATATCATTATTGGTGTCTCGTCGACGAAGGACAGAGTATTTCATAAATTCAGTTCTTTTTATTTCTCAATGGTGTCGATTAGATTTCACTGATTAACTTTAGAAATCAAGTGGGATCTTTAGCCCATTATCAATGTATCAGTTAATTTCGGAAGTATAGGCAGTCGCTAAGTATAAGAGGCTGAAACTGTGCAGCATTGCAGACGTATTCAGTCGTTGTTTTGAAAGCCATTGTTGACACAGATAACATAGATATGCCAAAACATCACGGTTCTTCGTTTAGAATACCTCAAAAAGGACTTTAATTCTTTTAAAAAAAGTCTGCATCGACAAGATTAGAAACTTATAATTATGTTTAAAATAAAACATTGTTGAAAGTACAAGTGTTTGACTTAGTGTTGACAGACCTGTCTTTCTTCGGTTATTTCAAAAGCTAAGCCGGGGACGGAAGAAACGGCATATTTTGGTAACTTCAGCAGCTTGTAGAAAATCGAAAACGAATTTACCCAAGCTAATTTTTGGCACAAATGAAGATCAACTCCTCTTCTATTAATACCCTAAATATCAATTGATTCTAATGTTTCGGCCATAGTAAAAATGCCACTTGTTTTGAAGCTACTTTTACAGTAAGAAAAAGTAGGGCTGATGAGAAAATTCGCAATAAATTCCACATTGTAAAGAAATATTTCATAATGACAGTGAATGAAGTATAGATGATAGGCAAAAGGAATATGATATTATCAATACCATAGATTAGATAGTTTCGTTACATGAAGTCACTGAAGTTGGTCAATTTGAGGCTCTATAAATTAGCATAATTACCCGTTCCGACTAAAATCCTTTTTTCTCAAGAACAAAATAATATTTTCGCAAACTAAATACACCACGATGATTGGGACATAATAGGCTATCAACCCTGAAAGTTTGAGCAAAATCGATTTTTTGAGACTTGCCACGACATGTTTGAGCCTTACTGACATCCTCTCTTAAATCTGTATTGACAAAGATGAAACTACGTCCAAATAAACCATCATCTCCAGAAATACAGAGAACACAATTTCCTTTAACACTAGCTTATGCTGTTAGTATTCATAAAGTTCAAGGCTTATCTCTTACAAATGTTGTAATTAGCTTTGAGTTAGAAAAGCAAAGATCATTTAATTTTGGTCAAGTTTATGTTGCCTTAAGCAGAGCTACTTCATTAAATGGTATTCACGTCTTAGGCACCCTTGAAAGGAAACATGTTAAAGCTGACCCTAGAGTATATGAAGAATACAGTAGATTAAGACACATTTGTTCACAGTCTATTATAGAAAATAATGAATCAACTCTAGAGAGCAATATACTCACTATATGTCTACTTAATATTCGATCTGTAGAAAAACACAGCATAGATATCAAGTATGATTCCAATGTTTTTAATAGTGACGTAATAGCGTTTACTGAAACTCAACTTTTACCTTATAGTAATACTACAGACATTGAAGGCCATTTGCACCCCTTTACACTATACAGACAGGATCACCCAACTAATAAACACTGCAGTCTAGCACTCTGTACAAAAGATACTATAGAGACAAAAGATCATCTTTACTATGCCCAAGTGAATGCTATGAAATTTGTTATTGTTAACAAAATTACTCAGATGCATTATACAATTTTGCTTCTATACCGTAAAAACAATTCAAATATCTTACAGTATTTACAAGATCTTGCAGACATCCTTAATGCACATACTTTTGACATTATTTTGGGCGATTTTAACATTAACTACCTAGATGACAATAGTATTAGACCTCTTCAACAATTAATGAATTCTCTAGAATACACACAAATTGTTAAATGCCCTACTTTAGTTTCATCTGGAAGTACACTTGACCAAATATACATAAAGTTGTCAAAGTTGGACATAATTATTAAAAATTCGTTAGATAATGTTTATTACTCGGACCATGATGCAGTTAAGATATCTTTGAGAAGTACATAACATCAATTTATTATTCTTAAGTAATGATTTAATTAAAAATCTATATCCTTAACACATATAATTGAATAGATTATTCTTACATACTCAATATTAGTGTACAATCATTCTTACTATTTATTTCCTGGTATTCATTATTTATAACTAGTAATTAAACCCATATATCAAATAACTGACATAAAATACAATATATTAACATTATATTAACAATAATGTACTAAAAACAACACTATTAACACTGAATCAAGTTTATAAGAATAGTAAAACTACAACACAGTCATGTACCATATCTATATATTGAAGAAATTAATAATTATTAAAAAGTATAGTTATTTAAAAAAATGCAGCAATATGGTTGGATTGCTACATAAGCTTACACGAAAGAATCCGGAAAGAGTTAAAACAAAGAGGTATTCAACATTCATTCCTATGTAACGCTCTTCACAGCAAAGTAAAGTCTGCGTGTACTACCATATTAGAATGCGAAAAACGTATATATGTTTATGTAAAGATATTGGACAAAAAAAAATTTAATGAAATACGCAACTCACGACATACAGTTTTTATTATAAAGAACAAGTGAAACTGAACCATTTCAGATATAAGCTTAAACTTAATAACGTATATAGATAGATAGAAACTAAAGTCATTAATTCAAAGAAGAATTCATTTATATATTCTTACTACATTGAAGAATATATTTTACCTACCCCTTTCGTATACACTTGTACTTCAAATGCATATTGTGAAATAAATCCTACACAAAGTGTATTTGGTATGTTTCGTCCTTAATCTCCGCCATTTTAATAAATTCTTCTGTTCCTCTATGATCTAGTGAGGGCCTACTTGCACTACCAATCCATTGTTATCCGTTGTCCAATGAGAATCCACATAAGAAGTTATTCGTAATACCTTCGTAACCTTTCCTTTATTTTTCGTCACGCACTTCGAAACATCTGTTTTAATCATATGCACTTGCATTTTGAATTTCACTCAGAAAGAATTCTGTTATTAATCTACATCCATTGAGAATTGCAATTTGGGCTGAAATAACAAAATTGTTTACAATATTGCACAAGCGCGTATCAATAAACAAAACCTATAACAAAAAAAAAAAAGAAATTGTCTTTATACTGAAAACGCTTTATAGAATGCGACATGTAAACGGACACAGCTCTTCGATCTTAAAAGCTTGAATCAGTATTTCTTCTAAACTATACTGAAGTCTATGCTAAAGATTTGTACTTGTTTCATAATTTTTTATATTTGTAGAAAGGCATAAATAACATGCAGTTCTTAAGAAAATGTTATGTAACAAAAAAATATACCGCAGGTAGCGCTTGTTGTTTATATTACTTCTATATTGTTTCTAAAAGAAATTTACGTGACATTGGCGTAGCTAAGCTCTATAAGTTCCGGTTTGTGCGACCTAGACTTTCAACACTTATTAGCAGAGAAAACCAAAGCTTGTAATAATAATAATACTTTATTCAAATTCAATATAAAAAAGTTTACATAGAATTCGAAAAGGAAGACCATGAGGTTAGCCCTATAATATAGGTCCCCTATTCTAAAACTATTAAATAATATATTACTTGTTGCATGGTTGATGCTCCTCCCACTGAAGCGCGCCGAGTCTCCCGCACAGGAAAGCCCATTTAGGCTAGTTTTCGCAATGAATGAACCCACCTGCACAAGAGGACCCAACAGGCTGCAGAGAGAGGAGCAGCAACCATGAAACAATTAGAAAGTGTCTAGAATCAAATATATATCTTCATATGATTAAAAAACAAAAAAAAAAAAAACTAACTATTACTTACTATTAATATAAATATTGAAAATACTATAAAGTGTATAAAATAAAATGAAATATTATATTAATTATTTTATCGTGTATATGTGTGTGCTGAACTACTGGGTTAAAAAGTTCAGTTAATAAATATTCATGAATATTTTCAAATGCTTTTTAAAATTATTAATGCTGCTATTATCACATTGTCTGAATACATGTAATGATTTTAACTATGTACTCAATATCACTGACAAATTAAAAACAATGTAATATACATATAATAGTCTTTTATTTTTTTTACAATGTACAAAAATAAATAAATCAACAATAATTTCATTTACATAAATATAAAAAATAATCCACTATAATTGATACTTCAACCCTAGTTTTTTAATTGTTATTTCTTAACCAAGCTTTCGACCTTCACAAATTTATGTAACATCTGCTATTGTCATATTGCGCGCGCTATGTTGTAACTTTCTCGCGCTTTTTCAAATTGTGTTATCGTATGTTTTCTTCGCGAGTTTATTCAACTGTAACCCTGAAGATGACCGTGAAGGTCGAAAGCTTGGTTAAGAAATAACAATTAAAAAACTAGGGTTGAAGTATCAATTATATTGGATTATGAATATCAACACAACCCACAAACAACTATTTGATAAAAAAAATAATAATGAAAAATAAATATACAATAACATTAAAAAAAAAAGAATATAAATGAAAGATGATTTGTCTGTGAAAAAATAAAAAACAAGAACATAGTTATTATGATTAGATATATTTTACATATTATGAGTTACAAAATATTAAATTTAACTAATAAACTTCAAGTAACAAAAAGGGCTTGTTTTGAGTACACATTTTTTTTCATGCAAAATTCGAAACTTTATACTGTGTTAAACCCAATACTAGGATTTCCGTAAAACAATTACACCTTTTACCCTAACAGACTACAATTGACACTCCCTTATAGATTAAATGCTAGGAATATATGTTTAATGGCCTTAAAAAACTAATAAATATTTAATTAGGAAAACACAATAGAAATCATTGTCCGTGGAGGAGGTTTTAAATCTGATAAAACATTCTCTCATTTGCATAAACTTTAAATAGTATTTTCTCTGGTAAACTTGGTTCATTTGTTAAAAATTCAGTAGAAAATGCGAAGATACACCTCAAGGTTTTTTAAGTACTGTTTAATAAACTCGCAGATCGTGTTTTATCGGGCTTAAAACCACTCTGCTTCGCCTCGTGTTTTAAATCCCGATAAAACACTCCTGCTCGTTTATTAAACAGTACATAGTGTTTATGAATAACATTGTTTCATAATTTTTTAAAGAGTGGGCAATACCTAAGCAATTTTAGATATTGTAGAACAGTGTTGATCCATCCATACGTAAAGGTACAAATAAATATATAACTCAAACAATTAATACATGCACACAAACAAATATGCATATATAGTTATGTGTATGCAATTACACTTACAATTCAATAAAAAAAAACCAAGATAATTTCATTCAAATATCGCCTTACCTTTAACTGTAACTGTAACTGAAAAAAAAAGAATATTATTACTGAACGATAACTTAAAACAATAATAATTAATAAGCTTCAAAGCTCATTATTTACAAAAAAATATAAATAATATTTTATGTCTTACAAATATGAATAATAAGTAAGTTTTTTTATGTATGGTAAAAAATAATGACTGTATAAAACATAAATAACTAATAAGATCTGAACATACCTTGAGGTGTATTGGGGGATTACTTTTCAATCTGAAAACAGAAATTAGGGTTCAGAGGAAAATATTTTAAATAAAAATCATGCTCATTCATATTCAATATCAAATCTATACACATACAATGTGTTTATAACAGTTTAATAAAGAAATACTTCATAATATAGAAATAAGTATAATTAATATCGTTTATGCTTTTATTAATTTAATAGAAAGTTGAACTTAATACACAACACCAATTGCAATACTGAACTCGCTGAAAAAGCAAAAGAAAAAATATATAAATAAATAAATGAAAAAATTGATAACATTCACCTCCTCTATACAAAGCAATTTTATAGTTTCTATTACTCAAACAACGGTAAATCCGAAGTGATTCCAAGAAGTTTATATAAAAAATTATATCCATTATTTATACTCACAATCCAATAGTGTAAACAAAATTCCCCACAATGGGGAACTTTAATTCAACTTTAACTGCAAATAAAATAAAAATACTATGATAATCTTCAAAATCATTATGATGATAAAAAGTAAGTAACACATGTCAAATGCTATGCTTTTCAAAAATTGTTTAGTGTTCAACTACCATAATCAAAAGCAAACTGACAAACAACTGAACACATGCAGCACCAAGGGCGGATCCAGGGGGAGGGTCGGGGGAGTCAGGACCCCCCTGTGATACGTAGCATTGCATTGTATTTAAGTAAATTTGGTACAAATAACACACTTGGACCCCCCCTCTCCAGGCCCGTAGTAAAAATTATATGTCGTCGTCGTTTTTTTCTTTTTCTTTTTCTTTTTTTTTTTTTTTTTTTTTTTTGCTTCGACGACTTTTTTCAACTTTTGGACCCCCCCTTTAACAAATTCCTAGATCCGCCCTTGAGTACTCAATCGTATTCATGCTGAAGACAGTACTCATTTACTAAAACCGCTGTCTCAAAGCATGATTGTGATGTTTCAAAGCATACTGCGCAGATAACCAATATAAGTAATACGAACTTGGTTAATTAGTTGTATACAAAATAGTGAATGAAGTTATTGAAAACGTACAGTTTGCAATATCAAAAGGTGTTAGTATTAAGCGTATCAATTTAATAGGCAATGTAGCGATATTTCTTCGCAGTATATAAAACTTTCCGTAATATTAATAAATGAGTGGCTTTATTAAGCGGTAGGAGTAGAATGTAGTTCTACTGCAATAAGAGACAAATGGTACTATGTTTATAAACCTTATAGCTTATATAAATATCACATAAAATATACAATATGTTAAAAAGTACTCATTTTTCATTGCCCCTTCCGGCGAAACGTTATAAGTCACACTAATCATCTGAGAATTAAAATGAGAAAAATTAATAAGTTATAGTTACTCCTTCGTTTTCATATGACTTTATTTTCATATAACTATTGTTCATACTAATATGCATAAGATATTTTCAGATATTTGCACTGAGTAATTCATAGTTAATGAAGAAAAGCAAAAACAATTGCACCTCCTTTATAAGCTTAAGTGTAAGAGTTTTTAGATATACGACTTACAAAGTGTTAATATTTCCGGTTATCATAATCCACTCTATCACAATACAATATATGCAATAGCTGTTAAAATAGTTACAATATTGCATAACATTTCTAGCAAACATTTCATAGAACGCTTATAACTGACTTGCTTACCTTGACGTTTTCCAACTGGAATGATGGTATGTTGACGCAAACATCCTTTTTAGCAACCACAGCAAGAATTTCTTTCACATGTCAATCATTTCTTATCGCATATAAACTTGAAGCATGCACAGTTCTATTTTAAAACATATTTTTTATAATTTCAAAAGTTTTCAAAACTTGTAACACTCATTCTAAACTTACAATACCTGCTTTCTCCTTTTTTTCATGTACTTTTCTAAGCAATACAGAACCAAAATAGGAAAAAAAATTCAAAGCACTCCTGTTTCGTAGTTTTAACCATCTGCATGTGTTGTTATTGTAAATTGATATACTCGTAGTCAGACAACAAGTGCAATTAGCAGCAAAAAGTTTCTAAAATCAAAAGGAGATGCATTGGTAATCGCTTTAGCAATAACTACTTCACTTTTAACATAAGAAAACCTTCTTTATAATGTAATATACTGAAATAAGTGGAGAATAGTAATTCGGTTTTTCTGAGTATCTCTCGGGCCATCGTAACTTTCAATGTGCAAAAAATCATGGCTTTGGGATATTTCGGCGAATTACTTGAAATCTAACAGATTGATTTTCTTTAAAATAGTTGGAATCGTTTTGCAATAGCTTGAAGTTGATGATATCGTTTACCGCTTGTCTAGGTCTCATCGAGTTTTAGAGTTATTCAATAAAAACCAATTTCAACAATATTTGTTTATCGTTGCCAAGGTAACGTCAATCAAACTAAAATTAACATCATTCTAAAATTTCATCTTAGCTCTATAACTGGTCCAAAAGTCAAGTATATAGGTATAAGTTAAGACTATGAGTAAGCCAAATCAAAATGAAAAGTATTGTCTGAAAAATACTATAGGAAGCCACCTTAATACTCAATTTATAACGGATTTTTAAATCTTCCATGGTTTTTCTTACTCTAAAAGTGGCCTCAAAATAACGGCCATTAAAACTATGTGCGCTACATCCAAATTAGACAAGCTTCAGGATTTTAAAAGTCGAAAAGATTATTGATTGAATGATGTAAAATTTCTTTGTGTATTTGATCTGTGTTTACAAAAAATGAAGTCAAAGTTACGTAAAAATTCGAATGTTTTCTACAGTGAAATCTACATGATGGCATCGACGCCATCTAGTAGCCCAGGACTTCTTTGTGTTTACTGATAAGTAACATTTTTAAATAATCAAAATTTGTCTCTCACCTTGTTAGTTGTTGAAGTTTAAGAGATTAACGGCTGCTTTATCGATTATTTTTTCTGGTTAAAAGCATCGTTTCCGGTGTCACTTGACAATTACGTCCATGAGTGTTTAGCGTGACCAAAACAACTGACATGAAGAATTTGGTAAAAGACCAGTTCCATCGCATTACTCCTCGTGAAAATTCACGTATTTTATAATTGTAGTCTTTTGTTTTAAAGTCGATGATTAAAAATTAGAAGTTCAACGATTTTTCTCCAACAACTTTAACGTTCGTGACGTGACTCAGTCGAGATCGTGCACAATGTCATCATTCGATTGTCAATTGTTGTGTTACCAAACACAAAAATAGACAAAAGTCAATGTTTTAAATAACAATTCGAATTTCATATCTTTAAAATAGATCCAGGTCTCTCGAGTGTGTGATACATTGGTAAACTTAAGAATTACATGTACACTTTTTAACAAAGTCCACGATGAGGTCAGTGTACGGCTTTTTAAGCTTACGCTTCCCTTTAATACCAGTAGTATCAAGTTGGAAAAAAGAACAAATATCTTGAAGCATTAAAAGTGAAAATTTGTCGAGCTTGTTGCGTGAAGCATAGTCACAGAGGTTATAAGCAACATACAATACTGGATGACGAACGCAAACTGCAGCAACGATTTCACTTCGCCAATCTTGAATTAATTTCTCGGTGTTAACTTCCCGGTCGTCTTTTTGAGCCTCAATAGAATTACTAGCAACATCCTTCCTTCTCTTTGCTGTCTCGCGTGAGAAAAAACTAGCAATTTGCTGTGCCGTCAAAAATTCAGTCGCTGTGAACATGGGCTTGCCACTTGAAAGTCTTGCGTTCTTCATTGTTCTTGAAATAGACACAGGATCAGCCTTTTGACCAGTCTCCTCGCCAACTTGATAGATATTGAGTAGGTATGTCTTCTGTTTCTCCTTTTAAGGGCCCAGCCCATTTTCAGAAGCGGTGTATCTACAATCGTTTGCAAAATACTTGGCACAAAGTTGCAAAATAATACCATTTTCACAAAACGTTTTCTGTTTGCGCTTTATAAAGGCGATTCTTATTAGAAACTCCCTCCCCCCCTGATCAATGTTGGTCGGCAATGCGAACAAAGGGCCAAACTCGTCTTTGGCTGAGCAACATTGACCGGGGGGAGGGGGGAAGGCATAAGAGTGGTCAAGCTAAAAATGTACCACAAGTTCTGTAATGTGCCAAGGTAAAATGCAAACGATTGTCTGAGTACGAAATTCTTAAAAAAACGTACAGGGAAGATTGATTGCCAAATGTTGTCACAGCAGTAAACAATAGCTTGTGAATACTTTACTAAAAAATACTATAGACATAGACTGCATTGCATAAAACGTTCTAGAATGATGACGACAACCATAGAACGTCATAAGGTCTTGTATAATTGAATGGGCGCGCGCTATTGTAAGTTTGATTTTAAACATTGTGTATCGAGGCAAGATTTCTCCAGAAACTGCTGCTTTAGCGCGGTTATATTACGAAGAAAGTAGTCTGACGGTGAAGGAAATAGCTGAAAAATGCAAGATTGGTCGACGTTCAGTCTACAGACTGCTGGAAACTCCGGAGAAACGTGTTAAAAACAACAAGTGCTCACCAGGAAGGAAACGAAAAATAGACGAACGGACGTGGCGAAAAATGAAGCGAACTATAAAAAGACTAAGAAAAGAAAACGGCAATTTTACGTGTAAAGACCTACTATCTGCTATGGATCTTATAGCCTCCTTTGCAGACGTTCTTAGTGTCGTGTCACGCAACGTTTCTCTCCCCACTAACGTCTGCTTACTTGAGCAGAACATTCCTTTCCAAGGATTGACCAATCAGCATGAACCTTCTAAAATCGAGAAGGTTCATGCTGATTGGTCGTTTGAGGACTTTGACCGCAATACTTTTGCGGGAACCACACGATAACGTATCTGATTTCAAACTTCGGCTTTTCAGTTGACTTATCAATTTATCGTGGTTATCTCTTTCTCTAGCCAGTATTAACTCTAGATCCTACAATTTTATAAGAGAAACTAAGAGAGATATTGAAGTAAGCGCTCATAATACAAATATTCAAGATGTTGGGCGGATATGAAGATTCGATGTCAAGAGCACTGAAATTTTCCAAACGCATTCATCTTTTATTGGTGCTAAGGTCACCTTAAGGTCACCCACATAAAAATCAAAACTTAGAACTGAACGATGAATCTTTTTTGTCCATAAAATCTCAGCACAAAACCAAATGACAAGAAGATATGTGTAAAGAAGAACTTTTACAGGCTCCGACAACGAAGAAATAACGTCCGAAATTTAGTATATTAGACAACTTGATGATAGACTATAAACAACATCGATCTACTGTCAGCGCGAATTTTCTATCAACGTTTGTAATTGGTCCATTTGGATTGGCTCGTGATCACAATGGGAAAGGAATGTTCTGCTCAAGTAAGCAGACGTTAGTGGGGAGAGAAACGTTGCGTGACACGACACTAAGAACGTCTGCAAAGGAGGCTATGGATCTTACTACTAAAGACATTTCAATATCTACAATATCAAAAGTACTCAAAAGAAATGGCTACAAATACGTACAAGCTAAAAAGAAAGGAGTCCTAAGCAAAAAAGACAGCAAAAAGAGACTTGCATTTGCTCGAAACATGAAAGAAAAATATGGCGACGATCTTTGGACTAGGGGAATAGCGTTCTACATTGATGCAGTGAGTTTTTATCATAAAAGAAATCCAATGGATCATGCATGGGTTCCCCTCGGTCGTGTGTGGCGAACCACATCTAAGGCTCTGGATTTAGACTGTACTGCAAGGGGCTCTCATGTTGGGTCGGGAGGGAAAGTGCTTAACCTAATGGTAGCTATTTCTTATGACACAGGAGTAATTCTGTGTGAGCCATACAAACACATGAATGGAGATTTTTACTCTAAGTTTATTAGAGAGCATTTTAGGCAAGCATTTCAAAAGAGCGGAAAACGCAGTAAACGTTTTGTTCAAGATGGAGACCCATCGCAAAACAGTGCAAAAGCCAAAAAGGCATTAAAAAGGGTTCGAGCTGCTTTGTTTAGTATTCCGCCTAGAAGCCCCGATATAAATCCTATAGAATCTCTTTTTGCTTATGTAAAGCGAAAACTTCGTGAACAAGCTTTGCACGAACATATAACAAGCGAAACATTTGAAGAATTTACGCTACGTGCCAAGACTTTAATTAATAGGACGAATATTCAGATAATTAACAACATCATTTCCTCAATGCCTCGCCGTATAGACATGATAATTGCTGGAAAAGGAAAACGTACCAAATATTAATGAAATTGAAATATTTATTATATTGTGAAGAAAATGCACAATAAATCGTCCGTTGAGCGTGAAAAAAACATCGTGCTGTTCATGTATAATTTGTGTAAGCCAGTGCACATTATCAAACCATACAAGAAATACTTACAATTATATATTAGCATTCATATTTGTTTGCCAAAGTTCAAAGGCAAATAACAATTGGTTTTGTTTCAAAAAACATAACAAAATACGATTATCGATCGCTTTGAACTTCCGACGCTTAACCCCTCTCTCTTTCAAATATATCCTTTTATACTATTTTAGACCAAGAATGGTTAAGCGTTAAGCGTGACGATCGAGAACAAGGCGTGCAAAACATTTAGGACAAGGTGGGACTTCTACTTGCTGCGCAGCAGGTATTTGATGATTAAAAGTATATACCCTCCATCTCACCGACATCATCTCTGTTTCACGCTCATCGATAATACCTCTCTTTATGTACACAAAAGGCACTTTGCTAGTACAAAATATAGGTGTGTCTTTCTCGAAAACTATATCTTGTGCATAATAAGTCTTAGGCGCTGGCAAGTGTACAAGTTGCCCTTCTAATAAGAGTAAAAAGTCATGCCAAGCAATGATTTGTTCTGACCAGCGAAAGTCATTTAAAAATATACACTCTGCTTGCTCTGCGCCTATCCAAGCAAATGTACTAGATGCTGGATTGCAAAATGCATGATAAACCTTAGTTAAAGGGTTCAATATGAATGTCTTTCCACAGTTTGCAGGGCCAACGATTAACACATTGCGGTTCTTTCCTCTTCCTTTCTCGAGTAACTCTTTAACTGAATCTTGAAAAGAATTCAAAGTTATCCCGTTGCGTTGCAATAGTTCAGTGGCTAACACATACCATTGGCTATTACACAAGGGTGCGCATTCCCTTTGTAAACACTCTCCTAATATTTCTAATCTTGTGTTGTTTTGCCTTGCTAATGTTTCAGGAGCAGCTGCCATTTCCCAGGCCGTATCCAATACTTGAGTAATTACTCGCGGCCCTCTATTTACAATGAACTCTGCTAGGTCTGATTTTCCTTCCTCTTTTTGAAGCTGTGCAAAGGCTAGTAGCTCTGTGCGACTCTTAATCTTTTTCTCCAGTATCATTTCGGAAACTTTGAAAGACGAAAGTCTTTTTTTCTTTTTCGAACTTTGCGTGGAGGAATGGTCGTCTTCGTCCGCATTATCGTTTCTACATCTAGCATTTGAAATACACGCAGCATTCGTTCTTGGAGGAGTAGTATTCTGCAAGTCAGGATGTCCCTCGCTCTGTAAAAAATCCCTGTCCTCTTTAGTCACATAAGACCACGCACTGAAATAATTGTAGTGTCGACTTGAGAAATTCACATGTATGTCATAACAGTTTTGCAAAGCATTTCTCACTCGCAACCAATGATGATTTCGGTCCAGTTTTACGGCCATGTGGTAATGAATACCGCCATTGGAATGGTTTTCCCTTGGACAAACCCACTGCAGAATCTGTGCTGGTGTTCTGCTAAAAGCATCCAAGACAGCGTCGGCAAAAGAACGGCGACTTGGAAATCGCTCCTCGTCAGCTTGGCTGTACGTAAGCATATATACCTGCCGAACGCCCCTTGTGTTCATAGCTTTACTGGGTAACGTTATCTCTTTATCGACTAGATCCACCAGAATGGACAGACTGAATTGGTACGAATGAATCAAACGGCACTATAGCACGAAGGGTTGTTTCTTGTTACCACGTATGTACGATATACTCTTCAAAACCCAACCTACTGCTATTTATGTTTATGCATGAGCCTATTTTTTTTTCAGGGTATGGTGCACACGCACGTCCCTCCATTCTATTGCAAGATTCCCTAAGGGATATTTCAAATACTGATGCCTCTGGCGCATGCTTCTATCCTGTAATTTCTGGTATTCAAGCGTAACTGTAATTAAAATGGTTCACATTGCTATTCCATTACTTCACAGGTACAGAATACATTCTGGCGATATGGGATCCCTGCGTTACCCCCTAGGGTGTTTAATTGGGAGTTTTCATGATATAGCACACACACGTTTTTTCTTTCTAATTTCTCAAATGTTGGATAGTTTTAAATGATATTTTCCACAAAAATACAACTTAGTGGAATGCCAATTTTGCGATAGTTTTTCATCTCCAAATAAATTGCATTCCGAAATAAATTCACTTATTCTACTTATTCTACCCCTGATCAATGTTGGTCGGCAATGCGAATAAAGGGCCAAACTCGTCTTTCACCGAGCAACATTGACTGGGGGGGGGGGAGGGGGGAAGGCATAAGAGTGGTCAAGCTAAAAATGTACCACAAGTTCTGTAATGTGCCAAGGTAAAATCCAAACGATTGTACGCTGACGTCAGCTGGAATGACTTTCGAGATCTGCGGTACATCACAGGTTGCTCCTTGTTCAAGCTTTGATGCATAGGTTAGTATTGCCTTATCAAATAAGGTTTCGCGCTCTAAAGCCTACTTATGCTTTCCACATTCGAGGTGGTTTTGAAGAGAGGAATGTCTTTGAAAGGACTTGACGCAGCTTTCTTCAGGACAGAAAAACAAGCTCTCGGTGTCATATATATATATATATATATATATATCTGGATGTGTCTATTCTGACGGTAAAGTGCTCAATACATTGACATGTAGAGCGTTATAGATTGTAGATAGATCAAAGACAAGACATAACTTTTGCTGTTACTCGGAGTTTCACGGTTACGCGATCTTCAGACAGTCTTTAATCTGTCATTAAGATTAACTTGTTAACTTGTCCAATAATTTTTTTGTGTGTGTGTGAAGATGGGAGAAGATGAAATAAAAAAATGATTATTGACCCTATCATTTTATTTCACTAGTTACAAACATTATATCTATGAAGCAGTGCTATTTAAATCGCCTGCAATAGTACTAAATAGCACTTCCGTCTGTGAAATAGTTACTAGTAGTTTGTCTATAATAGTCATATAGACACAAAAGAAAACAATGGAATTAGTATCTACTATCCTCTATTGGTGTACTAACTATTTCACAGACGGATGAAAATCACTCTAATGGAAATAATAGACATTCGACTATTTAGTACTATTTTAAATGACTGTATTTAGTACTGTTTCGTGCAATAAATTGTAGGCTAGGCACTCAGGGGCGGATCCAGGATTTTGTTCAGGGGGGTGCATCTAGCCCAGGGGGTCCCTTAGAATCAAAGAAAGAAAACATACAAACAGGGGGACAATGTTGCTCCCAGGGGGGATGTGCACCCCCTGCACCCCTCTCCTGGATCCGCCCCTGGCATGCTCGTTTGCACACAGTGAACCTACTTAATCGTTTAACAGGTGCGACCAGGTAACCCTCTACCCATTCATCTCCTGCGAGGTGCTTGCCCTTATTTCCAGATATGCTTACAGATCTATTCTGTTGATACATCTTTATGTAAGCCAGAGGCCACCTTGCTATGGCATTGACTGTTATTGTGAAAATTTCGTCTCTGTAATTCACCTTATTCAAGACAGAATAAAGCTGAGGACATACCATCCAAACTCCCTCAACAGCTTCACCATTGCCATGTTTAATATATTCCTCATACCATCTGGTGATTGGCATGAGGTCAATTACAAACTGAGAATGGTAAGGAAAATGAGTGTCCTTATCCATGTCTGAGTGCCATTCCTTGAATTGATCTAATAAGATGGCATTATGGGAACCATTACGGTCCAGGCAGCTTGCAAAATCTTTGTCTGAATTGAAGTAATCAGATGCCTGAAATTCCTTCAGCATCGCTAATGAAAGGCCGTCGTCATAGTCTAACAGAGCTTCCTCATTATTGTTGTAATTGTTCTCTTTAAATTTGTTTTTAAATGACTTTGGGTTAACTGTTGGTCTTTTCATTACATCGTTGATTACATGCCAAAATCCTCCTGGTCCACCCACTCTCGCTATGCACTCATTGATATAACCATGGTTGTGGAAGTCCCCTCCACCTGGAGTGTGGCATGAGTACATATCTGGGCATCTGTTGATACATCCTTCAATATTGACCGTGTTCTTCTGATCCCCAACGTTGATGTTGAGACGACGCTCGAAATTTTCCCACTCCGTTTCCATGTTTGACTCTTCATCATGTTCACTGTCATTTGCTGGTGTACAGCACTGGACTAGGTGCTCCTTTATGCGCTCTTGTTCTTCTTTCGTGTTGTGGATTATATTTTCTAGAATAGTTTGTTCCATAACTTTTGAAATGGTGCTTGGCAACTGAGTTTCCACATAATCTTCCTCATCTACTGAAGGGCCATTTTCTATCAAAACTTTTGCGGTGTTTTGGTGTCCCTTGTGCATCGCTAGCAAGAGTGGTGTCTGGAAAATTCCGTCACGTTTGTTGGTAAGAGCTCTAGCATTAACAAGAAAAAACACTAGTCGAGTATTACCATCCATAGCAGCAAGATGAAGAATGCTTCTCTGGTACTGATCGCCGGCAGGAAACCACGTATCCCTGTCGGCTTTGATGCACGATAATAACAACGCATCTCTAGTGCACACAGACGATAACTCTCGCAGCGAACGATATATTGTATCGACTCGATTATCAAGTTCGCCATTAACTGCTGATTTTCCAATATTTATAATCAGTTCTCCCCAGGACGAAGAATTCATGTTGAAGTTTGTGTAGCGTTATGACGGAGAGTTGTCACCTTTTTAGCACAGTCTTTCATGCACGCACGCTGAAACCAATTTCCCGCGAAATTAAAAAGGTGACAACTGCTAATTATAAATTTTGCCAATTACTTTGTCCTTAAACTTTGCGTGAACATTAACCATGCATAACATTCAAAATCTGTTATAAAAAGATGGGGTCACCATTTTTGTTTTTGCGATAGATGCAGGGGTTTTATAGCGAAATGCGCTAGCAACCGAAAATCGTAATTAAAAATCCTCCCTCCCTACATAAAGACCTATTTCATATTATATGAGCATTTTGTATACTACGTTTTTCCCACCTCTCCGAAAATAAATTTGAGAGTATGTAATTAACAGAAGAACAGAGGTTTAACATTTAGAAAATCAATTTATTTCGTAGCATATTCTGTTATCTTAAGTGATTTTAATGTAATATTTTAATATAATCTTCAGTCATGTGCATCTTTATCATCATCGTCATTGTTATCATCGTCAGACTGTTCATCGACTATCAATAAATTGTCATCACTAACGTTAACATCAACATCAACATTAACATCAACGATCACAGCTGATTTTCTAAGGTAGCTTTCATATTCTTCCTGTTCTTTCTTGTGCTTCTCCATTGATTTTAAAAAAGCAAACCTTTTATACGCAAGATCAAGATTGAACTCTTTCTTGTTAGTTTTCTTCAAAGGAAGAAACATTTTTTCTTTTGGACAATGAAAATCTAATTCTTCACTAAATTTGTGGAGGTTAGCTCCCATTCCAAGAGTTGTGCACTGGTTTTCACAGCTAAGAGGAAGTCAGAAGACTAGAGTTCTTCCTGAATACTGGTCAGGAAATTCTTCAGGCACCCCAGGGACGTCAATTCTGAACTTCTTCCGCTCACCCACAGCATCAGAAGTCGCCTTTAAGTCTTAAGATGAGGCAGTATTCATCATCTGAAAGCCAAGTCCATCTTTCTTAGATGATCTCTTTGCTTGAAGTCCAAGTACTTGGCCTGACATGCGTCATTGGACTCTATAAGAACAATACAATTAAAAAAGATTGTGCATTAAAGGAAATGTCTGGCATTACTTTTACACAATGTGTAGACACTTCACTCCATACAAAATAACCTTGGGCTATCCACCTTGCTCAAGTGTCAGTGGGAGTAATTAGTTTTGAGAGTCAGTTACAGCTGCATCCCTAATGTATTGCAGAGGTAATGGACAGCAATTTAGGGGGATCTGAGAATTTTGTTGATTAAGGGGGGCTTCCATTTTTTTTGAAGACTGACTTTCCTAAATAAGGAGGCTGTGGAATTTTTTGAGAATTACCTGGCTGAGGGATGCATGATTTTCGTTTGTTTAAAAATGGTTCTTAAAAAAATTGATAGTAAAAAATTAACCTACCTTTCTGCCATACATATAAATAAGTGCAGTTTTGCATAATCAACAGAATCTTCAGTACTATAGTATTTTTTTTAATACCTAGTTTTGTTTCCTCGTAGGTAATTATCTTAACATCTTTTTGAGGCTCCACAGCTGTCTTAGGGTTGGCAAAGAGCTCTTCAATACCTTCAACATTTGCCACTCTCCAGCCCCTTACAGTAAAATCCCGCATTTTGCCCTGTTTTGACTTTTCTTTTTGGAGTTTTGTTAGGCGAAGATGCCTGAGGGAGGTTCTCAGAAGTTGCATATTATCTTGGTAGCTAATGACTGGATGGTCTTTTGGTACTCTACCATCTATCAACACCTTTTTTTCCAGCTGACTCTTCAGGACATTACATCTGTGAATAAAAAATCAATAATATTTAAATGCATATTGATTATTTCAAATTCAAAGAAACAAACAAAGAAACAAAGAAAAGAAAAGAAAGAAAGAAGATAACACAAATAATGTGTTCTCTTCTTTCATTCTTTTTTTCTATCTTTCTTTTGTGATGAAAAAAAAAAGAAAAAAAAATTGTGTTTACAAGCTAAATAAAATGGCATCACTTTAGCATATTTCTCTATGGAGCCTTACATCACAGGAAATGATTCACTCAAGCCGATACGTTGTAACACCTATATCATTTTTGGTCCAGCACCAAAGGAGAGACATAGAAGACCAAACAGGACTTGGACGTCGTTACTTCCATTCTGGTCTCTCACATCCATCAGAGAGGAAAGAAGATGTACTGGGGCCTTGAGCTTGTCATGTGGGGTCTTTCTCTTGTTCCTGCTGGAGTTCGGAGACAACACTAGCTGCTCTAATATATTTACAATTGTTGGGCAATTACTTCTCAACTGTGATAACACTTTACTGAAATACAATGGATCCAGTTTTGCGAAGATATCTACCACTTCATCATTTGATTTCAGTCCAAGGTTGAAGATTTGTTTTGTCTTTTTCTCGTCACTTTGTATTTGGTTCCTTTCCGACAATGACAGGATACCTCCAAGCAAGTTCTCTGTATCAGTAATATCTTTGTAAAGGCTAATCACCTACAAAGATCAAGTAGAAGTGCTTTTGTTGACATGCAATTTTACATTGAATATTACTACTGGTCCTCACTTATGCGACATAAGCACAGTATTAGCTAAAAAAATTGATAATCTTATGCTTATGTCGCACTATTTCACAGTGAGGACAGGGGAGGACTCTTATGCTTGTTCTTATGTCACTAGTGTGGACCACACTTAAGAAGGTCTGACATATACTGTGGCTGGATTTAAGTCATAAAAAATAATTAAAGAATATCTCGCCTCTTCCTGTTTCTGCATGACTGTGGTCAATGACTTATTTGCTGCTAATAATGTTTCCAGACCAGTTCTTTCATCTTGGAGTTCATGAACTCTACTTTCTTCAGTGGCCATACTTTGATCCTCATCATCTAAAGATACAAAATCAAATTACACTTATGCTTTATTGTAATGTTATAAAATACAGGGACCCTGGAGATGGTGGTGGAGCTGTATTAAATGCCCCTAATTTTTTTTTTTGCTTAGTTATATTATATTTTCCAAGCTTACACCTTCCATATTTCAGTCTTAGCCCCCCCCCCCCCCCCCCCCCCATACACACACACACACTTTTTAGGTTAGTCTGTAGTCCTTGAAATATTCTTTATTTATTTTATTTATTAGCTTTGCCATATATTAAACTGGAAATATAACTGAAAAAATACTGTGATATATATGACAGGGTGACCGCAACAGCATTAAGCCAATTACTGTGGGCCCAAAAATGTCTTGTGATAACTTAGTGTATAAAGATAATTTAAATAGATATATTGATACATTTGAATTAAATAACTAACAACAGGAGGTAGCGAGAGTGAGGCTTCTGCAAGAGTTACATTTTAAACAAACTGTTTTGAAAGTACGTGAGTCGTAGCAGTCGTAACTGTCCAGTGACATTACGTAGTAACTTAGCATGACGCGTTTAAATGATTTGAGTTTGTCCATGTTCAGGTTTAGTTCATCAGCGAGAGCGTTCCATATTCTAGTTGTCCTGATGAGGTAGGATTTTTGGTACGTAGAGGTCTTGCACTGACGTACTGTGTACTTGACGACATTACTGTTTGATGATCTTGTTGGTCGTGTACGTCGAGCAACAGGTAGTAGATTAGGCTTCAAGTGTTGATCACACTGTAGTTGGTCTTTGATGTTATTGAGGACACATCGTTCTAGGATTTTTGATACCAGCGAAAACAAAGATATAGGTCGATAGTTCTCTGCATGCTCGGGATCGCCTTTTTTGAATACAGGTACAATGTTCGCTTTTTACCACTCCTGTGGGAAGACTCCAGTGTCGAGGGATTTATTGAATAGCTTGCAGAGGGATGGTGCACTGTAATTCTTATTTTTAAGTCTATAAATTCATTGTTTATTTATTACCTTAAAACTGTAACCTGCTTTTGCATTGTGGTTTACAGAGATCAACATTTTTACCAGAAGTCACTAAAAAGAATCAAACACATTTCAAGTATTTAATTGGCAATACCATCATTATTAAGGAAACTGCCTATATGAGTTAAAGGAAAATAATAATCATAAAGCTGAATATTTATCAGTTTTATTAAGCCTTACCTATTTTCATTTGTTTAGGCACAGGTGAGATTGATATGTCTGCAGCGTCTGTGTCAGCAGGAATATTCGGACATTCGTCTCCTTCCTTCAATGCTAAATCCTGATAGTAACCTCTGCAATAATAATTCGATTCGAAAAACTTTATTAAAATTATTTTACTATTGTTGGTAATATGAGCTTATAAGAACTTATAGGAACAGTTTAGTCGAAATATCATTGTTGGTCGAGTAATCGAAACTTACTCTTTTCTCTTTCCACGATAACACAACTTCTTCTTTAAGACTTCGCTGGTGATCCTCAATATTTTCCCCCTCTCCACGCTTTCTAGCCCTTTGTACATATTCTTCAGCGTCTCTACCAAGTCATCCATTCTCAAAATGCTACCATGTCTAACTTCGACCACTTCTTTCAATACTTTGGCCAGTTCTAACTTGAATCTGTAGCGAGATGCCATAACTGACATAACAAACAAATTTAAAAGTTTATAAGCTTGTATGATTTTGAAATCGCTTTAGTATGTGTAGCTTCCACAGGAGTTCCCACTGCAGGGTCGACTATAGTTGTATTCGGTTCATTCTGTTTTTGATAGTTATCCCAATAACTAGCTGGTAGTGTGCGAAAACCTTCTTGCAAGCCTTAAGCTAACTGGGAATCATGATCTAAACCCATATTTTTTCTTTGTGGTAAATGAACGTCCTTTGAAGAATCGGCACCATCTTGAACCTTGCTACATGTACTTGTTGACGGTAAAGTTTTGTTGTCTTTTCTTGTTCTTCTGGAAGGCCATGAGACTCCTCGATCTTTCCACAGTTTTTTATATGGCTGATGCACGGATGTTTTGCCCACCTTAGCATTGAGTAACAAGCTGTTTTGAACAATTGACGCAACCAACCATAGTAACATGTTGTAAGCGCCATCACGGCGAATTTTTGAGTATTTTCACCAATTTTAACAACACATTTAGCATTTTTTTTAGATTTTAAAGCAATAGATAATTGCAACATTCTTAGGATTTACTTTTTAAGTTTTTTTCATTGGTTTGAACTGTTTTCTGAAGTCTTTCTGAACACATTGAGTTTATCATTGTTGAATGCCGGACCTTACAAGCTTTGGTTTTGGACAGCCTGGACTCTGGAATGGGAATATATTCTCACAATACAGTGATAGTGGTACTATTTACAATTTCAACTATGGAAATAGAGGCAGAAGATCTGGAAATAAGGTCAAGGAAAGAGAGTTTATTCGGAAGAATAAAATCGAAACTGTTATGCATCATCGACCACCACCGCACAAATTTGCATTTAATTCACTACAAAGAAAGGTGAATGAAAACAATTTAATTACTATAGTTCCACTAGATAATTCTACTACGGTTAAGGAAACGAACTCAGTGTCTGTTGCGCCTTGTAAACGCTCTACACTGCAAGATTATTCAACTACTATGGAGGAACTTGACTGTTCAACGAAAGGAAATGTTATAAATCAACAACAACATTCTATATTATCAGACATCGATAACAACATTGTTCCAATGGAAATTGAGGATGTAAGAATTGCTTCGTTAAATGCACAGTCACTAAAAAAAGATGAAAATCTCGGTCTAGCAATCGAAATCTGTAAACAATTTAATATCCAGATTATGGGTGTACAAGAAAGTTGGAGAATTGGCTCCGAATTTATTGAATTTGGTGATAACGAAGAGAAATGGAAATGGATTAATTACGGTTATGAAAAGAAGAGTAGAGCAGGAGTTGGTTTTATTCTAGGTCCAGACGTAAAAGTGATAAAAACCGTTGAGAATTTAACTGGTAGAATTCTAACCGTTTATGTAAAATGCTACGGACTGTGCCTACGTTTGATTAATGTCTATGCTCCAACTGAAGTTGAAGATACTCAAACCAAACAGAAATTCTACTCCGAGCTTCGTAAAGCCATGCTGGTTAAGGAATTGAAGAAGTTCAAGCCACTGTTAGTGGGAGATTTCAATGCAGTTATCGCAGATGATAGTTGTGATGGATTTAAATCAATTTTGGGTCTTAACAACCCTTCTGCTAGTATTCGTACGACCAACGAGAATGGAAGACTCTTATTAGAATTCTGCCAAGAACACAACTTGCGTATTGCCAATTCTCAGTTCAAGACAAAAAATATCCATCGAAATACTCATACTCTTCCAGATGGCACCATGCGACGACTCGACTATATCCTTGTTGGAACCCAACTTCTTAAGTTAATGAAGCACTGTAGAGTCTACAACAAACCTACAAATAGCTGGAAACAAGCAATAGGAACTGATCACAATATGCTTATATCTGTTCTATGTATACCTTGCAACAGCAAATCCTTAAAACGTCAACTTCGGAAGATTGAAACGAAAAAACCTCGAAAGAGAAAATGGGATGTTACCAATCTGAGAGATGATGATGCATGTAGGAGTCATTACTGTGACAGACTGGACAGTATTTTCAGCGAGTATACTTTTGATGACAGTATGGTACCGGAAGAAATTAACATGAACATTGTGAACACCATTAATAAAGCGTTGGACAGTGAAGTCCCTATGGTGCAAAACGAGAAAGAATTTAAAAGACCTTGGGAATCGAGTGAACTTCTTCACCTCATTGCAACTTCTGACAACTCTAAAGAACAACGTTACAAGATTAAGAAGCTGAAGTTAAAGCTTAAGAACGAATTCTTTGAAAAAAAGGCGAACGAACTGAATGATGCAAGTAATGCACGGAAAGTTGAGCGTGAGTTTGCTCTTGCAAAACGTTATTGCATAATATCAAATTCACGCAAAGGTCTGGAAATAAAACCTTCCACTCTGACAAGTCACTTTGAAAGACATTTTAAGAAGAGAGATGACATCGAAATGCCTGAAGAGCTTGTACATCCTGAACGTTATCCTGAATTGTTTGATGATCACAAACCTGTGATTAATTCAGATCCACCTGGCAAAGAGGAAATTCAATCTGCACTTAAGAGTTTTAACAACGGCAAAAGTTATGGCACTGACAGAGTACCAACTGAAGCATTGAAGTATGGAGCATTCTCTCAACATTTAATCACTGCCATCTGGCTTCTACTTCAAAGCATCTGGTTTTCAATGAAAATTCCAGCTGATTGGTTGAAACTGACGATCTCCTGTCTGCATAAGAAAGGAAACAAACAACAAGCTGAAAACTACCGTGCACTGTCAGTTGGTTCTAATATCTCTAAAATTCTGTCAAAGATAGTTATCACACGACTGAAGGAAAGTTACGAGAAAAATATTTCAAAAGCGCAGTTTGGTTTCAGAAGTGACAGATCTACAACTGACGGAGTATTTATGCTTAGTCAGGTATTGAAAAATACACATGGTCGTATAGTCGCACCATACATTGATCTAACAGCTGCATTTGATAAAGTTTCTAGACACATTTTGTATGAAGTCCTGGTAGCTAGAACTGGTTGTAAGAAGTTAATTGATATCCTGTGGTAAAATATGTGGAGACAAAACTGACTTTCCCATTGAAGCAGGAACTAGACAAGGTGGTGTGGAAAGTCCTCCCGTGTTCAATTGGTTCTTTGATTGGGTACTAAAGATAGCTGCTCATGAAATTGATCAACGTTTTCCAGATGGTTGGGGAATATCATGTAAATATACAATTGCAAACGCATGTCATCAACGTAGCACCGGACGTTTGAATGGAACTGAAATAATTAAATGGCTTCTATATGCTGATGATGCTGTAGTTCTATCTAAAGATCTCACTGAACTACAGGAAACACTAGAAATCATTCACAAGACATGTTTAAGGTATGGTCTGGAAATAAGTTTTAAGAAAACAAAGACACAAGTATTTAACGATACAGAACTTATGAATGAAAGGAGTATTCTGAAAATTGCTGGGAACGAAATTGAAAATGTGAAAGAATTTAAGTACCTCGGTCATATGTTTTATAGTGACATGAAGGAATCGTTTGTTGATAATAGAATGCTTAGTGCAAGTGGGAAATTTCATGAGCCAAAGAACGTATTGACGGACCACAAAGTGTCAATGAAAACCCGTAGAAAATTGCTTGAATCCTGTATAAGATCAAGACTTACTTACTGTACAGAGGCTCAGCTACCCAAAGAAAATGAAATGAAAAAGTTAGAATCATGCTGGTACGGTTCCTGAGAAGAATGGTAAGGAAAGGATGGGAAAGGAAAATGAACAGCGAAGGAGAAGAAACCTATGCACTTAAATACAGAAATACGGATCTGGAGAGAATTGTTGGAACCTCATCAATACGAGATTTCATATACATAAGATATTTGAAGTATGTCGCACACATATGCAGAAGAGCGAACTCACACTTGACGAAACAACTACTATTCATAAATCCATCAGCCAAATTTGTAAGAGATCCTTGGATCAAGATTGAGAAACTTTTAAATGTTGATAAAGAACAAGCTAAAAGATCTACACAAGACAGAAAAGCCTTCAATGGACTACTACAACAGAATTTTGTTTCCCTGTAGTAATATGTCCCCACTGATGAACTAATCGTTTTATAGTGGAATAAAACTGATACTGATACTGATGTAGTCTGTACAAGTGATTCCAAATTGTCTATGGTTTCGCAGGCTTCTGAAGGCGACGGAATGTTTCCTTCATAATGTCGCTCAAGAATTGAGAATCTATTTATCAAACGCCAATCTTCTATAGCTTTTCCGTTAATAGTTCTGATGTATTTGTTTGGATGACTGTCATTTAAAGTCTGCTTTATTTGAGTGGAATAGCGATTGTTGACACTTATAGATGACCTGTGCTTGTTTGCGAGTTCTGTCTTGAGTGATAGTAAACACTTTCTCTCCTCGGCTAATTGTTTCTGTTGTTTTAAAAACTGTTTGTCATCGGGATGTTTCTCAATGTTCTTACAGAACTCTGTAGACATACAAGGGCTAGGGTACGGACAATTCAACCGATTGTGGTTTTCTTTTTTATGACATTTACTGCATGAAGGAAGGTTTGAAGTAGTGCTGTCAAAAGATAATCTTTCCGCTGTAAACAGTTCAATGTCATGTTCAATCTGGCACACATTCTCTTGCTCTTTAATAGCATTCCTTTGTTGTTAAAGATAGGAATCAAGAGGACTTAATACTAACTTTTCTCTCGTGCTATTTGCAACCTCTTTGCCGCTATGGTCATATGTTAGCTTTTTCCGCATGGTCTTCTCCATAACACTTAAACGGTTGAACTTGAACTCGCACCAGACTGGTTTAAATCCTATTAAACAAAACAAAAAAAACACACATGTTAGAGAAATTATTACTTTCACAATAAATATCTTTTCATATTTGATTTCTATTTTACCTTCTTGGTGATTGCGGTGATTTCACGGACATGGGAAGAAGGGAAGATTTCAAAGTTTGAAAACGTTTGAGAACCAACTAATGGCATTGGTTGATGTGCAGCAGACAAAACAAGGACATCAGTTTTGTCAGTATTTAATTTCAATTTGTTTCTGGTCATCCACTTATCAATGTCACCAACACAAGCCTCAATTTTACATTTGGTGTCTACAAGCGCCGTCAACGAGGATGATTCAAATGTAATGTAAAGATATGTATAATCAGCATATAGATGAAACTTCAACGCATGTTCACGCAAGATATCTCCAACAAGGGAAGTGTAAATAAGAAACGATATTGGCCCCAGTATAGAACCTTCAGGCACTCCACAATTAAAGAATCAAGTTGTTGAACTGCCACCCTGGACATGAACACGAAACTGTCTGTCACTTAAATATGATTTAAACCACTCAAGAGCAGATTCACACACTCCAAACCTTGAACACAATCTATGAAGTAGCAGTTTATGATTTACGGTCAAATGCAGCAGAAAGGTCTAACAATACAAGAATAACAGAGTGTTGATTGTCAATTGCTTGTAATATATCATTTTGGACTCAGAGCAGTCTCACAGCTGTTATGCCTTTTTTAAGCAAATTGAAAAGTCTCATGCAAGTTATTATTTTCAAGGTGCTCTATAAGCTGAGCAGCCACAGCCTTTTCAGTTGCTTTAGAAATAAATTTCTCAAACTCATTAATAATTCCTGAGCTAATCAACCAATGTGAGTGCACCATTCGTACCATGTGTATGGGTTTGAAACCCCAATGAAACACGATTATAGGTTGGCCAGTATTTGAAAAATTTTAATCACTAGTGATGAAAATGTTTCTAAATCTACATAATGGTGGGAAATCTCAAAGAATTATCCCCTTACTATTCCCTAGTTACCAACCTCCCTCTGTATTTCCCCTATGCTTTCCTCTATCTTTATGTCTATCTAACTACCTAATTTACATTTTGTTTCTACTTTTATTTTTTTGACGTTACCGAGTCTCGAACCTGCGACTTTTGGAGTTGAAGTCCCTCGTTATACCAGCTGAGCTATTGGTGAATTCGCTGGAAAACTAGTGTTGAACAAAATTTTTATTCCCATGCCACCAAATACTCTGCATATGTTAATCAGAAATTACACTTAAGCGAATACAACTGCTTCACTCCAGTGAGCACTCCGAAACACTTCTTATAAGCTCTACAGTATTTCGAAATCAACTAAATTCCGCACAAGAGGAATTCAAAAGAACTCTCATAATCCCAGTCAAAATAATAAATTATTTTCTCGATTGAGAAGTCATTCCAAAAACTTGTGCTTCGTGTTTCATTAGGTTTTCCAAACACTCGAAAACAATAAATTAGGCCTGAAATTGGAAAGTTCTTCTGGTGACCAACTCTGTTTCTTAAGAATAGGTTTGATTATAAAGCTTCCTTCAAAGACGTTGGCATAGAAGCAGTAGATAAAGAAAGGTTGACAATCTCAAGGATCACTGGAAGAAGCTTATCAGAGCAGTCTTTCAATATACTGCCAGGCATAAGATGAAGCTCACAAGACTTAGAGGCTAAAGACAGAATATGTTTAGAGACAGGATCTTCAAAAGAGACCTCCTTGAAGGATGAAAGATAGCTATTTAATGCAATAGGTTTAAGTAAAACACTGTGATTAACAGATGAATCAAAACCTGCTTGGATACTCTTTATTTTATCTCCACAAAAGTCAGCAAAAGAATTCGAAAGATGACTAGAGGAGGAAGACAAGGGAAAAAGTTTATCAACCTTCATATGGGTTAATTTTTGATAAGTCATTCCCATTGCCTTGTAGGATTTAAACTTTTGAAAAGAAATTATCTTTAATTTCAGACTTCTTATACAACAAACCAACACCACCACCTCTACCTCTTCTAGCAATATGTTCGAATAAGTAGTCTGTAGGTGTTATTTCATCTATTAGTTCTCAATTCACTAGGTTTTCTTTGTTATTCATAGGGCTGTATACAGTACTGGCCGCGAGTAAAGTACCATTCACTCGCGAGTACGAGTAACGAGCGCCCATTGTCACTCGCGAGTCTTGCATAACCGAATATTCATGAGTAGTGTTACTCACTCGGAACGAACGAGTCTCTTCACTCTTTCAGACTCGCGAGTCTAACGAGTGCCGTAAAAACAGCTCGTATTAGTTCCTGTTTTGGGGAATTTGCTTGTAAATTAAGCTGGTTTATGAGCCTACGTTATTATCATTATTACTTGCAGTAAACGTCTCAAATTTTTTAGAGATGTTGACGCCAAACGAATAACATTGTGTGACAGCAAGGTTGTTATTTAGGACTCAGCAATGAAACTGCCAAACTACCCGATTTTTGTAAGAAATCTTTGCTCGTTTTCCAAAATCTTGAGTAAAAATAAACTCATTTTTTATACCCAAGAAAGCTTTGTGTAAATGTCGAGGCAAATGAAGTGAGAGAACATCGGGAATGAGTTAAAAACTTTAGACGTGGATGAACTGTTGTGTGACAAGTGTTGGGACTCGGCAATGAAACTGCCAAACTACCCGATTTTTGTAAGAAGTCTTTGCTTGTTTGCCAAAGTCTTGAGTAAAAAAACACTACTTTTATCTCCAAAAATATTTTTGTAAAACTCAAGGCGAATGAAGTGAGAGAACATCGCGAATTAGTCAAAAACTTTTAGTCGCGAACTTTTAGAGACGAGACCTAACACTCTTGCTGTCACACAAGTCATTCGTTCGGCGTCTAACATGTCTACAATTTTCAAGATGCTTATCTCCCTTTAATCGCCTTGAGATTGATATAAACTTTTTTCTTCATTCGCCTTGAGATTTACACTAAAATTTCTTGGATATAAAAGATGTTTTTTACTCGAGATTTTGGCAAACAAGCAAAAATTAGGTAGTTTAGCGGTTTCATTGACGAGACGTAACACTCTTCGTTTGGCGTCAAACATGTCTAAAGTTTTCAAGATGTTTATCTCACTTTAATCGCCTTTAGATTCATAAAAATATTTCTTCGTTCGCTTCTTTCGGGAATAATATTTTTTCTTTTGGGGTTTAAAAACGAAAGTATTTTTTATGATCAATGCATCACATCATTTCGGTTTAATTATACTCGTAATACTCGCGAGTAGCAAGCAACAAAGTGAAAGTGAGTGCTATTGTTTTCATCAGACACATTGAGGCTCATTAGCACTCGCCACTCCGGAGTAACGAGTCGGAACGAGTACTCGTACTCGCGAGTGAATGGTACTTTACTCACGGCCAGTACTGTATATGATAGAGACCGGTTAAACAATATAGAAACTTAAAGCTGGGGAGGGATTTGAAATTCAGCAGGGAAAAGTGGGGTTGATTTATTGAATTGAATTGTCATTATAAATTCACCGGGCTATATATGAGTTACCCGGTCTCCCATATATAGCCCGGTGAATTTATAATGACAATTCAGTTCAATAAATCAACTCCACTTATCCCTGCTAAATTTCAAATATACTAAACTAAGCTAATCAAAAACATAACAAACTCTGGATTTTGTTCCACAATACCTCTCAGAACGAGTAATTCTGCCGCTGAATCATAAAAAATATTGAGAAATGCATGATCTTGCATTTCTACATAAATTAACCGATGAAACCTTCTTTTAAAAGCTCAAGCTAAACTTGAATAAGCTATAAATTTTAATCGTTTATCCACTTCGAGAAATTCAGTTTTTACATAACTTTTACAACTGTATTCTGTTCCATTATTTGCATCAGTACCTGTTAATAGTCATTCCTTTGACTTTCTTCTCGGAGGATCCTTGATGTCTAAAGTGTTTTCGTAAAGATTGTTGACCTTCCTCACAAGCCGCTCTGAAATGCATAGAGTTTCCGCAATGTTTTCGTCTTCTCAACATAACAGTTCTCCATCTCAGAGCGTCAGGTATCGTTAGACCATTTTTCGGCTTTGAGTTTATGGGGAGTTTGTCTTTTTTACCAAACAGAGACCAGTCAAAACAAAATACTAAAGGACGTGTACTGTTCGCGAATCAACATTCACATGCAGACATGTAACCATAGAAATACATTTGATTGACGTCCACCAAGTTCATGTCTCGAACCAAATGTTTTGTCTCGAACTGGCATGTGTGACTTAGAACGCCTGTAAGTTAGAGAAATGTATCAACAACAAAAAATATGTGTTACATAAAATAACAGTTATTGCATCTCTCTGCTATAAGATTGTCAATATCTACTTTCCTTATCCTTCTCTTAAATGAACTAATTGATTCGGAATTCTTAATCTCCTTTGACAACTTAGCCCAAATAACCGGCCCCATATATCTTAAACCTAGGAATTGTAAAATCGTCTAAATTTCTAAGGCCATAGTGGCTAGTATTTAAACCAAAGATATCCGATATAGAGTTAGGTACAATTTGTTTTTAACTTTATGTATAAGTATTGCAATATCCTGCAATCTCCTATTAAACAATGTCATAAGCTTTGCTTTAGAAAGGAGTTCTTTATATGTACTATACTTATCTCGGTAAATTGCTCTTAGCGCCTTCTCTTGTAATCGTTCCACTCTTATTCTATCTGATTGTCTGCAAAAGTGCCATACTAAGTGACAATATATTAATTGTGGTAAGATAAATGATTTATAGATTCTTAATTTAGCTGAAGTAGAGAGTAAATTTCTGAGCCTCATAATAGGGTTCTCCGATTTTGCGGAATTCCGGCCGAATTGGAACTTATTGTTTAAAATTAAGATTAAGTCAGTGAAAGAGAACAATTAAATTAATTATACTACAGCTAAAACTATTATTGAATCCCAATTAGCGAGGTTAGAATGCATTGAAATACTTGGAATTTGCACAAATTAGTGTAAATCAATATTTCTATCTCGAGTTTGAGCGCAGTCCAAAACCCCGTAAAATAAAATATACAAAATTGTGCTATCTGTTTTATTTTCAGGCAAATAGATGATAGCACTCGTAAGGAAGAAAAGTGTGGATGTGGTGTTGAAATAGTACCTCGAAAAGCGGCCTTTACAAAAAAAGATTCTTCAAAATCCATTCCTTAGTTCTGGTTTGAGCTGTCTGAAAACCGGACTGAGCATTTCAGTCGAGATACACCATGCCTTTTATTTGGTGACGTTTGCTCACACTCGAAAAGTGTGAAGAATGTGCTGACTTTTCAAGTTATAACTTTCCTCACAACTACATGTCAATCAAAACATTTTCTTTCTGGTTTACTTGCTTGTGATTCTTTTGTTGAAAGAACTGTATTTCCATATTTATGAAAGGAAATAAATCTGCATTCATTGACAACGATAATTCGTACGTATGTCACCATGATACATCGGCAATTATATAATTATATGTTCTTTCACGACCTTAACTTGATAACAAGGACCGCGGAGATGGGGGACCAACTTTTTCCTATTTTTCATACTAGTCTCTCATATTTTCCAATCATAAACCCCCCACTTTTTCCCATACTACCCCCACCCCCCCCCCCCCCCCCCCCCGGTTAAAGCCGGATCCTGAAGGGGTAAGATGGGTGCTAACATTTTTTTGGGGAGTGGGAAAATGGGATTTCTTGGGATTTAGCCATTACAGGGACTGGGATTTTGCAAAATCTCTAACTCTAACTCTATAACTCGGACTCAGATTTTGCATGGCTGGCACTGGGATTTTCCAACTGAAAATTTTGGGCTGGGAAATGGGATTACAACCCCCCTTCAGCTGGGCACTTGTTAAACACCCGCGATATGGATGACTTTCCACCTCCAAAACCAACATTCCTTACAATCTCAAGTTACTATCTTTTACTCGTGTTGCAATTATAACAACTAACCATGTCCACAAACCACGAAAAAATAATTCCGCCACCATAGTTTCTTATATAATTAACGGTACTGTTGCTGAGGACATTTACCATATTGCACTGATACTATTTATAAACTACCAGCATTATATTTCATGACACAGTTTAAGAAAATGGCAAACATTTCTGGGTAGGAAGGTTGTGCGAAACCTAGACAACGAAACGCTTATAGGATTTTACATTCTATAAGAGATAAAGATTTGTATTTTTTTTTAATTATCGAAGCACATTTACACTGAACATTTTGACACCAAAGGCAAGTTTTTCCGTTTGTCGTAGCTAAATGTGGATTTCTATATAACCGTAGAAAGCTTATTATCCGAAACATAAATAAATACAATAAATAAATGTTGCATCTATGATTGTCCGATTTATTGTCGAAATCATATTGTTCAGATTTGTGTTTTATCTTCCCACCTAGCCCCATATCTTTTCCTGGCCCAAGAGATTTGACCCAAACTCCTTCAGCAATTATACTATATATATATAGTATGTGGTATATATAATGTTTGAAAATTGCGGTTTAGCTGGCCAAACAAGCAAATAAGATCCCATATTTGATTACAAAGCAGAATATTTGATATATATATGAATGAGTGAAAATGCACAACTGTTTTAGTCACATTATTTTATATTTTCAAAAAAAAAATGTGCTGACACAGGGAATTCACGCTGCGCGAAATAGGTATCAACTTTAAATAGCGACTTCTTTCTTTGTATCGCTTAACTAGTCTAGTTGTTCAGCTCGCTGACTTAATCTCAATGGTGCGTGGTTCAAATCCTAGACAGACCATGTAATGTTTTATTGTCATATTTTTTATGCAAATATTACTTTAACTGATATCATATTATATCATATTAAACTTACATAAAGTGATAATCAATCCTTATCTATTAAAATTCGGAATTTTGGGTGAAAATTCCGCTAAATCGGAAAACCCTAATAACTCCAACTTTCCTCGCTTCCTTTTTAGTTAAATTTTCAACATGACTATCAAACTTCAGATATTCATCAAATGTAACCCCTAATAATGTCATTTCAGAATTAGCTTTAATGTCATTATGTAGTGCTTTAATGTTCAAGTCCTTGTTTTTGTGCTTTTGTCCAAAACCGATTGTCTGGAACTTTTCATTGTTACACTTGAGTAGATTACTTTCATACCAATCCATTAAAAGTCTGCAAAGCTGAGTTCTACCAATCTAAAGTTAACCACACCAAAGAAAAAGATCCAAGATTTTGGTGGCGGGAGATCAAGCGTATTAGCGGAATGCAATCACATCGTGGGGACCTGCTTGCACATATCAATGTGGATAGTCTTGACGACCTCCCATAGCGTGATTTGGCGAATGAGATCAACAAAGCTTTATTAGAACCCCTAGAAGAATATCGCCTTCCCAGTATGCCAACTCCATTTCCTTTGGACGATAACACCACCACATACTTGGAAGTTACCGAAGAACGTGTCCACAAATCCTTGTCAAAACTCAATCCATCCAAAGCAGGAGGCCCAGACGGTATACCCAATTCGATACTCAAGGAATACGCCGAACTTCTAGCATTCCCCATCACAACGATCTTAAATGCATCATTTAAAGAACAACGCTTGCCAACCATCTGGAAGTTTGCTGATGTATGCCCACTACCTAAAAAGAAACCAATTGAAGATCTCAAGAAAGACCTCAGGCCCATCTCATTGACTCCCAGCATTTCCAAGGTGGCAGAAGACTTCATAGTCAACGACTTTATCAAACCTGCGGTACTTAAAGTCTTAGATGCAAACCAGTATGGAGCAGTGCCGAAATCCTCAACAACCCTGGCCCTCTTGGATATGCTGTATACTTGGTCCAAAAGTACAGATGGCAATGGTGCCACAGTTAGAACTGTCCTGTTTGATTACAGGAAGGCCTTTGATCTAATTGACTTTAGTATTCTCATTAATAAGTTAACATCCTAAGAGCTTCCTAATAGCATAATTAATTGGGTAATTGACTTTCTATCAAATAGATTTCAAAGAATCAATCTATCAGGGGAGTGCGTTTCTGAATGGGAGTCGGTTCCAGCAGGTGTCCCTCAAGGGACCAAATTGTGGCCATGGTTATTTTTAATTATGATTAATGATTTAATCATACCAAATGCCTCAGTTTGGAAATACGTAGATGATACTACAATATCAGAAATTATCGCAAAGAATGAAATTAGTAATGCTCAAAATCTTACTGATAAAGTCATAGAGTGGTCAATTGCAGAGTTCAACTCAACATAGATAAGTGCAAAGAGTTACGTATCTCCTTTTCTAAGACCACAACAGAATTCCAACCCATCATAGTTAATGGAAAGGAGCTCGAGACTGTTAACAGTGTTAAGTTATTAGGTGTGTCAATTTCAAACGACCTTTCCTGGAATTCCCACGTAAATGAAGTAGTTAAGAAGGCTAGTAAAAGACTTTATTTCTTAGTTCAGCTCAAAAGAGCTGCAGTGCACCCGAAAGAGCTAGGTTTATTTTACACTAGTTGTATAAGATCAGTTTTAGATTACGCTGTCCCAGTGTTTTACTACTCACTACCTGATTATCTCATAAATGATCTTGAGCGGGTTCAAAAAAGGGATATGTCAATCATCTATCCTAATTTACATTACAAAAATGCACTGAATCAAATGGAATTAACTTCATTGTCTGATCACCATCAAGCCATATGTGAAGAGTTGTTTACCAATATAGTACACTATGAAGATCACCGTCTTTACAATCTTTTACCATCCCAATATAGTTCAAAGTATAATTTAAGACGTCCTCTCATTTACAATGTTCCAGCATGCAAAACAAATAGATTTAGAAATAATTTTATTGTTGTCTTGTATTCTTAAGAATAAATCACAGTAGAGTTTTTATTAGAATATCGATATTTTATTTTATTTTATATAGTATCATAAAAATTGTATATTTATATTTGTCTTTAGTTTATATTTGTAATTTTTTGTCATAAACGCAATTCAGCCTATGGCTGCAAGGTTTATTGAATAAAGTACCTATCTATCTATCTATCTATCTATCTATCTATCTATCTATCTATCTATCTATCTATCTATCTATCTATCTATCTATCTATCTATCTATCTATCTATCTATCTATCTATCTATCTATCTATCTATCTATCTATCTATCTATCTATCTATCTATCTATCTATCTATCTATCTATCTATCTATCTATCTATCTATCTATCTATCTATCTATCTATCTATCTATCTATCTATCTATCTATCTATCTATCTATCTATCTATCTATCTATCTATCTATCTATCTATCTATCTATCTATCTATCTATCTATCTATCTATCTATCTATGTTCAGACCATCCTTCATCAATACCTTCTCCACATCTTCTATTCTCTCAGCAGCAGTATAGACCTGATGATTATCTGCATACATTGATATTCTGCTTTGGTCGATGTTATACACCAGGTCGTTTTGATATATACCACATCAAAGGGCCAAAATTGGAGCGTTGATCACTACCCATTCTGACTCTGTTCTTCCTCGCTGAGAAATACAATTGTAACAGTTCAATAGCATCATCACCAAATCTATATCCCTTTAGCTTTGCTAACAATAGCGGTGGATTTAGAGAGTCAAACGCTTTAGATAAATCAGACGACAGCACTCCGATTACTTTTTTCTCATCCAATGACTTTTTCCAATCTTCCAAGAGTTGTATTAGTGCTGTTTCACAACTGTTTCTTTTGCGGTATGCTGTTAAGTTCCTGCTGCCAGTAACTGTTCAAATAGTTTATCAATCATGCTTAAGACTGTGATTGGTCTGTAATTCTTGAAAACCCATTTTGAAAATTTGATAACTAAATTCATATTTCAATTGCACACTTTGCATGAAAATGTTTTCTAAACAAGCCATAAGGGGCTGTTTGTTTTCAGAACAGCCAGCTCGGGAATGGGGCTGAATTCTTTTGTTTTGTGGTCCCTAGCGAGAAGAATACAAAAGAATTCAGCCCCATTACCGAGCTGACTCGCCTCCATTGAAAGAGCCCCTATTTACAACAAACTAAGGAACAGTCTCAAGAGGAAAGGATTTTATTGTTCTTCCTTCAACTAAAAACTTGTTCATTTACTCATGCATTTTGCGAAAGCCACGTGAATTGAGAACTAAGTTTATTAGTTACCTCACACGTCGGCATAAAGCTATATACAACCCTCAGGCTGTATATAGCTTAATGCCTCCGTTCTCGGTAACTAACTCTTACTTATAAGTTGATTATTTAATATATTTGCATTTGATTTCAACCAAGTTTCAGAAATACACAATAAATCAATGTCATTTTCAATAACAAAATCATTTAACAAAGATGCTTTATTACATATTGATCTTGTATTTACAAGACATAATTTAGCCGATTTACTGACCTGTGGTACAAAAGGAATATGCGGAGGAATCAAGAGATTTGAAGAGTTAACTCCACCTCTGGTTTGCCTTCGAGATCTGTTTACAAGAGTACTAGCCAGTGAGGTGGAACCAGAGCGTTGATTTCGCATATCTAATTGAGTCGAAGAAAAAATTGAAATCCAAGGAATTATAGGTCTTTGATGTAGATTCTCAGATAAATCACGTGTAGAATGTTTCCCTCTATACCGACGAAGCAGCCCAAGCGACTTGAGAGTGTTCCAAGTAGAGGAATTCAAAGGAAAGCCATTTGATCGATGAGATTGGTTTTGACAATGGCGGGAAATTTGAAGTCTACTGTCAACAGATTTCCACCAAAAGCAACGAGATAATACGAAATTTCTCGAATAAGAAGTCATAATATGATAAAATGTAAACATATAAAATATTAGAAATATAAAACTATGTAAAATGATTGGAAATATAATGAGAAATTTGAAAAATGTTGAGAGCTAAACTAAGCAGCTCATTTCGAGCGCTAATTACATGCAAGGTTAAATGATTAGAAAGAAGAAAGGCCCTTTTATGCCGAAGGCAAATGGAATTACTTACATTAAGGGGGGACTTAACTATTTACCAGCCACGGTTGCTATGGAAAGGATTTGAATCTCTAAAACGTTTTTCTTATATTATAAATTCATACTGTAAAAGCAATTTCTGAAATGGATAATTTTCTGATATGTGCGCTGACGTCATCTCTCTTACACAATTTATGACGTCATAGTTCATTAAAAATTAAAAAACAAGCGTGCATTCGGTCAGATTGACTCAGAAATAAGCGAAATCATAGAGGATAAGAATTGAAACAAACTTAAGCATTATTTGTGAAAACGGTAAAAAGGCCAGAATACTAAGTCATGTTGAATTTTTTAAATCTTAATATTTTCCCACTCTCTTACAGCGCCTTTCATAATTACGCGACTATGACAAATTTTGCGCCAGTCCAAAGCATGCGTTTTAATGGCCGTCAATGTAAATTAAGATGACTACCAAATGGAATCCGATCGATGGTCAACTTGAATGACATGACAACTTGCGTGTCGAGTAAAAATCCGCATAATATCTTGCAAAACCTCCCAAACCTCTCCGTTGGAGAGTCGTTCATTTATGTGTTATTCAAAACCGTTCCCTGCAAGAAACTACAGAAGTTCTTCAAGTAAGCATAACTTTCATAAAAAAAGTGTTAAGAATATACACTAAAATAAGACACTAAAAGTGTTGAGTATGGTGGAAATCTTCGCCGACCTGGTAGATCGCGATCAATTATCGGTAAAATATTTTGTTTCTTTGGCTTTTTGAGCTTTCGCTAAAACTCACATATTTATATCATGTACTATTTGAAATATTCTTTTATATAGGGCGAGATATTTTGATGATTAAAAATCTAGTTGAACAATATCCTGAGTTGTGTCTCGATGAACTTCGCGATTGGATAACTTATCTTACTGGAGAAGAGTACAGTATTCCAACGTTGAGCAAATATTTTCGGGGAATTGGCTTGACATTCAAAAAGGTACGAAGTATTATCTGTTTTTTCTGCTCTCTCGATAAATGTGACCAGACGTATGGCTTGTTTTTAAAGCTGCAGCTGATTGCCAAACTACGAGATGAGTTATGCAATTTCACAATTTGACAGTCATCAACTGTTATTTATGGACGAGTCGTCCAAGTGTGACAAAACCTTTCAGACAAAATTCTATTTTGAATTATACTAATATTTATTTTTCTTTCTTGAGTGTTATTAAATAACGGTGCTCTCCACTCAGCCTAGCCTCCTTTGCAGATGTTCTTAGTGTCGTCACGTCGTCACGCAACGTTTTTCGTGGGGAGAGAAGTATTTCTTGATGACCCTTAGAGAGTGTGCGTAGTATAGGAGGCTACAGTCATCCGGGCCTGCCTGAGATTACATTCTACTTATTAACCAACAAAGAGAAACACACAGAAATAATACTGTCAATAATACTTTATTGCTAAATGCTATTGGTTTGAGGTAACCTGGATTGCTAGGAAGGTATTCTATCCAAAAGTATTTTTAGCTTAATGTCGTTCTTATGAGCCATTGAGGGGGAGCGACTGCAATGTTATGAATTTAATGCTTGGACGAAAGCTAAAGAAAACTGAAAATGAATTTAAACTCACTGAAACCTATCTATAGAGTGGTTTTCGTATGAGTGGGAAACTGACCGTAGCAGTTACAGTACTGTTACTGCATAATTTTCGAATGTTTTTATAGAAATTACGGAAATTACGCTCTGTACCAACATGAATTACCGTTTTGCTTACCTTCAAACAGGACACTTAAAAAATTGTCAAGTTTTTAGCAAATGAGCCTGTGTAAATTTCAGGATGTGATGCAGCCTATAGCAAATATGACATCATGACTATCATACATCATATTGTAATTAATCTGTACTTTTTTGTACATATGCAAATCGTGGGATGATGTGAATCAAAGAATCGCAGACCATAGTAGGGGCCTATAACAGTACAGAGTTTGAGTTTGTAATGGAAAATTTCATCATTCCTCATGTTGGCTCATATGCTCTTCGTCAGAGTTGTTCAGTAGTAATAATGGACAATTGCAATATCCACTTCTCTGATCATGTCTTTAGATTAATCAGAGCAAAGGGTGGTCTAGCTGTGTTCTTACCGTAAGTTAAATAAATTCACAATATGGAAAAATTACCAGTGACAAATTTACTTCTCTCAATCAAATGCATGCACGATTGGTTTGAAATATAATATTAATCTTTATTGAGAAAACTTTTTCACATAAACATGGTTTTCAAAAATAACTAGTTAATTAATTTAACTAAAATAAATAAATAAATATTAATTCCATATCAATTTTATATGAAATTTAACACTAAATTGACATAATTTATTAATAGTCAAAATCCTTTGAGGCCATACTCTCCTGACTTTAATCCAATAGAGCAGTGTTTTTTTGCAAGTAAGAAGTGGCTTCAACGCCATCAGGATGTTTGTAACAAATATCCCAATTGTTGTTTTGATATAGCACTTTCCAAGGTAATTGATTCGTATTAGCATATGTTAATTAAAAATCATATTAAACTCAACTGTAACTAAGTTTGATAACTTTATTTCAAACGTTGTGGTTTATCCTGGTATTAATTAATTCCAATAGGTTTCAACAACTAGCTGTACAGGCTTTGCATCATGTGGTTATTTTTGAACCATTATTTTTGACTTCTAAAACAGTAAATAGAAACAACAGAGCAATGATTAACAATTCATGATCATGTATTTCATGATTACATAATCTGCCAACGTGTAGAGAAATAACAGCTATACGACTACCATCTGATCAAACTAAATCATACCTCTACATGTATGTGATATTAGTAAGGTACTGTTATAGAATAAACCCTAAAATTGTGCAATACTTGCACTATTTACTACTAAAAAGAGTTGATTACGATAGAATCCATGTTCAACTTTGTTCCAATTCATGTCAGCTATAATTTCGGCTATTTTTGGGTCAAACGGACCTATTGCATGCTTGTTTTTTAACTTTTTTTATGAAATATGACGTCATTAATGACGCAAGAGTGATGACGTCTCACACATAAAAAAATAGTCCATTTCACAAACTGGTTTCATCATGAGCTTAAAACATTAGAAAAACTTCTTAGTCATTTTTTAATCCTTTCCTTAGCAACTGTGGCTGGTAAATAGGTAAGTCCCCCCTTAAGAGCCTTGGAAAAAACTGGGAAAAAGCAAAAGCTAGGATCAGAAACGATTTTTGTGTAAAAAGAAGGACAGCACTCAGAACTATGCTGTTTTTAATCTGCTCTGCCAGCAGGAGAAAGAGATTGCTCTTAGGAAAAATCATAACTAAAAATGACAAACTTTTTTTGGGGATATGTTGTAAAGACATTCTAAGATACTCAGATATACTAAAATGAAATACCCGGCATTCATACAAAAGAACTGATTTGAAAACAAGAAATATAGAAGGAAATGAAATTTTCAGCATGCACATTTGCATGCTTCAGTTGCACTAGAAAAAAGAGTCTCTTTGATGCTTTGTTCTTAATGTCATTAACATGTGAATTGCATCGTAAGTCTTTTTGAAAAGTTATTCCTAAAGTTTTAACAGGTTCTATAGACTTAACTAAATTGTTTCCTGTGATGACAGGGTCATGGATTTTATTACACATGAGAAAGATTTTTGATTACCTAGAATCTACTATAGGGTTGGAATCTTACTGATTATTCATGTTGCAAGTATAGGACTTTTCTGAAGGATTTGCCATAGCTGCTGGCGTATCCAACCGCGTACCTCCTTGCAAACCTACTTGCCCTTTACAACTATCTATCAAAGGAAGCAAGCGCCAATCTTCTGACTCTGGGGGAACTTTGTTCTCTAGTATTTTGTGTAGATAAAGTAAATCTTTATCTAGTTGTTGGCGCTTTAAGTAAACGACTGGATTGAGTTGTTTCAGGCGTGGACGCGATAGAAAAAAAAACCATATCCATTACTCAGAACTCATATTCATTACTCAGAACCCATATCCATTACTCAGAACCCATATCTATTACTCAGAACCCATATCCATCACCCAGAACCCATACCCCCTGAGGCTGACAGAGGGAGAGTACAAAAAACTATACCGTTAAATGTAAAAAATAGGAGAAGAGTATTTTTTGGAGGCAATTTGCCATATTAAATTGAAGAAAACACAGATAAAGACATTCACAATTAATTCTCTTGTACCCATGGCTATCCGGGCCGTCTTCGCTCACTCGGCGGTATTCACAATTAATTCTCTTGTACCCATGGCTCTCCGGGCCATTTTCGCCCACTCGGCGGTACTCACAATCAATCTTAACATATGCGCATGGCTCTCCGGGCCATCTTCGCTGACTCGGCGGTATTCACAATTAATTCTCTTGTACCCATGGCTCTCCGGGCCATCTTCGCTCACTCGGCGGTATTCACAATTAATTCTCTTGTACCCATGGCTCTCCTGGCCATTTTCGCCCACTCGGCGGTATTCACAATTAATTCTATTGTACCCATGGCTCTCCAGGCCATCTTCGCTCACTCGGCGGTATTCACAATTAATTCTCTTGTACCCATGGCTCTCCGGGCCATTTTCGCCCACTCGGCGGTACTCACAATCAATTTTAACGTATGCGCATGGCTCTCCGGGCCATCTTCGCTCACTCGGCGGTATTCACTCAGACTCATATCAAATTATTGTAAATTTAAACTGAGTACAGCCATAGAGAAGAACTCTGGTCCTACTCCAATGTATATTGACCCTAACAAAACAATTACAGCACCATATAGCCAAGGTGATGAGTTGGTATTTGGACAAAACTCAGGACAACATTGTGTTTGTGATAATTTAATATTTATATAGCGCAAATATCTATATACATATTCAAATGCGCTTTAATTAAAAATGGTAAACTAAATATTAAAAGAAAATAAACCAAAGATAAAATCCTTATTAGATGCTAATCATATAATATCAATAAAAAAGTTAATATAAAAAAACATAGATAAGATAATATAAGTACTAATAAAATATAATATAAAAAAATGTAGAGTGCAATCAATATTGTTCATTGTGATCTTTGATCTACAATAACAAACAAGGAATCTGCCAATGACCTAGTATTAATAATGAACATAGGAAATCAGTTGTATTCAGGTTTGTCTCAATTAGCCAGACAGTCCTTTTCAATGCAGACAGAATTACCACCAATGTTGAATATGTTTGATGCTGACTATCAACTTCAATACAGTGAAAGCTACACTGGTACTGTACGTCAAGAGTCTACAATAGAAGATATCAGTACTTTACTTCTTTACAAAGAGCCTTTGAATCACTTATGTCTGAAAAAACCACACCAATTTTGTATTAACAGTTGGGTGCACAGCTGTTGCTATATATCGTAATAGTAATGTGAGGTTCAAAATATTTGATTCTCATGCAAGGGATTTATATAGTAGAAGCCATCCTCAAAGTAAATGTGTGCTGCTTAACGTATCATCAGTAAATAGTTTAGTACATTATTTCCAGAGTAGATGTATTCATAACAAGGATATATTTGAGGTGAAGGGAGTACAAACTAATGCAGTTCAAAATAGCATTCATCCTCAGAACTATGTAAAATGAAATCAGAAAATTTAGTCTAAGTTGTGCTTTAGCTATGTACTCTCTATTATGCTATAATAAAACCATGTGGTTACTGGAATTCAAACACCTTGCTTACTATAGTCGACAATAGCAAAAGATTATATGACAATTTGAACTGGTGGGTTTTTTTGAGGAAAGGAAGAGATTGTCATTTATTCTGAGAGAATCCATGAGTTCAACTAACAGCAATAATAAATTTCAAGTATTCTCAGGTCTCCTTAGCTAGCTAACGGTTATCTACAATCACACTCTTCAAAGAGAAGCCTGAGTTCACGCAGATATGTGTCTAGTTGTTCTTAAAATCGTGTTCATGATTTTCATCTGGTTCTCTAAACACCACGTCAGTAAGCATTCCCCATTATCATTAGTTTCAACTCTATCCAAGTTATGTCCAAGAATAGAGTTCCACGTGTCTGTCTCTTTACTGTGTGAAGATATTGTAGCATTGAGATCGCTGAGTATTTTTGATTTATATTTCGGATTATCATCTACTTCAGGCTTTGCTTTGCTTAGAGCTGAGTAGAATACAGATTTAGCTGTAACTGATTTGGTAGAATCTGTTGGAGTGTACACATCCAATACTGCTATTATCATGCCTTTCACCTTCATGGTAGCAGATATTATCCTTGCTGGTAGGTGTTCCTGGTAACTTTTAATTTTCACATGTGGTGCTAAGAGTATGCCCACTCCATGTTCATGTTTTCGTTTATGTCCACTTCATACAAGTTTCCATCCCTTCAGAGAAGCATTGTCAAATGTCAACAATCCAGGGGATGTACGTGTTGCTTCTTGCATTGTTGAAATATCAAGATCAAGATCACTTGCTGTCTTCAATATTGTTGCTAACTTTATATCATCTTGTAAGGTCTTCACATTAATGGTTGCGATTCTAATGTTGTTTGGCTCAAACCCCCACTTTTTGCTCATGAAAATACCTCAGGTGATAAAAACGAAACTTTTTGGCGAAAAAAACCAGGGTTTTGCTGAAGGAAAAAATTTTTGGCCCGAAAAACTCAAAAAATGGCCATTTTGGACCTCAAAACGAGGTTTTTCGCTGACGGCATGGCTGTCAAAAGTGGGGTTTGAGCCAAACAGCCATGCCGTCAGCGAAAAACCTCGTTTTGAGGTCCAAAATGGCCATGTTTTGAGTTTTTCGGGCCAAAAATGTTTTCCTTCAGCAAAACCCTGTTTTTTTTGGCCAAAAAGTTTCGTTTTTATCACCTGAGGTATTTTCATGAGCAAAAAGTGGGGGTTTGAGCCAAACAGCCATGCCGTCAGCGAAAAACCTCGTTTTGAGGTCCAAAATGGCCATTTTTTGAGTTTTTCGGGCCAAAAATTTTTTCCTTCAGCAAAACCCTGGTTTTTTTTGGCCACAAAGTTTCGTTTTTATCACCTGAGGTATTTTCATGAGCAAAAAGTGGGGGTTTGAGCCAAACAGCCATGCCGTCAGCGAAAAACCTCGTTTTGAGGTCCAAAATGGCCATTTTTTGAGTTTTTCGGGCCAAAAATTTTTTCCTTCAGCAAAACCCTGTTTTTTTTTGGCCACAAAGTTTCGTTTTTATCACCTGAGGTACCTTGTTGTTTGCAGTCTTCATATGAGTTATTGTACCTGATGTTATGGTAGATAGTGACAAGCTATCACAGCCAGAACCCCTTTTTTTCGACCCCAGCCTGGCCTGTCACCGAGGGACGCATCCCTTGTTGACCCGTGCGACGGACGATGCTGTATGATTTATTACATTGAGGCTTTTCCATTGTGCTTTATGTTTTTATATCGGGATATGCTCCCCTAGATCAGCCATGTTTTGCGATTTTAAACAGGGGCACCACATGTAGGATACATGTAGGATACATTTATTGCAATGAGTAGTATTAATAACGGTTTCTACAATGAATAAATATAACAAGATACTAAGTGAGTGAACTGCTAAATACGACATTGCAAAGTAGCGACTAAATATGGAGAAAATACTGAGAAATGTACTTACGGAACAAAAAATGAGGCACAAGAAAAAACCAAGACCTTGTCTGCTACGTAAAAACTGAGAACTGGCTACTTAGAAAACGGGCTGAACTAAAAGTACTAGGAATTAGCATACGAGACAAAGAAACTAAGAAACTGAAGTGACAAAAACTGGAAGCATGACCGGAACGAAAAATAAACAAAGACTAATAATGATAACACAGAGCCTAACTTAAATTCCAGCATGCGGCACTTACATTCCGGCCCCTAAAATATTAATCCTAATATTTTACCAAATAGGAAAATAGAGAAAATAATAATAGTTAAATAAAGTGTTCACAATGTTCAACTATACTAGACTGCTGATTCTAATAGACACAGCTTATTAACTGGTCTATTCAAAGTTCCATTTTTAGTCTTGATCTGCACTCGTCTAACTAGACCAGTCTTGTCAGAATACACTTCCTTGACCCGTCCAATTTGCCATTGATTCCTTGGGCCTGAGTGATCTGCTATCAGTACAATGTCGTCCACAGCAAAGTTCTTCTTTGGGTAGTTCCATTTTTCTCTTTCTTGCAATATAGGAAGATATTCCTTGGTCCATCGTTTCCAGAAGATGTCTGCCAAATACTGGACTTGAGGCCGTCTTCGTCTTGAGTAGCAATCATAACAGTCAAATACACCAGGCGGAAGTAATGCTTGTTGATCAAGTAGAAGTAGATGATTTGGTGTTATAGGCTCCAAATCTCTGGGATCACTTGAAACTTTGGTCAAAGGTCTGCCATTTACTATAGCTTCGACTTCTGACATCAAGGTGGACAAACCTTCATCATCTAACGTTTGTTCAGTAGTCAGAGGAGCCAATATCTTGCGTATTGTCCTGATACAGCGCTCCCATGATCCGCCTTGGTGTGATGCTGTCGGGGTGTTAAAAGACCATTTGATGTTTTTCTGTAGAAGGTGATCATGGATCTGTTTGGCATTCCAGTTCTCTATGGCTTCGCGCATCTCTCGTTCACCTCCAACAAAATTGGTACCATTGTCCGAATACATCTCTTTGACCTGCCCTCTTCGTGCAGTGAACCTACGTAGAGCCAAGATAAACGAATTTGTGTCCAATGTGTGAGACACCTCTATGTGTATGGCACGTACAGTCAAACGTGAAAATCACTCCATATCTCTTGACCATCTTTCTCTTCACGCGTACAAAGAAGGGACCAAAGTAATCCACACCTGTATAAGTAAATGGTGGGTGGTCTGTGGTAACACTAGCCGATGGTAAATCAGCCATCTTCTGCTCACCAACACTTGATTGCCGTTGTTTACAATTGAAGCACTTTGATAGGACACCTCTCACAGCAGAATTAGCTTTTACTATCCAATACCGTTGACGCAACATCGCCAGGGAATACTCTCTTCCAGAATGACCAGATGAGACATGAAGATCTCTGATAATCAGCCTTGCAACATTGGAATTCTTTGGAATGATAATCTGATGCTTGGTATCTTCTGGTAAAGAGGAATTCCTTAGTCGACCACCAACACGTAATAGGTTATCTACTAAGATAGGGTCCAATTTCAGCAAGTGGCTTGATCTTTTGATGTTCTTCCCGCAAGAAAGGGCTGTGAGCTCGTCAGGGTAGACTTTGCGTTGAATGTACTTGATAATCTCTTCTTCTGCTTCTTGTAGCTCTTCGACTGTTATAAGGTTCTTGAATTTCCTGTGGTGTGTTTCCACGATTTCCTTTTTCTTAGTAACTTTGAAATGTTTCTGACACTTCAAGCAACGTGCAATAAATCTCTTGAGGTGGAACCAGGATGAGAATCTTTGGAAAATGTCATCAAGGCTGCTGGTAGAGGAGGACTGTGTAAGAGTTGATAAAGATTTCGCTTCTTTCTTTACTTCAGGATCACCATCAAGGTCCTCTGTTGTGTTTGGTCGTGCAGGCCATTCACTCTCCGGATTCCATAAGAATTCCGGCCCCAGTAACCATCGTTTATGTGTCAAGAAAACTTGGACAGACAAGTCTCTGGTATCATCATCTGCAGGGTTGTTAGCTGTGTCTGTGTATCTCCATTGGGATGGGTCTGTAAAGTCTCGTATGAAAGCAATACGATTACCAACATAGGTCTGGAACTTCTTGTTAGTCTTGTTCTCTATGTAACTTATAACAACCATTCTGTCTGTCCAAAATGTAGAGCATTCCACAGGAATATCCAACTCCTTTCTTAACATCTTATCTGATCGTACAGATAGTGTAGCAGCTGCTAGCTCCAGTCTGTGAATCGTCATTTGCTTTAAAGGAGCCAGTCTAGACTTGCCAAACAAAAAGGAACAGTGAACATTTCCACTTGAATCTGTCATTCATAAGTAGGAGACTGAGCCATATGCACTTTGTGAGGCATCAGAGAAGTGATGTATCTGAGCAGTGGTAACATCTTGTAGATCTTTGGACTTGATACAACGACTGATGGAGAACTTGGATAACAAGGAAAGTTCATCAATCCATTTTTTCCAACGAGCAAGATCTTCACCTGGAATCTCTTCATCCCAGCCAAGTCTCTTTCTTGTGAGGTCTTGCAATAATATCTTTGCTGATAACGTAAATGGTATTGCTAGTCCAAGTGGATCATATACGGAACTAACTAGTGATAGCATACCGCGCCGAGTGAAGGGAAGACTCTTAATGTTGATCTTGAATCCCAGTGTGTCTGTGCCAACATTCCAAATAACACCAAGAGCTCTTTCTACTGGCAAGCTATCATTTACAAAATCAAAGTCTTTGACTTCTTTATTCCTCTCTTCATCTGGAATTGACTGTAATACTTGCAGGTCACTAGATATCCACTTGTTCAATCTGAATCCTCCGTAGTTCATCAATCTGCACAGATCTTTAATGAGCTTGGTAGCTTTCTCTCTCTCATCCACTGACTTTAAACAATCGTCTACGTAGAAGTTCTTGTAGACTGTATTAATCACTTCTTCATCAAACTTGTCTTTGTTGTCTTCTGCATTCCTTCTTAAAGCAAAGTTCACACAGCTTGGCGAAGATATGGCTCCGAACAAATGCACTGTCATTTGGTATTCTTCAAGCTTGTCATCAGTATTCCCATTATTCCACCATAAGAAGCGCAACAAGTCACAGTCAGGTTCCGGGACACGTACTTGATGGAACATACCTTTAATATCAGCCATGAATGCAAAATGTTCTTGGCGAAATCTGATAAGTACACCAAGCAGACTGCTGGTCAGGTTTGGGCCTTGCATTAATACATCATTGAGTGATTGTCCTTGATATTTAGAGGAACAGTCAAATACCACACGTATCTTGTCTGGTTTCTTCTTGTGATAGATACCATGATGTGGTATGTACCATACTCTGCCGTCATCCTTGTTTAATCTTTCTTCTGGTACCTTTCTAGCATGCCCTTGCTCAATAGTCTCGTTCATGAACGTCACATAGTCTTCCTTGAACTTTCCATTTCTCAACAGCTTACATTTCAGATATTCTGCTCTTCTTTCGGCCAAGACGCGATTGTTAGGTAACTTCAATAAGGGGTCTTTAAGAGGTAGTGCAATTTCATAGTGTCCATCTTCATGTGGTCTTATGGATTTCTTTACTGCATCCAGGAAACGAAGATCTTCGTCAGAGTTTTCAACAATATGCATCAATAACATCAGAACACGATGAGCACATAGTGTTGATATCTGCATGAGCTCTGAAAGAAAGAGTGCTAATGGTACCAGGTACTACACCATTCAGCGGGCCATTAATGGTCCATCCAAGATTTGACTTAGTTGCATAAGAACCTCCATTAGTTGAGATAATCTCTCTTGGCATCAGTGCTTCTGGAACGTTAACTCCAATCAGAAGATCTACATCTGATTCTATTCTTGGCAGGAAGAGAACATCATGAAACTGTGGCCACGAATCGATATCTTCTTGAGTAGGTATTTCTTCTTTGGTTACTGGAATACTAGGCCTGGTAAACACTTGTGGCAAGCAGATAGCGTTGTTTCCCTCGATATCAGCTACTTGTAAGTTCTGTAGAATAGTAGTGTCAACTTCTTCTATCTTTCCCATGGTAGTCAACTTTATTTTAGACTTCTTACCAATGGCTCTTAACCGTTGTGCCAGATGATTCGTACAAAAGGTAGAATTTGAACCACTGTCAAGCAATGCGTACGTTTCCACATATTGGTCATCATCGGGTGTCTCATTCTCACCATGTACAAATAATGAGGTCTTGGATGTATTCTGCATGTTCTGTACAGCTAGCTGGCTGGGCTGTGCAACCTTTTCCTCAACATCTGGTGGGTGTAACAATGTAGCATGTCTCCTGTCACATTTATCACAAGGCTTCCTTTTTCGACATCCCTTAGATTGGTGTCCCCATCGTAGACAGCTGAAACACAGTCTCTTCTTCATGACTAGCTCAAGGCGTTCTTTTAAATTCTTCTCTTGAAATTCTTTGCATTCATCAATCAAATGTGGCTTTTCACAAATAAGACAGGCTCTTTTGACTGGCGCAGCTGTTGTAGCTTTCTGATCCTCTACGGGAGTTATCTTCGCTTCTGTATAGGCGGCAAAGACAATTCTTTTACTGGTTGCGTCTGATCTGTGTCCTGTCATTCTACTTCTGGCTTCCATCTTTTGCCTGGCATCAGCAGTTGTCTTACCAAACACAGGGTTGTTGAGAGATCTTGCTTTCTGTTCTACGAAGTCAGCAACATCTTTAATCGTCACTTCTCTTTCTTGAACATTGATAATGTAGTCAGCTATATCGCGCCATCTGTCCTGAAGCTTGTGGGGTAATCTGTCGACAATCTTATGCATGCAGTCAGGATTCTCAATCTTCGTTAAATAACCCATAGCCTCTAATGAATTCTTGCAACTTGAAAGCGATATAGAGCAATCTTTAAGAGCATTGCCATCATCTACTTTAATAGGTGGTCCTGTAATAACCTTATCAACATAGGCCATGGCGATCTTGTGTTTCTGTCCAAAACGCTGTTCTAGCAGATCTCTTGCCTTTCTGTAACATTCGTCTGGAGCCATGTGCTGGCAACTCTTGACAAGTTCCTTTACTCTGCCTGTAGTGTATTATTCCAGATAGGACACCTTCCAACCTCGTCAGGTTCTTTGCTCTCAATGATTGTCTCGAATGCCTTGATAAACGTGCGATACTGTAAAGGATCTCCTCCAAACATCGGCATCTGTCTTTGGGGGAGGTTAACTCTTTGTTGCTGGCAAACAATCTGCTCCATTATCTTATTCTGACGGTCTAATATCATGCATGTACTTTCGTGTAAGGCAGGATGTAGTACTTGACTAGACGACATATTCTGTTCATCTCTGGCGGGTTTCACATCTACTTGGTTTTCTTGCTTGAACGTAGGCTTCGATGTCAGAGATGTTAGGTGAGTACGATGAGGTTTCTCTTTCAAAATACTTCTAACATCTTCTGTAGTGTGACTTTCCTGGAACGTTGTGATCTTGCGTGGTTCTTTTGAGTTTCCACAGAAGTCGATATCTTGCTGAACCTCTTTGGAATCTGTGACACGTAGCTTATACACTGACGAAACCTTCGTACGGATCTCCAACTCGGCATATGCTTCTTCCTTGGGTTTTTTTTTTTTTCATTAGCACGAACTTCTGAAACCATGCCTGACGGGTTTGATCGTCTGGATCGTCTAGATCTACCTTGCGAAGCACTGTCGCTGGGTTGAACTGCATTTTGTAAAAATTTGGATTCGGTTTCAGTTATCCACACGTTTATCCTGTCTAGGAATTCGGCCATGTCTTTCTCTACTTCAATAAGGTATCCGGTGAACATGGTCTTTTCTTCTTCATCGTCTCTGAGAAGGATATGAAAGGTTTCATGTGCGTCTTTAAATTTGTTATAGGATTCTTTTAAATTCGTCAACTCGGCCCGTACGGAATATACATTAAGGGTGTCCTGAGCGAGTTCCTCGATCCTTTTAAGTCTTATGGTTAAATCGGCAAGAGCTCTTCCTCTTGAAACTTTTAACCTATGAAGATTCTCACGTCTAACACCATCCTGATCGAGGGTCACATTAGGTCTCCTTTCACGCTGGGTTCTACCAACTTGACTTTCCTGTCCTTCCGTTATCTGATTTTCCTGGCCTTCCATCAGTCTCAGTGAACTGGACAAAGTAGATCAAGATCTTTTTTGTTCCAAACGAAATATAACCTTGAATGCTGTCTCAAACACGTTACATTGAAAATTTATTGCCATGAGTAGTACTAATAACGGTTTCTACAATGAATAAATATAACAAGATACTAAGTGAGTGAACTGCTAAATACGACATTGCAAAGTAGGGACTAAATACGGAGAAAATACTAAGAAATGTACTTACGGAACAAAAAATGAGGCACAAGAAAAAACCAAAGACCTTGTCTGCTACGTAAAAACTGAGAACTGGCTACTTAGAAAACGGGCTGAACTAAAAGTACTAGGAATTAGCATACGAGACAAAGAAACTAAGAAACTGAAGTGACAAAAACTGGAAGCGTGACTGGAACGAAAAATAAACAAAGACTAATTATGATAACACAGAGCCTAACTTAAATTCCGGCATGCGGCACTTACACTCTCCCTAGTCCTTTCTAGATCACTACATTTGAGGACAAAATTCGTATTTTAGCAAGCTGTAGCGTGAAAACGAGCATGGTGATCTATCTTTTTTATTTCAGTAAATCAATAGGAATAGGTTTACCATAATATATCTTAATTTAAACAAAATTCCATGTCCAGTTTTCGAGATATTCTTTCCTTTTTTGCCTGTTGAGAGCCCCTACCTAGTGTAAGAAAGTGATGGGTTTTTTATTTGAAAATATCTAAATTTAGCGAGAAAATTCGAAAAAAACGATTTGGACGGTCAGCATAGCCAAAACAACAGTAAATAACATACCGAAATTGCATTTCCTAAAAACAAAGAGAAAATAATTTCAACCCCAAAAATCGAAAGAAAAATTATTCTTATGCTTCTAGGTGGCGATAAAATCATCATCCTGCTTTTTTAAAAAGGGTTTTATGCTGCTAATGAACTTCACATTTTTGTTCCTCAATGCAAACTTAAACATGGCTTAACCAAAGTTTCTTATATGCCGACTTTTTCTGTTTCATGTTGCAATGTCAACATTGACTATTGTTTATATACACTTGAAATATATACATTAAGACTAAGCATGTTATATAAATTGTAAGGCATTGTAAAGCATAACTTGTAGATCATTGATTTTATTATTGTTTTGGCTCCTAGAAGAGCCTTTTCTTGTATTTTTGTTCTGTTTTTTTTGCTTGTTTTCTTTGAGATTAGATGTGGTACTCAGACTGGATTCACATGGATTCTGCGTGAGTTGTCTTTTCAGGTTTATTCACGGTGGACGACTGGTCCATTCAATCTTGAGCATGCTATGTAATGACTTTCTGTTGAAAAATGATTTTATTTGAAAAAGGCGTGAACGTGTGACTTGATGAGGCTTGTTGATTTCACAAAAACAAGCTAAGATGGCGTCGCGCATCGCCTTGACCATTGAAGCACGATTTTATGATTTGGCTAGATAGAACTGAAGATATAAGTTGGTAGCCAACAGACTTGTTATGGTAGCGATCGCACTGTAGTTTGATCATTATGCGATCTTTGTTTGATCGCTCCTATCATGTCATGATTGATTAAAAATACTCTAAACTGCTTTACGAATGTTGACATAAAGTTTTATCACTGATGATCAAGTTTTTTTTACGTTATTGGTTTGTAAATATTTTTGGTAGCTAAAGTACTTGGACGTGGTAGCGAAAGTACTTCAACATGGTAGCAAAAGCATAGTCATTGGTAGCGAAGGTACTGGTAGCGAAAGTACATGGTAGCTAAAGTACCAGATACTGTCCAAATTTAACCCAGATATAAAGTTCTTAAGCGTCTCAGGACCGATGATTATTAAATCTATAGATAGGTGGATGTGAAGAATCACAATTAATGCTTTTAAAATTCCCTTTAAATCGCTGAATGAAATCTTTAATATCTAAACTGTATTCAAGCCACTGGAGGATCTAGTCCCTCATGGGGTTGTTTTCTAAGACCTTATCCCATATTGGAATATGATTGTGGATTTCGCCCGCCCTGAAACTATTTGGGTCTCGAACACTGAGGTTTCTCACATCTCTCTTCTCCCCAAGAACGACCCTGTCCACCTCGGCCAACATTGCATTGCTAGAGCTGGTCATTTTCCCTGGGCTTGGACTTTCATCTGCTAGGACCCATTTTATCATCTTGTTTTGTGATTTCGCTTCAACAGACAAAGGATCAAAAACTGTTGCGAACTGAAAGTAAAACCGTAGAAGCGAGAATAAGCCGAGAGTTTACCAAGTCCAGGAAAAAAGACCATCACATAGCTCGCTATGGTGGGCTCAAGGGCCTGACCTGACGGCCAGGGCGCTTGTGAGAGGTCCTCTTCCCGAGTCAAGGGCAAAAATTCCAAAACTGAATCTTTAACCATCTTATAATAAAAAACCTGAAGATATGACATATAGACATGACTTTATTTAATTGCCTTTATTCACACAATATTAATTTCCAGAATCCATTTGCCTTTATTAGATCAATAATACTTGTTAACAACTGAATTGTTTTCCTGTAAATTACTGTTTATCAACGCTTTGTGTTCAAGCTATTAGGGCAGAATTAGGCAATGTGCCCCTCTTGGTTGCAGGAAAAACACCTCGGACCCCGATAACGATGGTATGGCGCCGGAAACCTGTTTGTTCGCCCAGCAACAAGAGCACGGTATTGCGGCAGTGCAGGGACTTGACCTTGAAACTGAAGCCTCAGAGCTTTGTCGATCGTTTTTGGTATCTCAGCCTCCTCTTTACTTGCTACCAACTTGATCAGGACTGACTGTAAATAGTGCTCAGCCACGAGAGGAATGCACTTGCGCAAAATTATGTTGTATTTCGTAGCCCTGTCATCATTCAATTTCTGAGCTGTATATGTACCACCTCCTCCAATGCCGCTATTGCAGCATAGGCATCAAATAGGGCTGTAGGACGTCCAGCCAGAGCTTGTAGTGCCTTTATCGCCCCATCCACTGTATTCACTCCTGCTTTCTTTATCATTTCATCTAATTCTTTCCGTAATTTTTCTACCTATAAAAGGGAGAAAAGAACCCATTACGATTTCTTTGCTCCTTTAAACATCCCGAAGCAAGCGGGTTCATTCTTTAAAACTCAACTTATATATCAGTTTCAGATCAAGTCTTATCACTTTGCAACCCGAGCTATTGGGTAATCAGTACAGCCTCAGTTCTCTCTACCCGACCTTTCAGATTCAAATATTTTGACTTTAACGCAACCAGACCTATCGGATAATCAGCACAGGCTACATGCCCAATTCTCGCTACCCGACCTTTTGGGTTTAAATATTTCACTACATTACGCAACTCGACCTATCAGGTAATCAGTACAGGCTACATGCCCAATTCTCGCTACCCAATCTTTCGGGTTCAAATATTTCACTGCATTATCGCAGCCCAACCTATTGGGTCCAGACTTACTTCGTTAACCCAGCCTATTGGGATCTGAATATTATAACAAATTAACAGTCAGTAAACGAATATAAACAGGGCGGTGAAAAATAAACTTATGAAAGTGTACATTATTTCGCCGAGATAAAACCCCAGAGGACAGAGTATAATGATATTCACATCCCAAGCACGAGATATCAGACTAGTGGAGCACCAAGAATAAAATTTAACTTTGTTGTTAAGCAATCTTGTGAAATCGCAACATATTTGCATTGCAACATATGTAAGTGACAGAAAAATCAAAAATAACTAGGAGCAGAGTAAAACTAGTGGTTGTACAGGTAAAACATAACGATACTGCATGTTGCAACTATAAGCAAAATCACACCAGGGAACCACTAAGTTAAAACAGAGCGAAAAACTAAAACTCACTCAAACCCACCTCAGAAACCTGCTTATTTTCTTGCTTTGCAGACTGTCCAACAGATAGACATGGTGCCTTAGAGGACCCTGTGGAAGTCAAGGTTAAGGTGGACATCAAAGCTACACATGTTTGGAGCCACAATATTCGCTGCTGAAGTATTTACTGTCGCAGCTTCGCCTCTTTTGGCCGTGTTTGGTTCCAATACTGCTACTATCTCTAGTGGAGTAGACATGATTAATCTAGTTCGAGTAGTTCTGGTAGTTGTTGATGGGCGAACGGAAAAATATAAGTATGAAAAGCTCCTTTCGTTCAGTTGGTTCGCGCCAAAGTGCCACATTGAATAATTAACAGTCTCTTAAATAATACTGATGACGTCATCAGGATAGCTAATGAATATTCAATGAGATTAAATAGTCAAACTGGACCCATACCATAGTGTGTCTGTCTGATGCACTTGTATCCACCTATTCACATTACTAGCACCATTTGTCATGCCATCATCTGTTCTAGTGTCGAGTGATATCTCAGTTCTTGCTCCTACTGCTAGCCTCAATACAGACTGCAGCTGTTTAGTTTTCCTAGGATCGCTAGATATTTGTTTCAGTATTTTATCTCTAATTGCTGAGACTCAGATCCTATGACACTGTCATGTGCTTTAATGGAATACTTAATACCTGTCAGAGCATTATGTGCTCTTTCATTAAAGACATTCACTTTTGCATTTTGAATGAGCAAATGTGGTGCATCTTTTAGATAGTTAGAACTATTTAATTACGAAACAAGTCTTTCCTTAAATTTCATAATGTCTTCACAAGAGTGTTTTCCCTCTCTTAACCTGTTCCAGATTTCAGCAAAGTATTTACTTTCCCTTTGTCTCATTATTTCATGGAGTTCAAACATTTTGAAAAGTTCTTGCCAAATATGAGGGGCACGAACACCATACTTATTATTTTATTATTATTAAAAAATAAAACCCCAGGTAATGATGGTCTCACAACCGAATTCTATCAAACATTTTGGCCCCTAGTTGGGCCTATCTTAGTCGAATGTCTAAACTGTTGCTATAAAAATGGGGAGCTTACGACCTCTCAGAAACAGGCTGTAATTACACTGATTGAAAAAAAAGGAAAAGATAGACGCTTCATCAAGAATTGGAGACCCATTTCACTTATAAATGTGGAAGTCAAGATTGGTTCGAAAACAATAGCACGAAGGTTAGAAAAGATACTTCCTCACATTATACACCATAACCAGCTCGCTTTTGTAAAAGGAAGAACCATTTTTGATGCCGTCCGTACAATAGATGACGTTTTGGATTTCACTAGATGTAAAAACATTGAAGCACTACTAGTTGCAGTTGATTTTGAAAAAGCTTTCGATTCAATAAACTGGAATTTTTTATATAGACTTTTGGAAGAATTCAATTTTGGACCGTCATTCATGGCATGGGTCAAGACGTTTTATAAGAATATATCTAGCTGTGTGATAAACAATGGGATTGCTACTCCTTTTTTCAACATCTCGCGTGGTGTTCGCCAGGGCGACCCTCCATCTCCATATTTATTTATTTTAGTAGTTGAAACCCTAGCAATATATATACGGAATGACAAAAATATAATAGGACTGACAATAAACGAGCAGAGTATAAGGCTAAACTTGTTTGCAGACGACCTCACGGTTTTTGTCCATGATAAACATTCATTTAGTAGACTTTTCAATGTATTAAAAAAGTTCAGCGGTTTCTCCGGTTTAAAAGTCAATGACGATAAGACAGAAGTCATGTGCCTTGGTTCTACTAATACAACAGCTCAAGATTTGGGTATTGAAGAAATGAAAATAAAACTGCAGTCCAAAATTTTAGGTATCTTCTTTACTTATGACAAAGTTCTTTTTAGAAAATTAAACATTGACGAAATAAAAACTTCGTTAAAATCAACGCTTGCATTATGGAAATGGAGAGGCTTAACCATAATTGGAAAAATTCAAATAATCAAAACATTCTCTATCCCTAAAATACTCTATTGTTTATCATTAATTTCAGTAGACAATGAAACCATTAAGGAAATAAATCACTTATTGTATAACCTTATTTGGAATGGTAAGGACAAAGTGAAACGTTCAGCCCTCGTAAATGATATTGAGCTTGGAGGGCTGAAGATGTTAGATATAGAATCCTTAATGCATGCTCAACGAATTATGTGTATCAAAATATTTTTGGCAGATTATCCTTGTAGCTGGAAATATTTTTTAAATTATTACTTAGAAAAATCAGGTGGAAAATTACTTTTCCATTGTAACTTTGATTTTAAAAAACTAACACTAAAACTTCCTAATTACTATCAGGAATGTTTGAAATCTTGGTTACTATTTAACCCTCATAAGACACCCGATTCTCTAGAGGAAGTAATTAACCAAGTTATTTGGAATAATAAATTTGTTTGCATCAATGATAAATCAGTTTTTATAAAAAATATTTACTCGAGTGGAATTTGTAAAATAGGCGATCTTTACGATGATAACAGCCTGAATTTTGAAAAAATGGTACATTTAGGCCCATTGGAAATATTCAATCTCAGACAAATCTTACATGCTATTCCGACAGCCTGGCGTAAAATAATCAAAAAAAATTATGCAGCCAACAAGACTTGTTTAAAACCTTTCCAAATAAGTGAAGTTGAAATTTATACTCACGTAGGACAAAGGCTTAAAATTGAAAAATTAACTTCCAGGAAAGTTTATTGTATCTTGTTGTCAAAGAAAATATCCCCTCCAACAGCGCAAAAAAAATTCGAAGCAAACTATATTAATATAGTTAACGAAATTAATTGGCAAAAGATTTACACGATTCCATTTAGATGTGCACTTGATACAAAAACACGTGAATTTCAATTCAAATTTTTTCATAGAATTTTACTTACAAAACAATTACTTTTCAAAATAGGAAAGAGTAACTCTCCCTTGTGCTCCTTCTGCCAGTTTCGAGAAGAAACTATTGAACATCTGTATTATCATTGTCCTGAGGTCCAATTATTTTGGTCATCTGTTAAGGAAAATCTATTTAGAAAATCAAAAATTCAGTATACTGAATTTAAGGAATTGGACATTATTCTTGGTATCACAGATCCAATATGCGACCAAGATTTAATTAATCATTTACTTTTATTAGCAAAATATTATATATATCAAAGTAGTTTAACAAACTTAAAATTGTCCTACGTTGCCTTCTTAAATAAAATTAAAATGATCTATCATATTGAGTTAAGGATTCAGCCTGTTGCCCTTGGAGGTAGGTCGCTTGGGGTTGTACCATGTTTTTTGATTACTCATTCTATGCCTACGTACAACTGCCACTTTGCCGGCGAATTGACTACGAGCGTAAATGCCACAAGTGCAGCTTCTGCTTCACAGCAATCGTTCCGAACACAGTGGCTCCCCTTACGACTAGTCCTTCAGCTTGGCCTCTGGTTATAAGGACAACTCATAAGTTTTAAGTTCAATATTTTGTGAACACGATCAAAGAACAAAATATCAAATGCGACCAAAATGTAAGAGTGTGGTTTCGAGATATAATGCCTTCTACTTTGGGAGAGGCATGATTTTGATCAGTAAGAAACGTACAATTCCGTGAAAGTAGTTTTAATTAGTTCGACAGATTTTTATCACACGTTTGGAGCAACAGTGACAAAATCGAAACGCTTATAGTTTGCAGTATCAATGCAGTTAAACTATTGAAAAAAAATCGTTTAAGTAGCAGCCTTATTATTTTCTGCACTGCCGCTAGAGGGCCGTTTATACTCACTAGCCAGCCATAGACTTCTACTTTGCTTTGACGAAATTGGTTAGCGGGACAGAGGTGGTTTCTGTCTTAGCACTTATCATGACAGCGTATTTCCCACAATGGTGAAGAATCTGCATCGCACACATTGTCTCTTTACAATGGTCGTACACATATAGTTACGGTACAGTGCGAGAGATCACAATGCTCAAACACGGCACGGTATGGCACAGTGTGCGAGATCACTGTTCATCCAATCACAATGGTTGTACACCTAACGTCATGGCACATTTCGAGAGATAACTGCTCATCCAATCACAATGGTCATACACCTACTGTCACGGTCACACAGGGCACAGGGTGTGAGATCACGGCTCATCCAATTATAATCCTCAAACACGGTACCGTCACGGCGCGGTATGGCACAGTGCACAAGATCAGTGGACGGGCTTGGATAGGCTACGATTAGGCCTTCCCGAGCATGTGGCTGCCGTGCAGCTTAACGACTCGTCCCAGATCTCGTTCAGCTATAAAACATAAAAATACACTCGGCTGGATTGCAGTGGGCTTGTTGCCTCTCAGTGGTTTTAGGTTTCGCCAGTTGCGGCGTTTTCGGTGTTAGAACATTAATTACTTGTCTTCAACGCTGTCGTTCAATGCTGGGCCTTCCTGGTTCAGCTGTCAGTGTGGTTGGAGCGACGGGTTCTCAGGTCTTGTTTGGTGCGTGTTCCCGATATGTATCCTCCCCCTTTGGCCCGCAGTCAGCTCTTTATATCTTCCTTTCGATCTCCGCTTTGTTGAGTGGGTTTTAATTAATAGCTATAACTTGTTGTGTAGCCTTAGGAAGGGAAACCACCTGTCTATACATCCAAACGTTTAAACGTTCCACTTTGACCTACAGTTTTGGAAACCTGCAACAGAGTTAGTTTGAGCTTTATCTTAGGATGCCGGTCACCTCTGACGCAGGCTCTGTGGTCTTGCTGTTGTGGCTATTCCTAATTCAAGAATATCCAAAGCTCCTTGTATCATGCATCTCGTGCGCAGTCTCCTTGGCAGCCACCCATTCAGCTTTACGTTTTCTGCTACACTCGTCCCGGGGATTCGGGGCCCCAGTGCTGATGCTCGTTCTCACTTTTGTTGGGTAATCTCCTACAGCTAGTGCCATGGGCTCGGCTTTCGTTGACTCCCATAAAGGGTCGCTTTCTGGAGGACCCGACGTTGCCTCCTTAGAATCTCGCTGTCAACAGCTGTTGAAGTAGGGTTAGCTTTGAACACTCATCCGTCCTGTGCTGGCGGACAGAGAAGATTTCCCGACTTTTGCACCCAGTCCGGTGCAGCCCATGCCAGTGGCTCTGTTTGTCCGGCAAACGGATGTACATTATGCTTGTTTGCAACATTGTGTCGGACTTGATAAAGCATTCCTCAATCAAGGTGCCTTTCCACGGTGTTTGCCCTTTGCGTGGGGTGGGGTTCTGATCTGCTGCTTAATTGTCTAAGGCTAGAAACGGTAGTAAACGGGATCAAACGTGTTCAGGGACCAATCTATAGATTGCTTACTGATTACCGATGAAATCACGTGGCAGATTCATAAGCACCTCACGAGGGTTTCGCTTCCCATTTACCCTATTAACTATATGCCCGCGGTAAAAGCAGTGCACGGTAATTGCCATTAATAGCTTTGTAATCATGCCGCCACACTGCGAGCTACCATGTTGATGTAGAGTCGTTAGTATTTCCATTGGAGGAATTTCAGGTTTACAAGTGAATTATTGCTAAAAAAAAAGGAAGCGATCTCCCCTAAATGGATGCATACGTATTCTACGGACAAGTCTTGAAATGTTACTTAGTATTTGTGGCAATTTAAAGCTGTAGAGCTGGCCTTGGGATTTTCATTTTACATGCGAAGGAAGCAACATGGCGACCGACTTGTACTCAGAGTTTACAAGGCAGAATTATGATACTTCTAGAGTTCGCCTCATTTCGAAATTGCCTTTTTTCTAAAGGATGTCAAACTGTTAATATAAAAAACACAAAGGCGGATATGGAGCTGATGTTCCAAGGCTTGAGATTTTGCATTGATTCTGTACCTTTGCCATTACCTGATCTACGATACATCATTCTCTTTGACTTCTTTATTAATTCTCAATGGGACATTCCACTTCAAGAACTCCAGGAAAGTCATTCTAACTGTACTAGGTAGCCGTTGGCATAAGGAAAAGTTATTATTTGCTGTCCTATGATCCTTCTGTACGTTCAATAGGTTTCAATCTCAAGAAGTTTGCTTGATTGTCTTGTTTTGCAAGTTCTTATCGTTTGTCACATAAGGTGAAGTCAAGACGCAATAAATGGGTAATCAAGAAGCTGCCTCAACCAGGTAATTATTTCAATAATATTTTGGAGTGCCAAAGTTTACTTCTGCATTGTTTTTACGGTTGTAGTTGATGTACCACGCATGATTTTTGAGTACTGAAACTTTGGGTTTTTCAGGTAGGCTATCAGTGTTTAGTAGCCAGTTTCTCTTGCAGTAAAAATACAAATAGCGAGATAACATTTTGCACCACATTTACAAATATTGTTTCTTTATTGCCTCTATTTATATGTTCGAGTGTTCAGTCATATTTTACTCAAATTTTTGCTTAACGACGGCATTACACGGCTGCTGCTTGGCTTATTTGGTTCCCTACGTTCCGCGGAATCGTAACGGAATTTCCGACCACCTCATACGACTATAAGGTCGATAGTCTGGCATCATGTACCAACCGTATATTCGAACCTCTGAAGAAGCTCTGAATTCGTCTTCAGTCTGTTTGACGAAGTAAAGCACCTTCGTTATCATTCATTCATCTATCGTGCTGAATTGGCGGGGTGCTTGGTATGGTTTGGAGCCGGAGGTTCCATGCCCTCCCAGCCACTGCTCCTCTTCCAAGCACCTGGTCAGACGCGACAGGCCCTCGATGAGTTTTTAAATGGGCCTGAATGCAATTTAGGCAAAGTTAAAAACCGAGTCGTTGCGGCCAGCTGTCTTCCCCAAGTCGATCTGCTGCGGGGGACCCATTGTGATAGCAGGAGTCACTGGCAGCTTTGTCAGTTCTGGAAGTTTTCGGTTGTCGACGAACGAAGAATCGTTTTTTGTCCCGCCCTCCCGCCCTAAGGTTTGACAGGGCACTGGTTAGGTGAGTATTCCACTGGCTGGGTCAGTGTGACAGGTACCAGGTGGTGAGCTGTGGCCCGGTTGCCATGGTTACCTCCTTGCATGGGCTTGGTCAGGTGCGACCGGCCCTCGGTCAGGCGCGACCGGCCCTCAGTCAGGCGCGACCGGCTCATGCCTCGGTACCTAACCCCAAACTTATCTAGACGATGAGTTTTTAATAACTTCAATATCACAATATGAAAGCCTGGACAAGTAAACGTCCTCGCGTGGAAAAGTTCCAATTTAGCTAATTAAATTTTGCGCACACTTAATGAGAGAGGTACTCTGATAGAAGCGCAGAAGTTTTGGGACATTAACTTAAGGTATGAGACCTGGGTTAGGGTCAAAAAAAATTCTCTAAATTTTTGTCCATGCCTAACTGCTTTGGTATTAGTTAAATACATTTTTCATGGTTTTACGTCCATATTTCACCACAGTGCACAAAAAAAAAATAACAAAGAAGTTTGTATCCAAGGAAGCCATTTTCATTGAAAGAGATTAGAGAATTTCATGCGACTTGACCTTTCTGGGCATATATGTTCACAAACACGGCTGGCATTCTTGGCAGTCATGCATGTCATTTCTGTAAAATTTCTTCTTTTTAACACATCTTTAACTCACAAAATATTATGGTAATTCTAATATATACAAAATAACAAATAAATAAGACTCGAGAAGCTGTCCAAATTTGAGGAATTTTATTGACTTTAGGGCATTAAAGCACCACCGTCCTTCACTCGTTCTTTGATAAACTCTTTCGTATTCATCCTACCATCATTATATTTACTATAAAGTTTAAATAGTCCTTAAAGAACAAAATGTAGGCAGCCCGGATCAAAAATTTATTTTCATAAAATTTTACGAGCGAAAATCTTGACACTAGTTTTAGCTTGCCAAAAAAATATTTTGCTCCAGTCTGCCCGCATTTTTTTCTTTATTCAATGTATTTCTTATAGCCAAAATTAATTTTTTTATTGTTATTATTTCTAGTGAGATATTGATAAATTACTGAAAAAGAGTCTTGGGTTGCCTGCGTTTTTTTGACACCAAATTTCACACCTTTGACGTGTAATTTTGAAAAAAAAATTATATATATATATTGATTATGAATTACTTTTTATGGTGTATTGGATACCGTGTAAGTTAATTTTGAAGAGACAGCCACTTAACCCAGGTCTCATACCTCAAGTATAATAAATAAAATATTTTCGGGAATTTCAAATCGTTTAGTTGCGGTATTAAACATACTCAGACTTCTTGCATAATATTTTCACTTGTCTTCCTGTCTCTCACTTTCTCTTGACTTCACTTTAGGATGTCTGATAGCTGCCCTTTAATGTCTTCTACATCGGAACAATACTTGTTTTTTTCTAGCGTTTATTTGACTTGCTATCTCTTCCACTTTTTTCTGGTCTCTGTCATCTTTTTCCTCTTCACTCTAATCAGAAGAAGCCTATTCTTTGTCTATAGTGGGTGCAGATGTTGAGATGGAGGGTTCTTCATTCCTGTCAAATACAAATCAAAACAATTTCTTTTATCACAAGCTGTAATACTGAAAAGACTGCTACAACTGAGTAAAAGAGCGACCTGAACAAGTTCAAATATGATACAAGTGCATGTGCAATCATGAATTCACACTCGGGTTATTTGTGGATAATGATTCTTAATTGCAAGCATGACCAATATATAATTAGCCCTTTGTTAGTTAAATACCAGTCATCTCAAACATCATATAAATCACAAGTAGATACATAATTTGATCCATGTTCATGAATATTAGTATTGATGAACAATAGACCTCCTGCCATTTCCAACTTCCATTCTTATTACACTTCTTCCCATCATCACAATCATAAACGTTCTTCAAAACCGAAGACAAGTTCCTATCGTTCCTATGCTACCCATGCATGTTCTTGGTAATCTTCTGTTGACACTTGCTACACTGCTCCCTTTTATCCCTTTAAATGCTGGACATGGTTTACTGGCAAGGTATTTTGGAAACTATCAGCCTGCAGGCCGTAATAATGGTCAAGATGTGAGACATTTACTGGGGATCCATCCACATATCTTCTGCTAGATGACGGGGGAAACCCCTGAATCTTTTGATGCTATCATTCAAAGAATAGGAATAAAAGTAACACTTCCAAGACATACTCCTAGAGCACCAACGACCAATAGAAGAAAATCCTGTATACTTGATGTGGACAACAGAGTCCTCTTAGTTGTTATATGGTTGAGACAGTACTCGAAACTTCATGTTCTTGCGTCAATCTTTGCCGTTAGCAAAAGCACAGTTGATGAAGAAATATATCATGTACCAATCCTGTTTACCTGCTACAGTAGTTTTTTAACCTGGCACTCACTCAAAAGATGGAGTGACTACCTGGACAAGCTTCCTCACTTTCCTAATGCTGTGGCCAGTGGGAATGATAGATGCCACAGCACATAGGATTCGAAGACCTTCTGGTCCAAGACAAGCCAACTTCTACAGGGGAGACAAAAAGTATCATTTTATGAGTACACAGCTTATCATTGATGCAGATGGATTAATTGTTCTATTTGTGGCTGGGTAGGTTCATCTTTTAAGCATTTTGATTTTTACTCATAATTTTTCAGTATATGTAACACAATCTAATTTATAGGTTTCCAGGCCATTTGAACGATGCTGGAACGTATAGACAACTTCCTGCAATAGGAAGTGGGAGGTGTGCTTTACCAATATAGGCAAGGTTGCTGGCTGATGGAGGATACGCCAACACTCCACCTCTATACAAACCTAGACGAATAACCCATAGCAGATGACAAAGGGATGCTAACAGGGCCTTGAGGTCTCTACGCATCCGTGTAGAGCACACAATCGGGTGTATCAAGACATATTCTGCAAACACCAATATTTTTCGCCATATGAGACCATTTCAGCCTCTTGTAGCTACTTGTGGTCTTCTCACAGACAGAAGAAAAAGACTGAGAGAAATGTTATCTTCTTTCAAGATAAGTATCATAATTTCATACTTTCTTGATGTCGATCTGAGAGGTCCAACAAACAGAAATAGATTTTCCTTCAACTAGGCCGGCTTAATTTAACCATCGAGGTGTAAAACTGTACGTATATACAATGCCATTAATATGTACGAGATACTTTTTCAATTACGGAACTGATTTAAAGGGCAATCAACCGTTTCGCATGGCTTTATTAGGCACCAAGTACAAAAGCCCGAACAACTAGTTATCCTCTTTTGAGTTTCTCATGTAATCACAGATCAAATGAAAAAGATGTATGCACTGCTATGTGCTCATAAAAAGTCGTCTGTTAATTTAATTAACGGATTATAGAAACGCGGAATATACTATGCCTGTCATGTTACAGGGTCATTTTGGATTAATGGACACCTACCTTTCCAGTTTAGACTTCATCAGTTCTTCATCAGTTTACTGCTTATGATCATCAAACTGACCTAGAATTCTAAGCAAATGTACCCATTGTGTTTCTGCCGATGAGAAACTACAAAAAAAAGAGCAGGACCTAGCTGTCTTATCGTTGCAAATAGGTCTTTCTTAGCTTTTACAAAGTATGGAGGTGAACCCCGTAGTGCTTTTAAACAATTAAATCACTCATCATGAAGGATTAGTTTGTCTAATGCTCCTTGTTGCTGTAATTGTCCTGCACTAATATTTCTATTATTCCATTTGCACTTTCTAAGAGCAACATGTGATTTTCCTTGAAGGATTTTCATTTGTAATTTCTTCGCTTTCTAAAAAGTGGTTTCAACACACATGGCAGCCCGTCTATCCGACTGTCTTAGTTCTGATTTGCAAATATCACTATAGTTAACTTTAACTATTCTTTGTTTAACTTCTGGTCGTGCTTGACCAAGACATATCCCAGGATATGCCAATTCTTCACAAGGTTTATCTCTGAATATACTTAGAGGTCTATTGCCTTCAGCTGGTGCAACATTAAGAATATGTTACCGTTCGTTATCTTCTAAAAAGTCAGTTGCTGTCAACATAGTATCAGCAAAACCTCCTGGTAATTCAGGTTCATCTTCATCTTCACTCCACTCATTTGTATTGTTACATTTTTGAAAATCAAAATCATTGCAGTTATTTTTGTCAATAGTTTGTGACTGTGGACTTGTGAATATGTGAATATGCTAGTCATCAGTTTCATGTTGTGTAATTTCTACATAGTACTTATTCATCCATTGATTGTCAAATACTATACCTTCATCCTTATATAATCTACTATTCTTCATTAGCCAATTTGCTGCCTCAAGCACTTTACATGGTCTTACATTTAATGACAGTGCTGAACTCTTGTACTGTAACTTCCTTTTCAATTTTATTTTGATTGTACTAGTTTGACTTTGTAACCTTGGTAACATAATAACTGTATTAGTTACATCAGCAGGAACATTAACAATATTACCATATGTCTTAAGCTGTCTTCCTCTAGGAACTTGCATTAACGTTTGAAATGCAATTCTTGGTGCTAATAATCTACACTCTAATTCATTTAGATCAAAGAAATCTGGTTTCTCTGGAAACGCCATTCCATTAGCTACAGAACATGGTGGAACCCTATTTTTAATCAAATGATTACGACGTATGTTTTACATACCCATTCTTTATTATCAACACTTATCTTATTACATAGGTATCTGCAAACGTCAGGATTTGATTGTCTCAGCTTGTGTTAGCATGAAGTACACTATGTTTATACCACAGTTGATTGACAGGTGCATATGTACAACAGGCCTTGATTGGCCATTTCATGAAAATTTGAAATCAAAATGTCAATACTATCATTTTTTGTGTAGAGATTTTCATCAAAACTTTTTTCTGCCTTTCCCTTTTCTAATGCTTTAGGTGCTCTATATTTCCTTTGGTATTCATTACGTTTTGCCTTTTTTACTTCTGATGCTTTAGATGCTCAATGTTTTCTTTCGTATTCATTACGTTTTGATTTTTGTTCTTCTGATGCTTTAGCTGCTCTATATTTTCTTTGGTATTCATTATCTTTTGCTTTTTCTTCTGATGATTTAAATGCACTATAGTTTCTTTGATATGCATTACGTTTTGGTTTTTGTCTGACAGATGCTTTACATACTCTATAATTCACTCCATTTAGCTTTTTTCTCAAGAAACGCATTAGCTTCTGTGCATCGTTTCATATTATCAGCTATTTTTGGCCTTCTAATTTTGAAAAGTCTTTATATCTGAATTCATCGGTAATCTATTCTTACCTCTACATTCATCACTATTGGGCTTTTTAACATTAGTATTTTCTTTGGTATTTGTTTTCTGTGGATGTTCTGTCATGTCAGCTGAACATGTTGATGTATAGTGTATTTCACCTATGTGTCCTATATATATAATAATAACCTATGCTAAAAAAACTAAACACTTTCTTATCTTTGTATTCAGGATCCAAATTTTGCCAATAATGAAGTTGTAAGAAGGTTAGTTCAAACCATCCATTGTTCGCTTAGTAATTTTTTTATACGCTGTGTCTAGATGTCCGGCAGCTGGACAGCATATCAACAAATACTCCATGTCACGCTTTTTTTTAATAAAAATCAAGGCAGATAAACCATCCAGTCAAAGAAAAGCCTAATAACCTCATTCTTTTTTCCATAAGCGCTCTGATGAAATTAAAAACTCGAAGATTTGAGGTTTCTTCGTCGCTCAGCATAATATACAAACGAAGTGACACAAATATCTTTGATCAAAATTCTGTGTCCGGCACTCGATTTTTAAAAAGAATTACGGTTAATAAGCTAGAATGAAGTTATTTGTTTTTTCTTGCACTGGTTAGCTCGGCTGCCTGAAATCTATGCAATCTATATATCCTTAAAGCATTTTAAGCACTTTGTCTAATATAATTCATTTTTTTTTTTACTTCAGCAATTTATATCATGGCCAAGATGGCCGAATTTATAAAAATTCAGCAACAAAATGGTAAGTTTGATGCACTATATACACGTGTTCATTTTGACGCTTCCGAATAGAAGACACAATATTATACCGTTAATCAGACATGAGTTAGGCTAACTGTCGGGGGTGGTCGAGGGTACCAAGTCGAGGAAGGTATCACGTAGAGGATAAAGAAAAATCAGCTGATTAATCCAGAAGACTACAAGTTTTTAATTATCTGGTTAAAATGCGAAAACAAGATTCACAGCAAAGTCGCCCCCAGGGGTAATTTCTGGTTTTCCGATATCTGTTAAATATTTTGCAAAATATTGAGCCCTGAAAGAAATTTTGTTTTTGTTTTTTCAGGTTCCTACCTACACACCAAATCTCATTTTGAATTCCAGGCTGTTTGATGAATTCTAGAGAACATTCGTCACAAGAATTTGATAAGTAATCAAGAGCGTCAAGACCTGAATTTGTTGTTTGTATATGATGAATAAAAATAAATAAAAAAATTAATAATAATAATCATAATAATAATAATAAATAATAATAATAATAATAATAAGCTAATTTATATAGCGCCTAATTCCTTTTAGCCCAAAGGCACTGTTCACAGATATCTATGTATAAAACTAAAAATATGTACTATGTTTTATAAAAAAATAAAAGTTTTGAGTTTTTTCTTAAAAAGTTCTAAACTGTTTGTGGTTCTTAAATGGAGGGGAAGCTACAGATGAAGCTACAGATTGTCGTTTGTGAACCAAACGTGAAAATCAAAAATATCCATTAGATATGCTAAGGATTATCAAATGGTGAATAGATACCTAGCAGATTTTTAGGTAAAAAACGTGGGGTCGACTTATACACGGTGACAAAAAAAGTTGATGGTATGTGTGAAGTAAATTTTTCTTAAATTTTAAAGTAAAGTTTTGTAGTGTTGATCGAATCATCAACATCGATCGAGCATCTCTACACAAATGCTCTAGGTCAAGATCAAGATCATTTTAATCAAGTATTTTTACATCTCCACCCTGGGAAGAAATGGTCAAGAACGGCTGGAATCATAGCGATCTATAAACGTTCAACATGACGTTAACTGAGTGCTTTAGTTATCGTCTTTTTCTTCTTCTGAATTAAATCTCGGAATTAATTTCACTGTAATAGAAAATAAAGTAAACTTGTAATGTGTAAACAGTTTAAAGTCACCTGAATGTGTTTTCTATCAAAATCTCCTTGACGTTTTTTTTACCGCATCCTTCGTTATGTCTCGGTGAATTTGAGATGCTAAACTTTCGTCAACTTGTAAAACGCTTTTAAAATCTTTTAAAGAAACTATCTAAATGTATCTTAATCCTAAATTAATCTTTGTTACTTCGTTCTAAATATTGTTACTCTGTCTTGGTTCTGCTTGTTCGTGACTGGAAACGCAAGCAAGAAAAGTTGAAAGTATTGCCAAAAAACAAGTGTGCTGACAGGGGGAAACCATGCCTTTTGCCTGATCTTGAAAGAGAAGTCAGGAATTGGATTGACAACCAGAGACAGAGTGGCTCTATCGTAACACGTAACTTAGTACGACTCCAGGCCAGAAGCTACGCCTCAGTTGGATGGCTGAACTGGTTTATGAAAAGAAATGGCCTTGTTCTCCGTCAGAAAACTAAGATATCACAGAAACTACCACATGACTGACCACATGAGAACAAAATAATCAGCTTCCATTCTTTCGTCATCAATCAGCGAAAAAAAAGGAGGCTATGATCTTTAAAATATTGGAAACATTGATGAAACTCCAGTTTGGTTTCACATGCCAACTTCCACAACCGTAACAAACCGTGGGGAGAGAAGCGTCCTAATCAAGACAACAGGGCACAAGAAGACAAGATTCACTGTTGTCCTTTCATGTATGGCAGATGGGACAAGGCTGAAACCCATGGTCATCTTTAAAAGAAAAACGATCCCCAAGGTGGACTTTCCATCTGGTGTTGTTGTCCACTGTCAAAAGAAAAGCCGGATGGATGAAGAAGGACCTAAAGTTTGGGTAAAGAAAGTGTGGGCAGCTAGACCAGGTGGACTCAGTCGAACAAGAAACCTGCTGGTGTGGAACTCCTTTAGTGCTCATCTGGTACCATCCATCAGAAAACTCTTAGCAAGCCACGACACAGACATTGTTGTTATTCCTGGTGGCCTTACAAGCATCGTTCAGCCATTGGATGTTTGTCTGAACAAGCCGTTCAAAGACAGTATGAGAGAAAAGTGGCTGAGCTGGATGACGGATGGAGAAAAGTCCGTAACAGCTGGGGGAAACTGTCACTAGCTGGGTGAAAGACTCTTGGAGTGATATCAGTATGATCGCACGTTCATTTAAGAAGTGTGGCATATCCATCGCCCTCGACGGAACCGAGGATGATATGTTATGGGAAGACGCTCGGGAAGGCAATGAGCCTGATGAAGAGGAGTCAGTTCCCAACCTCAAAGATGAAGAAGAAGCAGATATTTATGATGACTGAATAACTGAAGAAGAATGGCTGGATTTGTTTGGCGACAGTGATTGTATAAATGAATTTGAAGGATTTTAATCCCTGAAATGATTATAGTTATGTTTCAATTTAAATGGTTATATATAATGATAATGATTTGTGATTTATATAGCGCCCTTTCTATGTGTATATATTCAAAGGCGCTTTACAATCATGAGAGGTGGTTAGTATAAGGTGTAGACACTGAGGGTGCTCACTGCCAGGGTTTCTTTTTACGTCCTCAGTGGTTCTTTTACGTCCCTCCGATATTGGTTAGTGATGAAGTGTGGAGAGACGGGACTGCCATTTAAAGTGGTCATCCGAGCCACTTGAAAGTCTAACCGTTTGCAGATGTAATTACAAAGGCAGCACTTTCTCCTCAGTTATTTTAAGACCCTGAGTGTTGGTCCGGCCGGGACTCGAACCACGACCTCCCGCACGAAAGTCCGGTGCTCAACCAACTGAGCCAACCAGGCTCACTACATACCTATCATCCCTTTGTATTAAGCTATGGGAGGCGAATGCCGTGGATGCTGAGACGATAGGCATGCAATGAGTGGAATGAAGGGCTTACCGCCACCAGGGGAGGTGGGTGGGTCGAAATTGCTGTCGCCCCTTTCCTGCTAGGGCTACGAGTGAACTGACCACGATGCAATCAAATCCGAACTATTTGAAGGATAAGCTGCAAGGCATCATGCACGCAACGCGCTGACTTCCACACTTTAATAATTTTTTGTTTGGGCTAATTATGTATGCAGTGAGAATAGTGATCATTACGATTCGGGAACCGCAAGATGGATCGCTGGTCCCTCTAACCAAGAAGCGAACGGTCTATGGCTAGTGACTCGAGAAGAGCCCACCAAAACCGCCTCGGACTGAGGTCGGGTACAACCAAGGTAAGTTCGCCATGAAAACCCTGCTCCATCACGTATCGCAGCATCGGAGCGACCAGGACGAATGGAGGAAACGCGTAGATGTTATAGCCGACAGGCAGCGGTTAAGCGAAAGAGTTTAACCCAAACGATTCGGGGGTGTGGCAAGGGGTAAAATGTGGTAAGCACCGTCCATGTGTATCCCTCTGACAGATACTATCCAGAGCCATGAGGTCAAATGTATGGGGACCGTACAGGCGTTCTACCTGTTCCCAGGCCTCCCGCGATAGCATGCAATCCAGGTCTGAACGCTTCCTAGATGGGGTGTCTGCCGGGTTTTCCCCTGATGGGACGTAGTGCATGGCAAGAGTGAAGTTATACTGCCGACAGCAACACAGGATCTCCTTCAACACACTGTTGACTCCCGAGCTTTTGCATCCCTCGTTCTCTATGGCGGAAATCAAAACGCGGCTATAGGTGTGAACGTCCACTCGATGTGACCCTATATGCTCGTGAAAGGCCACCAGGGAGCGGAGCAGAGCAGAGCGTGGTCTTCCAGAATGTTGATGTCGTCAAAGTTATCTAACCAATAATCCCTGGAGGCGAGATCCTGGCCGTCCCTCGACAGAGTTCCACCCCAAGCCCGTTTTGAGGCATCACAATAAAGCGAGACTGTAGCATGGTGCTCCGACCTCCAGCTAAGACAGTCGGTCCATTCGTCAATAAAGCGCCAATACTCGATCTCAGCGCGAAGGGGAACCTCAACTTTGACTGTCAGGTGCAAGGAGCTTGACAGACGTGAGATGGCTTTAAAAATCTCACGCACTTACAACCTGCACCCTGGGATGGCGAGGCTAGAGGAAATCACCTTACCAGCAAACCTTTGCAGAGTCTTTACGGCGACAAAAGGAGATGAAAGAATGCTCTCCCTGACGGTAACAAACTTTGTTTTCTTGTCGTCAGGGACAACGAAAGCTTGACGCGTGGAGTCACATAGTAAGCCCAGGAAGCGCACCGTCATTGAAGGTTTCCACTGTGATTTTGAAATGGCTACGCAATAGCCTGCCTTCAGAAGCAGGTGGCACATGATATAGGCTGCGGCTTCCGCTCTTTGCGCACAAGGAGGTAGACTTGAACGTAGGGGGAGTGAGAACAACTGCCCCACATGACGGTCATCAATGTATTGTGATACCTGGACCCCCAGAGACCGGGCTGCACCCGAGACAGTCAGCCCGAGTTGGTGGTAGATGAAGGCGCTTGCCTTCCATCCAAATGGTAATGTACGAAAAACAAAATAGAAACCTTGCCATTCCAGGCCAAAATACGTATGAGACGCTGGGTGGAGAAGCACACGCTGATAACCGCTCTTGTCGTCGAATGTCGACTGGAAGTGCTTGGGAAGAACGTACCATGGAAGGTCACACAAGTGGTCGAGTTTAAAAGGAAGGTCGCGAATCCAGATATTGAGATATCGTTCATCGTGACATAGACGAGGCTTAGATGGCTCCACCGTCAACGGGAGGACTAGGTACGGGGGCTTGACGTGACCGACCGCGCCCAAAACTGACTCGACTCCTGCAGCGACCAAGTCCAGCAATGTGTCCGAAATGAAGCTAGCGAAAGCGATGCAGCTTGTTAAATTGTTCGACTTGAACGGCAATGGCTTATCCGAGTTGAAACTCTCCCTTTAAAATTCACTCTGAATGGCTGAAAAAAGTGGTCAATCCGAACACCATCCCTGATAATTTCCAAAAGGTCTACTCCTTCTCTTTGTGGGGCGCCTTCAAGAAGACTCTCCCAGAAAGGGAGCTTAGTATGTAGGTTGCCTGCTCTGAAGTGGCTTGGATCCAAAAAACGCAATTGAGAGAGCCTCCCCAGGCCCGAGCGCACGAGCGCACACCAGGGAAGGCAAAGGCAAAGGGCCAACAAAAGGCAGGGTTTCCTCGATGATGCATCGTAAGGGAATAGCCCCGGCTGGTTCTAGCCTGTCAACGTCTTCCAATCTTGACGCGAAGTTAGTGCAATCAACCTACAAGCATAAACCAACCCGGGGTGGCAAAAGTGTAATGTAATGTAATGTAAGGCTTACTAGACAGGAAACCCTAGCCTCTGTTGGCCCCAGGCTCCGAACCAGGTCTGAACTAGAGGCACTGAGAAGGCCCCCCTGAGGCTGACAGAGGAAGAGTAAAAAACTATACCGTTTGAATGTAAAAAATTAAAAAAAATTTTTTTTATTTTTTTTTTTATAAACAAAATAAAGGGAAACCCAACAACTCTAGTTCGCTTCTTCAGGAAATTTAAAAGAATTAAAAAGAAGACAAGTGTTGAAAAGCTTGCAGCTACTAATCATGAAACATTCGCATTATGTATTTCTACACGTATCAAGATATTCGCAAGCTTTCTACTTCCAGAATTAAAGTGATAACTGTTTAAAAATACTGTTTGAATATGTTAACTTATGGAACATTGCTACTGATCATGAAACATTCGCATTATGTATTTCTACACGTATCAAGATATTCGCAAGCTTTCTATTTCCAGAATTAAAGTGATAACTGTTTAAAAATACCGTTTGAATATGTTAACTCATGGAACATGTTAAAGTGGTCGGTCAAAATAAGGCATTCCGTATAATATTCACAGAAGCTTAGCATCTATACGAACATGTAACTAGTATCAGAATTTAGTTAAGTTCCCTTCAAATGCAAAGGGAGCTCGCTGAGTAGAATAGGACTCTCCACATTTCAGTTTTATTATTGAGTATTATGAGAATTCATATCAGCTGAATTATTTGTCAGCAACTCAGACTTACTCGATTAGAGCAGCACAACTTCGCTAGAATTCTTAGAGGAATCCAAAGTCTGTCAAAATGATTTAACATGGCTAATATTAAGATAATACGGCTAAAACTTCGTTTTAGTGTTGCTACAAACTTCGTGTTCACGATTAAGGGAGGGGAGCCTGAACATTTTCTCGAGGCTCGTTCTAGCTCTCGAATTTGAAAGAAAAAATAATTTCATTGATAATAGCTTTTCAGTATTTTAGAAACACTGGGTCCAGCGTTTGTAATGTGAGAAATTTGAATTCCAGTTCCAATTTTGCTTATACCGAAAAGCATTTGCCGTGTCCTACCCTACTAAGGCAGTCATTGGTGCGCAATTTTTCCTGTCATGGGTTATGCTAACAACTTGAGCTTGTTAGCTTCGTGCTGATTGGCTAGTTACATTTTCTTGCATCACCCAGATATCAAACAATTGTTGTCCTTCGTGCGGGATCCCTGTACATTTCCTAAATTTGGGCTTCCTGCTTTAAGCCTCGTTTTGAACTGTTCTAAATGGCCAACAAAAAGAAATAGTCAAATCTATGATATCTGGAAGTTTCATAACGTTTGGACTCAAAATAACAGGGGAGAAAGCGAAAACTGTTCTATAGACACTACCAAACGAGGTAAGAACACCAAACGTGGCATACAAACGTGCAAATTTTAGGCACTTCTTTGATATGGTAAGATCACTATGTATGGATGGCTAACAAACGACGACTTCTAGGCAATTGCTGGATGTGGTGTTTTTGACAATTCCATCCTGAATGCAAAATCTTTAAATGATGTTTTTGGAAACCAACCCAAACAAACGCACCAAAACGAGGCTAGAACAGCCTCCGCTAAAAAAGTTTGTCCAGTTTAAAACTGCTAAACGTGTTTCCCTGGTAGCTCTTTTATACCGTAGTTTAAATTAATACCCATATAAATTGAAGAAAACACAGACAAAGACATTCACTTTAGCTCCAAGTCATTTATTAACCATTTTAACAAACTGTTGGCGTCCTAAGCGACGACCACGGGGTGCCTGAAAGGCCCCTCCCCTGTAGTAGCGGGCAATATGCCCCCAACCTTGACAATTGTAACACTGGAGCCCGTACGGAGTATGGGCCTGTCGGGCTGGTCGTGTTCATTCGTGACTGGATGATCGTGCTATGCCTTTCAAAATCGACGCCGCCTCTCAGGCCATTTTGGCCCTCAGAGGATCCCCGATGAGGCCAACCATGAGTCGCTGGAGGTGGACGGGATCCAGTAGAGTGGCCCTAGCTTTTGCTTTGTCAATCACAGCTGCGAATTCATCTGCCTTCTCATGAGCCTGTGTTCTTGCTAAGCGGACCAGAGACTCGAGGAGCTGGACGGCTTCTTGTGGGTCAAACAACGATTCCGGGCGGTTGATATGTCTCCTCAAGGTGATCAAGGCGTGCTCACATGATTCAGCAACCCTCTCTCTCTCCAGTTTTTGAATTTTCCTCTCTAAAGCCTCCAACCGGTTTCCAGGCTGCAAACAATGAAAATATGGCTTAAGGACTTTAACATTCATGAACGCCCATGGCCTATTACCTAGCGCTAGGTGGTATCCACAATTGATTCTCATGTACCCATGGCTCTCCGCACCACCTTCGCCTACTCGGCGGTACTCACAATCAATTTCTCCCGTGTACGCATGGCTCTCCGGGCCATCTTCGCTCACTCGGCGGTATTCACAACTAATTCCCTTGTACCCATGGCTCTCTGGGCCATCTTAGCCCTCTCTGCGGTACTCACAATCAATTCTCTTGTACCCATGGCTCTCCAGGCCATCTTCGCTCACTCGGCGGGATTCACAATTAATTCTCTTGTACCCCTGGCTCTCTGGGCCATCTTCGCCCACTTGGCGGTACTCACAATCAATTTCTAACGTACATGCATGGCTCGTCGGGCCATTTTCGCTCCCTCGGCGGTATTCACAATTAATTCCCTTGCACCCATGGCTCTCCGGGCCAACTTTGCTCACTCGGCTGTATTTACAATTGATTCTCTTGTACCCATGGCCTATCTTTTAGCTAGTTTAAAAATACCGCCTGAAATAACTGGTTAACACGAAAACCTCCCGGTTAATTTGTCTAGGCATTCAAAATAGACACAATGCAACTTCAAATCAAAGAGTTGTTTGTAGGCTGGTTTTTGACTCATAATAACTATATGTTACTTCAACCTTTCAATTTCATTGAATTTTGTCGAGCTTTCGGCTCACGGAGCCATCATCAGGACTGAATGAACGTTACAATTTGTAATTCATCAACATAACAATAAGCGCGCGCTCAAGATATTCTACGTGATGAGCGTGCGCGCAGTAAACTATTCGCTAATCTCACAGCAGCTTCGTGCTCCTTTCTCCGAGTTAATAGGGATCTCCCTGTTTCTCCTATGTACTGGATGTTGCACTCACCACAAGGAATTGTGTATACAACCCCTGATTGCTTTTCATCTTCCACCGCGTCTTTTGGCCTTGATAGTATTTGCCTCAACGTTCGTTCTGGTTTGATGCAACATTTGATGTTATGTTGTTGTAGAATTCTCTGAATTCTTTCAGTTGTCCCTTTGACAAAAGGTAGCACTGCAAATAAATTGGACTCTTCTTTATCCTCCTCATTGCCTTTGTCACTTTTTCGGATCTTACCATGCCGTTCTATGAACTTCGCAGGATAACCATTCTTCCTCAGACTTTCCTCAAGGTGTTCTTGTTCCTTTTTCTTAGCTACGTCATCACTGAGAAGTGTCTCTTTACGGTAAGCAAGAGTATGCACCACTGCAGCCTTGTGTTTTGATGGGTGATGACTATAAAAATGGAGATATCTATCTGTGTGAGTCTTTTTACGATAAATAGATATCTGTATTAAGCCATCTTGAGACACTTTGTTAAGGGTGTCAAGAAAGGGTAGCCCTTTATCTGAGTATCTCTCAATCGTAAATTTGATGTTGTTATCCTGTTCATTCAGGCATTTGTGGAAGGCATCAATCTGGTTACTCTGTATGACACAGATGGTATCGTCAACATATCGTGTAAAGACTTTTGGAGCTGCAATAAAAGTAGACAATGCTCTGCTCTCAACTACTTCCATGACAAGGTTTGCAACTGTCACAGAAATAGGAGAGCCCATCGCTGTACCGTGTATCTGCTCATAATATTTGCCTCTAAAACTTAACTCTGTTGAGTTAAGACAAAAAGATAGCAATGATGTTACATCAGATGGCGTAAGATATGTGCGTTCTTGGAGACTGGAATCTTGTGATAGTCTATCATTAGCAGCAGATACGGCTATGTCTGTAGGAACAGAAGTGAAAAGAAAAACAACGTCAAAGGATACTAACTCTTCATAAATATTGTTACAATTAACAAGAAAACTTCTAACATGTAATGGTAACTTGGCGAAGCAAAGATGTCATCTACACTTCAATCATCGTTGTAAAGATCATAATGTTTTGCCAAAATCGCTACGTACAAGACCACTTACCAGAAATAATGCGGGTTTTCGCTTGGCAAAGAGGTATGGATTTAAATGTCTATCAATGAGGATCAGTGAAAACCACAATGCAATCAACAAACATCTATTAGAAATTGACAGGATAACTAACATTATGAAAGAACAGTGCAATGAAAGACTTTTGAGACGTATCACAAGAGAGGTTAAGAGTCATTATAACACGATCTTTGATGAAACAAAAGAAAGGCATATTTCTAAATTAAATAAACTTATCAATTTTAACAACAATCATAAAAACACGATCAATGAAAATTGGGTAATCAATATGTCGAAAAAGAAGCCTCAGTGACAGTGAAGTGTCAGTGTTAGCAAAAGGTTTGAACTACGCTCTTGCACCAAGAAAGGTTCCTGTTGAAAAGTTTATTGTGGAAGTAGAATCATCTATTCATAACCTCAGTGCTAAAGCAAAATCAGAAGTAAGAAATAAGATTGGCAATGTTCTCATGAATGCAAAGCCTCCTGATAACAACTTGACTAATGAAGAAAAGAATGCCATAAAGTCACTACGTGAGGATAAGAGTATCATTGTGTTAAAAGCAGACAAAGGAAATTCCACCGTTGTCATGAACCGGGAAGAGTATGATGAGAAGTTAGATGCTATGCTAAGTGATAAGAAGACCTATCAGCAACTACCAAGAGATCCAGCTAGATCTTGTGAGACTAAGATGAAAGCTTTGTTATCTAAAATGAAGGAAAGGATACCTGACAACGTTTATAGATCTTTATGCACCACTGACGGCATCACACCAAGATTGTATGGCTTACCTAAGATCCATAAAGCTGGAACGCCACTTAGACTTATTGTGAGCTGCATAGGATCCCCAACATATCAGTTATCTAAGTACTTGGTAAAGGTCATCTCACCGCTTGTTGGTAACACAGATCAGCATTTGAAGAATAGCAAAGAGTGGGTTAACATAGCAAAGGACATGCATGTCGATATTGATGAAGAGTTAGTATCCTTTGACGTTGTTTCTCTTTTCACTTCTGTTCCTACAGACATAGCCGTATCTGCTGCTAATGATAGACTATCACAAGATTCCAGTCTCCGAGAACGCACGTATCTTACGCCATCTGATGTAACATCATTGCTATCTTTTTGTCTTAACTCAACAGAGTTAAGTTTTAGAGGCAAATATTATAAGCAGATACACGGTACAGCGATGGGCTCTCCTATTTTTGTGACAGTTGCAAACCTTGTCATGGAAGTAGTTGAGAGCAGAGCATTGTCTACTTTTATTGCAGCTCCAAAAGTCTTTAAACGATATGTTGACGATACCATCTGTGTCATACAGAGTAACCAGATTGATGCCTTCCACAAATGCCTGAATGAACAGGATAACAACATCAAATTTACGATTGAGAGATACTCAGATAAAGGGCTACCCTTTCTTGACACCCTTAACAAAGTGTCTCAAGATGGCTTAATACAGATATCTGTTTATCGTAAAAAGACTCACACAGATAGATATCTCCATTTTGATAGTCATCACCCGTCAAAACACAAGGCTGCAGTGGTGCATACTCTCGCTTACCGTAAAGAGACACTTCTCAGTGATGACGTAGCTAAGAAAAAGGAACAAGAACACCTTGAGGAAAGTCTGAGGAAGAATGGTTATCCTGCGAAGTTCATAGAACGGCATGGTAAGATCCGAAAAAGTGACAAAGGCAATGAGGAGGATAAAGAAGAGTCCAATGGATTTGCAGTGCTACCTTTTGTCAAAGGGACAACTGAAAGAATTCAGAGAATTCTACAACAACATAACATCAAATGTTGCATCAAACCAGAACGAACGTTGAGGCAAATACTATCAAGGCCAAAAGACGCGGTGGAAGATGAAAAGCAATCAGGGGTTGTATACACAATTCCTTGTGGTGAGTGCAACATCCAGTACATAGGAGAAACAGGGAGATCCCTATTAACACGGACAAAGGAGCACGAAGCTGCTGTGGGATTAGGAAAAACGAACACCTCAGCTTTAGCCGATCATGCCCATAGAACAGGACATAGCATCGATTGGAAGAGTACAGCTATATTACATAAAGAAAACAGATGGATACAGAGGAAGTGGAATGAGGCATGTCAGATCGCTAAAAAGGACGTTTTATTTAATAGAGATAAAGGAAGAACAATACCACCTAGTTATTTGTGTGTAATTAGCGAATAGTTTACCGCGCGCACGCTCATCACGTAGAATATCTTGAGCGCGCGCTTATTGTTATGTTGATGAATTACAAATTGTAACGTTCATTCAGTCCTGATGATGGCTCCGTGAGCTGAAAGCTCGACAAAATTCAATGAAATTGAAAGGTTGAAGTAACATATAGTTATTATGAGACAATGCAACTTGTTTGCTAAATAAAATGTATAGTATTGTATTCGCTAACTCGGCGGTATCACCATAAATTTTATGTATTACACTGCGAAAATGCTGCGAATAGAGCCAAACGGGCCGCAAAAAGGCTTATGAAAAGAGTCCCCAGGGCCACAAAAAACATTAGAAGCTAAAACAAAGGATGCCGAGAATGAGATAAGAAAAAACTAAACCAGCTTTAGAAACAAAGGAGGCCCCAAGGGACACAAAATGCTAGGAATAAAAAACAACAGATGGCGAAAGCGAAACAAGAGAAAATAAAGAGCCCTAACAAACAAAGGTATAAAACTGCTAAGAAGTGTAAGAAAAACACCAAACGAATATGCAAATTGCTAGGAAAAGTGGTTGTATGCCAAACAAACGTCGAATTTACGAGCCGTATAGAAAAAAACTAACCAAAAACTAACCAAATGAAAAACCCAACGCGTGGGCTAACATGAAAGTCTATATTACCTGTTGTTGCACAACAGGTTGCACAACAGGTGCCGGGTCCTGTCGTCCTCCTTTGGCTCCACGTTCGTTTTCGCCCGCATCCTGCACTGGTTCTTGCTGGGGAGCTTGAGCTTGTCCCGCCACCTGCTGTCCTACTCCTTGTTGATCCCCATTAGCGGGTTGTGGAGGCTGTGGTAGCACATTAGCTTCAGCCATGGCTGGTGGCGGTTAGTTAAACAAAAAACCGAAATTGCTGTCGCCCCTTTCCTGCTAGGGTTACGAGTGAACTGACCATGATGCAATCAAATCCGAAATATATGAAGGATAAGCCGCAAGGCATCATGCACGCAACGCGCTGACTTCCACACCACGGAATTTGGGACACTTTGATAATTTTTTGTTCTGGCTAACTATGTATGCAGTGAGAATAGTCACGGGTATATGTTTTATGTGTAAATACTTAGTAGTGAAAACAGTGTAAATATCAGTTCTATAAAACTTAGGAAAACATCGAAAATAAATAGTTTTAATCTCAAACTTTTGTCTTCAATCAACAATTATCATCAAATAAATAGCAGGCAAAATATTATCTGCTTGAGATAAGTGAGAAGTATGAAAGATATCTAAAACCACGTGAGGTAGTTCCCAGTCCTCTATAAACGTTGCGTTCGTGAAAGCAAAACAAATCAATGTTCTTACAAGAATTTTTGCCTGAAAATGAGAAAAACTTATCCTGATATGTGAAATTTGCCTATCTATTACTTCATTGAACTTTTGGGTCGACTTATACACGAGATATCTGAAAAACACTAGGTTTTGAGATGAAAAATGGGGGGTCGACTTATACACGAAGTCGACTTATACGTGGTAATATATGGTATATAGATCAGCATGTATTTAGATCATGACTTTTATCGAGGTGGTGGCTCCTTAGAGAGCTGTTTTGTCTTGTCGTTTTCACGACAACCATTTACGCTCTTCTCGCCACGCACGTCCACACTTTTATAAGTGTTTAAACAAGGAACATAGGTAAACCCATTTCTTGCCACAGTATGCTTGTGATGCTTGTTATGGAAACGTGTTTTTTGAGTGGCTTTTCACTTTTGAACCATCGTGGACTCATGAAGCACAGTATTTCTACAGACATATTTCGAACTGACTGGCTAACAGATGACTGTCTGACTGTGATAACGATACTTTTCATACGATTTTGCTGGTGAAAAATCACTGAACAAGTCAGGTGTCCTTTAAGAACTTTACATTACTGGTCAGTCAACTTGATGATAATGAGCAACAACAGTGAATACTGAGAGAGTGTTAAATCCGGCGTTTCGAACAATCGAACAATCGAACCGACTTGTCAAACATTCACTGGATATAAAACCCACTAGATAAAAACACATCCTGTTTCTTTATTTCTTTACCAGTAAATAAAAGATTTAGATTATTTTCCCTGAGAAGGAAGCTGTTGGTGGTCCTATTAGCGAAAGCTATTATAATAAATCTGTATTATGATAAATGGCATAATCTTGAAACCCATTGATTACAGGCTGTAAACTCTTAATCAGGCCTGAAGTGATAATGATGCACGGTAAGAAATTCGAAACGTATTGCAGTCTTCAAATCTTATTTGCAATTTATGTGTAACTTGGTTTTATTACTACCCCAAAAGTGTATGTTTGGATCTTTTGAATTTTTTTCTGAATGCTCAGATTAAGCGAATCGTGATGTTCAAATTTCCCCCTCATGAACAGTTCCTAAGCATCCATTCAATGTTTATTATCTCGAAAACGAATTCGGGACACAAAATAATTTTTTAGATTTTAAATCAGCCTTAAATTTTACTAAAAATTATAGTTTTGTGTAATATAAATAAGTGTAATGTAATGCAATACAAGTGTAGCTAATCATCTTAAAACTAATGTAAATATTGTTATAATCGACCGATTACCACTCCGCTTCCATGGACTCTACAGTTGTGATCGAATTGAAGGTTCAAACAAAAAAGATATCGCAAATAGATGTTAGAATTTCATATTCAATTGCTAATTAAAAGATTTGGATATCTTGAACAATTTTTTGTTATTGCAAGTCACTAGCAGAAGCCACAAAATCATGCAGTCTTTGACTGCGTTTTTAAAGCATGGTCATAGACTTTTATTGACTTTTTTGGCGCTCAAAAGAGCCTTTTTCTTATTGACTACATTCGTAGCCTTGTGAAGAGTTTTTCTTCCAGCTTGTCAAAGTTTATCAATTCTTGTATGCTCTGTTTTTCAAGCTGAATATATGAAGCTCTTCACTCTAAAAAATTAGAAACAAGTGAGATGGCCATCGGGGAAGGTCCCAGGCGTGATACTAGCTGTAAGACCGACTTGAGATCTTCATAATTCATTTTTTTAACTCCTAAGGTCAAGTGTTTTGTTTTAATTTATCTCGTTCACTGACAATCAAAACTGAATGTATGCCTTGGGATCACCTTTCTTGTTCCTTTCATGAAGGAGAAGTGTTTTAATTGGCGGAATAAAACAATTAATCATAGGCGAGTCGTCACAAACCAGCCAATACAATTGATGATAACTTTGAAGCATGTTTTCTAAGAGGTCCATCAATTAGAAATACTAATACTAATCAAACTGCAAAGATATGATAAATGATAAAAATAACAATATGATATCATTCGGAAATGTTCGGGCAGTTCATTCATAAATTTCAGATCACTGTTTAACACATTACAACCAAAGTTTGATATGTAGCTGGTTACTGGCTTTCTTAATATTAATCTATAAGTAAACGTTCAAATATTGATGTCTGCTCATATCTGCTGTTCAATTCAGAAAATAATTGGACAAGTACCTATTATGGGATCAAATAGAAGCTATGTAATTAGGTCATCTATTGGTTGTGCATAAGACAATGGTATTGTTCCATCTAACATGGGATTGAAAAGAGCGATCCCACAAAGAATCTTGGTTCACATAGAAAGGGAGCTTCATTGTAATTTTTATCATTTCCAAAAAGCTAAGCGTCTGAACACTTCTGAAAACTTTACTATTTCGTTAATATTCTCAAAACAGTTTTTTTTAAACTATAAACATGGACCAATATGATTTCATAGATGAGTCAGAAGGGCGAACAGCACCAAATTTTAACGAATCTTTTCTGGCGATTTTTTCGCAAGATTCGTCTTCAGACGAGGAATTTGAGGGATTCCAGAGTTGCAATATCCAACTCGGGAACAGGGTTGAGTCTTTTGAAAAAAGGACAGACAAGGAACGTTTTGCGGATAAGGAGAATGCACCAGCTTCGACTCTGCCAAAAAAACGGACCGCAAAACCTGAAAGGTAGAGTATGAATGATTAAATAAGTTCAATCGCTTTTGACAGTTCAATTTATATTCATATTTTTATTTTCTCTCTTTATAGTTGGGTGAGGAATGTCCGCAAGATTGCTAGAGCGAGTGGCCAAGCATACACCACTTCGAAGGGTAAGTATCATTACCATTATCTAGCTTTGCTTAAATAACATTGGCCCAAAACATAACATGGTATTCATCAGATGATTTAATAACTAAGAAAATCACTTCAATGCCTTTTACCGTTGTAGAGAACTGTTGTTATTTTTACTAGGCTTTTGGCAATTTTAGTCTTTCTAAATTTCGTAGTCGTATTCCTGCAAAAACCCTCAAATTTTACTAGACCAGATCTTTGAATCCCTGAAACTTTTACAGACGAATAATCTATGATGCCTTTTCCGAGTAAGGTTCTAACTAAATGAAAAACCTAAACAAATGGTTTATACTTGTTAAAATATATGCTTCCTCTCATGTTTCATTCAATATTTTTTTGAATATTGAATTCATTTTCTTTATTTGATGACGTAATAAGCTTATGGAAATTTTATCCTCTAAAAACATGTGAATATACCAGTTTCAGCATATTGAGAATAATTTCGTACGGATTTTCTCCAATTTTGTATGAGAGTTTATTTTGTTATTGTTTCCAGGATTGTGTAGCTATCAGGGTCTTTACATAACCGGGTACAAATTATTTTCGAGACATTCTTAGAAAGAATTATAGCTATCGAAGATCGAAATCCATGAAACCGGTCTACACTCGAAGATAATTCTCGATTAGGAGATACAAAAGACAAATCTAGATTTACACTATTCTTTATACGACAAAATAGATAATTTTCTTGTTTCGTTTCATAACATTTTGAAAAAAAAGGAAAAAAAGCATGTCTGTCACAGCAACAATAGTCAGTCGATTCCTGGTCGATTCAAGCATTCTTGCCTTTGTCGAAAATCTCTAAAATCTTGAACTAAAAAGCTTTCACTGATCAGGGCATACAATGTTTTCAAAGAAAAAGAAATGAAACTTTAATAGTGCAAAGAAAGACGGCTAGAATATATTTATCTACTTTAAAAATAAAGCAATCAACTGACAATTTCGAGCAGTGAAAATTCAAAGCTTTACATAATTTGTTTACTCAGATTTAATCTTCACCTTATCAGTCTCTCGCATTTTTTTAAACATATCATTAGTATATAATTATAAGATTTGCCATTCATTACTTATATTTCAAGACAGCTTTTCTTTAATGTCAAAATCTCCATTTTGTTTTTAATTGAAAAATCTTCACTTGACTTGAGAACTTGATTGGGAAATGTGCCACTAGCAATTTCAACTACTCAAACGATATTTTCCGACAATATTTAAGGCTTTTTCTAAAATTACTCTTACAACAGCAAAAATAAAAAAGCATTTGTGTGCACTGCCTGTTTTGCTTACACTGCAGACAGCCTCAAGACACGAAAAATTCAACTTAACTTATAAATTTGTTGCTCATTGTTTGGCTGGTCACTCAAGCTTAGCCTGGATCAGTCTATTAGTTCTGCGTTCTTAGAACTACGGTTTGGGCGCAGTGTTGAGGGTTCATGTTGTATGCAAATAAAATTGCTCACTTTTTTTGGTTCTGTAGCTCTCAAACAAAGCGTTGCACGCTGAATATGATTGGAAAGTTATTAATATTTGCTCATGCATATTATTTTGGGTAAGCGCGTTAACAAAAGGGAGACTTTAGCCAACTGCGGCTGCATATCTTGAAAAGAGAAGGCCCATATCTTGAAAAGATACAATGACATGAAGTACAAAAACCTCCAGAATCTTTTCTTAAGGGGTTTAATAATTCCCAAGGATATAAAACGCTTTGGCAGCCAAGGTACAGCATGACATATGACACTTTCTGTTATTGTTAACTCTTGGTAAACTTTTCAGCAAAACTGATAGTCTTGATTAATGTTGCAGGTCGATGTGGTAAATGTTCCAAAGACAACCCTAGCTTCAGAAAGACTTTCAGCTACGACTACTTCGTTAGTGAAAAGTGGTCGAGAAGGAGTCAAGTATGCCAGGTGGCATTTTGGTCACTTCATGGAATAACTAGCTGCCGAATAAAAACAGTGAGGAAACAGGTAAGTTCATTATTTATTCAAAATATTTCCTGTCCTATTCTGTGTAGAAAACAAAGCATCTGAGTAACCGACGAGCCACCATTCAAAAATCCATGTTGGAAAGAAGATAAGGAACTGCTTAAATGGTTGATCAATCTGCTGACGAGCGACCACTCAAAAATCCATGTTGGAAAGAAGATAAGGAACTGCTTAAATGGTTGATCAATCTGTTGAAGATACATCTTTCAAGAACTTTTGATAGAATACAAAGCGAGGAAATAGGTCTATAATTTTCGACTAGCTTTCTGTCTTCTTTCTTATGAATAGGCATGACCAATGCCTCTTTCCACAACGTAGGTAGGGCACCAGAAGAAAGTGATTTATTGAAGATCTTGCAGATGGAATGAGCAAGTTCAGACGCACATTCGACCAGGACACGAGTAGGCAGACTATCAGGGCCATAGGCTTTACTAATATTTAAGCTGTGTAGCAATGATTCTACTTCAGAAATGGTCACAATGATAGAAGATAGCACAACACCAGAGTCCAATTGATTAGACACACAAGGAGTCGCAGAGGAAGATGGATCAGGCGAAAATACAGTAAGAAAGTACTGGTTGAATGCCTCAGCCTGGCTAGCTGGAGTATGAAGAGACTGGTCATGGTATTTAATAGTAGCAGGCACCGAGGTTACTTTCCTTTTGCTTCTATAGTATGACCAAAATCTTTTCGGATTCTCATGTAATGAGGCTTGAAGAGAGTCTGTATAGTTGTTGTAGTTACTGTTGATTATTGACTTGCATTCACAACGTAGGTCACAGAATTTCTTGTGGTAATAAATGCTATTGGTCTGCATAGCTTTACTTCTAGCATCCTTTTTCTTTCTGAGCAGGTGAATAACTTGACCATCTATCCATGGAGGAGAATGAATATCTCTGAGTTTTACTTTGGGTATGTGTTCGTCAATGATGGATATAAGTTGAGAGTACCAGTTCTCAAAGTCCTGTTCTATATTAGAGTTAGAAGAAATCAGGTCGGTGAGGTTAGCAGGAAATAAAATCAGCTTTCTTGAAATTATAAACTGTCAGAGACTGTTTTAGTAATCGAGGAAGGCGAAGAGTAAGGTTGAAGAGAACTGGAATGTGATCCGTAGGGAATGGTAAATCACTTTCCTCCATTGTTTGGATGTTGTGAATTAAATCGGGCTCATTGCAGATAATGAGATCCAAGATATTTGCATTTCTAATAGGTTGCGTGTTTACTTGAGAAAGAAAATAATCCTTCAAAACTTCACAGAAGGAAAATTCATCAGCAGTACACAACTCATTCGATCCGATCCAATCAATTGTCGGAAAAGTAAAGTCCCCCAAAACAAGGAGCTTGGTACTTGAGCTTTTTTTTTTTTTTTTGTCACGGTTAATGCAATAATATGATATTCGTAAGAACGATCAAACCAAACCATTTTCTCGCCATTTCAACTTACCTAATCATTCACTTTCCAACTTCATTGCTTTCCGTTTGTCTTTGTTTAGCGGCAACAATGATTGTCGCAAAACCAAAGAGATGCGGCTCATTCACCTATTGGGTACTCATAATCCCAATGGGACGAATGAATGCTTAGCTTTTAATTAATCTATTCTTTTGTCTTTTTATTATTTCTTATTGTTTTTTTCTTGCTCTCATTGGTTATCTATTTTCTATCTTTATCATATATACACTACCTTCCACTCTTATTCTCTCATTAGCGTCCGAAACGTCAGTAAGTGATCTCTCTAATTTTTACGGTGTAAAATTTATCTCCTTATCCATATGTTAACATATAGTTCTGCCATAAAAGCGTTTTCACTGTAGTCCTCTAACTAGTCCAACAAAAGAGCCAAATCATTCCTGTACGTGTGATAACTCAAAACTACATGACGCACTAGGTGATATTTATGAGCCTCACTGGGACTCGTTACCAGTCTCCTGAACATTCTCCCCTTCCTTAAATTGACGATGTCAATTTTACAATAAAAGGTGGATAACGTATAATAAATGTCAACAATAGAGTTCTTTAATGTTCTTTCTAATGTTCATTTCTTCTCATCTTGACTCTTCTCCAACGGGCAAATCTTTGTGATTGGTCGTTTCATCAAGGTCTTGCCAACTTGCACGTTTACAACTCTCACATGACCGTCTTTGCCAGGAAAAGTTTCAGAGATCCTTCCACTCGGCCACTTTCCTCTAGGTGTGTCTGGAGAGAGAACTAAAACAACGTCTCCAACACTAGGATCATCTCTCTCATGGTACCATTTCTTGCGGGAATTTTATCCAGGAAGCCAATCTTGCATCCATCTGTGCCAGAAATGTCTTACTAACTCCTGCACCCGTCTCCATCTATTTCTTGGATTGAACGTAGTAGCATCAACACTTTCTGGTGCAAATCGTCCTCCAGTCGGTCCATGTAGGAAAGGGTTTGGAGTGAGAGGAACAGTATCTTTGGGGTGAGCAGACTGGTAAGTCAGCAGATGCAGTCCTTCAGCTCCAACGATAGCACTGAGTAGTTCTTCATCTGTGATGTTGGCAGACCCCGAAATCGATTATATCGCTCTCTTTGCAGTTTTTGTCATTATTTTGTGTACTCCACTGAAATGAGGGGCAAGTGGTGGGTTGAAATGCCACTTTACACTGAGATTCGATGTTTTGTCTTCAATCTTGTCCTTGTCCAATGCTTTAACTAGCTCACAAAGTTCATTGTTTGCACCTATGAAATTGGTTCCATTATCTGACAGGATATCTCGAGGCAAACGAGATGCCATGCGAAAGAATGCGTTTAAGAATGAATCTGTGCTCAGGCTGTAGGCTACTGGAAATGGTATTTGTAATTAAAAGAGATGCCAGGCAGTTTAAAAGGGAATTAGGCGTCAATTATGAGAAATAGATTGAGAGATTCTAGAAAATGTTACTTTTGAATTAATTATTTTGAATTAGGTCATAAATGCAAAGGAATATGTGACGTCACAAAAAGTGGATATGGATAGAAGTCCAAAAAGTGGTATTTAGAAAGGCTAATAATTTGGAATAAAAGGTATACGCCGTCTACATTTACCTAAAAAAGCAACAAAGTAGTAGATATTGTAAAGGAGGCCAAGATGGGTCTAGAATCAGTGTATATTTTTCAAAATTTTAATATAAAGGCTCAAAAAAGGAACAAAAAAGGCAAAGAGCCCTGTAAGACCCAGGAACAAATACCCAATGGATGGAAAGACAACTCTTTTGTGAAGTTAAAATTCTACGGAAGGAAAGTCCGATTTTTTCTTCCAAAAAGCTAATGACATAGAAAATACATATCTCAAAAATTGTAAATGATACGCATTTAAGTTTTTTTTACTGAAATGAGTATTCAAACGTTTACTTCCGGTTCATTTTACAGTTTCACTTCCGGTTTGTTAACCGTGGTCGCTTTAATGGCCAAATAAGTGTAATATCTTACTCATTTTCAAACGAAAGCACATAATATAAGTAAGAAACTTTAGAACAACCTAAAAACTTTAAAAAATAACGGTAAACAACAAGATTGGAGTCAATTTTCCACGGTTCACAACGGTTAACATTCAAATCGCGATAAAAAGATATCTTAGAATAATTCTTTTTATTTTATTGTAAATGGCTGTAAACCATTGTGAACCGTGCTTTTTTCTTTCGTATTTTATCAAAACCGACAAAAGTATATTTGTTAACCGTAGTTAACCGTTGTAGAACAGTAATATTTCAAATATATGGTAAAATCTCGCCTTGATAGAAGCTTCTGTACGTTAGGTAGGCTATATGTTACTTAATGAAAGGGGGTATGGTTCTAAGAGTGATTCTTCTTGGGAATCGTACTACTTGAAAATCTTTGCATTCAAATTAACACTTTAAAGTTCTATGGTTAACGAATTACCGCTACTTTTCGAAGAAAAAAATGCCATTCTTTGTGACGTCATGCAATTTACATGTGTAGCAATCGGGTATCAGTCGGATCGTATACAAATCCATACCTATATTGAATTACGAAGGATGTACAATGTCATTTTGTCTCATTATCAAAAGGGTGCGATGTGTAAAACAAGAAATGTGGGTTATTGAATGTGTTTTTTTGTGATTCGACGGAAGAATTCATGATTTTTAGCATATACAGATCGCAGACAATCTTGGACAAAATGGTTGAGAATTTTTGAGTTTTTAAGGATACATTGTGTAAAACACAGTTAAATCCGTCTCTAACGACCCCCCTCCCCCCAGAACAATGTTGGGTCTGTCGAGAGGGAGCTGTGCTAGTCAATGGAACCAACATTGTGCTGGGGGGGGGGGGGGGGAGGGGGAATTTTAGTTTAGATAATACTTTATGAGGAAAATTCCATTTTTTTGATATGATCAATAATTCTCAACCCTTTTTGTCCAAGATTGTAGTTCCAAATGCACAGCTCTCATAGCTAAACGTGAACAAACATAGATACCTCTTCTCACGGCTTTTCCCCCTGCCCTGTTTCGTAATAAATGGTCCAGCAAAGTCCACTGAGGTCTGACTAAATGTACGTAATGACTTGGGATTGTTGGGGATGCTTTGCGTCGTCTGCATTCCATGCACTGCTTCTCCCATTCTCTTATGGCTTCTCTCGCTGAAACAATCCAGAAGCGATCTGACATGTAGCAAAGTGTGTGGTTTGTTCCACCGTGGTTGTTTCGTTCATGGGCATCCTTTATCATCAACCGAGTAACTTGATGGCTTCGGGGTAGTATGATAGGGTAACGAGTTTCTCAAGGAAGATGTTCTGCAAACTGAAGTCTTCCATCACATCGGAGAGAATATCTTCACTATCCAAGACTAGCTTGAGTGGCAGTAACTTAGTGGTGTTGGGCAACTTCTTTTCTTTTCTCAGCGCTGTGATTTCTTGGTTGAAGGCTTCTCTTTGTGCAAGCTTGATGAGATACAGTTTTGTGTTAGCTAGTTCTTCCGGTTCGAGAGTTCCGTATATCCGAAGTGCTTTCGGTACCTTACAGTTGTCAAGAAATCTCAAGACTGTACCGTAAATTCTCTCCCAGCTAGAGTATCGGTTTGGGTTCAGACGGTTGACTGCATCAGGGGTGTTTTTCAGTTTTGCCTCAGAAGTGACCGGGCTCTGTAGCGTCTCTTGGTGGTACTGACCTCGTTTTCAGATGGTACTTTAGCTTCGAGTTTCATCTCTGGCCAGTTGTCAGCTGGATTCTTCAAGAAGTCTGGACCATTCCACCATGTCATTTCTGAGGCAAGCCTTGGAACTTGCATTCCTCTTGTAAGAAGATCTGCCACATTTAATTATGTTGGGACGTACCTCCACTGCTCTGGGTTCGATGACTGTTGTATCTCTCCCAGTCAATTTGCAACGAAAGACTTGAATTTCCTGCTGTACCCACGAATCCAGTACAACATGTCCATACATGCATCAAGAGTTTCCCGCTTCAGGTCGCGGCGCAATGCATTACGGGAAGGAAAGCGAGCACCAAATCCGAATGACCGCCATATTGAATATGAACTCTCGTCTTGTTTATCTCGTTATATTGCCGTTTTTAATCTGAATACGTCCTTTATAGCTCACATTTTCGGATAGCAACCTCTCAACTGGTAAGTCAATCCTTTATATGGTTCTTGATGTCTTTTTCACGAATATATAAGGAGAAATAATGAGAAAGTTTCGAGCATTTTCAATGTTCTCCATCTAAATGATTCAAATCTTTATTACTTCTGTAGGTATGGGATTCGGGCACCGCAATTGTGTTGTTATTGGCTGCCCAAACAGTGGGAAAAAGCTAAATAAATGGGCAACGCAAACCTGTAATGTTCATGGTTGTTTGAACCTGACAGATACTTGTAACTGTGAGCCACCGTTCAAGCTGGTTTCCTTCCCTTCTAAACTGAAAGATAATGCGGGACGGAAGCGATGGACGAATGCTATCAATAGGAATATAAAGAAAGGGAAAGTTTGGGTGCCAAAGAATAATTCACGAGTTTGCAGCAAACATTTTGTTGATGGGAAACCAACAGACGAAAATCCTGATCCAACTGAAAATTTGGGATACGATTTCAAAGCCAAACAAACGACGGGAGGAAAACGCAAAGCACCATTAGACAGATCAGGCATCCCTGTAAAGAAGGCAAAAAGACCTAGGGAACAAAGCAGTGAAGCTTCTTCTGAAGTGAATCAAGATATACCGGCTAATATTGACTGTGATTCCAACACAAATACCACAACAGGAAGTAATGTTTCCAGCAGTTCCTGCACCGAAAACTGTAATCCAGCTATTATAGCAGAGCCACAATCTGAGAATCAGAATTTGGCAGAGAAAGATGAAGAAATAAAACAACTCAACATTTGCAAAAAGAAGCTTAAGAAAAAAAGGGAAGGACTTACTTACTCAGACTTGAAAACTGATAAACAAGTAAACCTTTTAACTGGAATTCCATCAAGAGCAGCATTTGATTTTTTGTTTGATAAGGTCAAGGAGAGAGTAAAAAAGATTAGATACTGGACTGGGCCCAAAAAGTCAACACTAAAGGGAAGGAAGTTCCAGAAAAGTCCCAAAAGATTTGGTCCTAAAAGGGTGCTTATGCAAAAAGATGATTTTTTAATGACAATGATGAAACTTCGTCTTGGCTCGACAAATGCTGACTTAGCTCAAAGATTTGCTGTCTCTGCTACAACAGTGACAGACATTTTTACTACGTGGATTAAACTTTTGGCAAGTGAACTAGGGTGCATGGTGTACAACCCATCATATGAGGTTTATAGAAGAACATTACCAAAAAAATTCTACAAGCCTGGTTATTCTAAAACGAGGCACATCATTGACTGCACTGAAGTCTTCATCGAAACACCTAGTGACCCAGCTTTAAAAGCTGCTACTTGGTCAGATTACAAACACCACAACACTGCTAAGGTATTGGTATCTATAACTCCCAATGGGGCTTTTAATTTTGTATCGAAAGCTTGGGGAGGCCGTACATCAGATGTATATTTAACCAGAGAATCAGGCTTTTATGATATTTTGGAACCTCATGATGAGATCATGGCTGACAGGGGGTTTACTATAACAGAGGAATTGCTTCTGAGACATGCAAAGCTCCATATACCACCTGGAAAGCGTGGCCAGGAACAGTTCTGTAAGGCTAAAGTTTAAAAAACTAAAGAAATTGCAAACTTAAGGATATATGTAGAGCAAGCAATAAGGCAGTTAAAAACATTTCGCCTAATTAAACAGGAACTGCCCATTTCTCTTTTGGACAACTTAGACAATATTATGATTGTTTGTGCAGCAGTTTGTAATTTGTACCCACCTTTATGTAAGTAATGAAACATTACTATCATGTGATTGTACTGGAGAGCAAAAAAATCTGAATTTATCAAAGTTCAAAATATTTTTTAAAAACAGTAATGCTATTATAGAAATCTGTTTGAAATAATATTTTATAATCCTTTTGTAGATTATCGGTTTTTCTAGAACAGTGTCTAAAGGTTTGTTTGCTCTCCAGTTCAACTTATCCCAATAATGTTTTAGATTTCTTATAAACCTTATACATATATGAAATCAGAATTGACAGAACTGTTTTGTTACACATTTCTGGGCTCTGTGAAAGGGAGTAGGATCCTACTATGCTCCTTTGACTTTATGCCTGGCTTCAGGTGATTAACATAAAACCATTCTAAACTGTGTTGCAGTGTGAGCCAGTAATCTATGTTTAGTTCGATTCGCTCCACATGGTATCCCTTCTGAGTATAAACCAGAAAATGGCACCAGTCCCTTTTTGCAATGGCCATTTGGCCTTGAATTTGTGCATAGTATTGATGATTTGTTTTCAAAGTAACTTTTTCATTAATACTTACAAGGTATTTTAAATTATCTGGTTTGGGGATATCATTTGCAACAGAAAAAGGACATTTGATTTCGAGCACTCCTTTTTCACAACAAACACATTCTAACAGTAAATCAGGTGATGCTCCTAAAAATTGTTTAGTTTCATCAATAAACAGTCCACATTCACGATGGCTTGTATCCTTATGATTTTCTTCAAATATCTTGATGTATGCTTCCTTTGCATGGAGTTCCATTTCCCTGCCATATTTTAATGCAGGCACATTCTCTGATGGTGCAGATTGACCAATCAAGCTATCAATAAGTTTCTCAGAGCTGACATTGTTTCTAGTAGTTTTTAAACTTTCAACTTTCGTCTTAACTTTGTAGAAATTTGAAGCAGTAATTCTTCCCTTGCGATGCTTGTGCCACATAGGGTTATTAGCCTGTCCCAGTGTAGCCTGCTCAATTTGCGTTATTTGTTCTGCAGTCAGCACAGTACTGTCAGAAGGCACTGAAAGTGGCCTATAGTCATCTTCTATGTGCTCAGCATTTTGCATTATAACAAAAGTAGACTCTGGTACTACATCTTTTAGGCCTTTGTAGAGCATTTGCTGCCATTCTGTTTCAGGGATAACATGTTTTTTCTCTACAGGCTCAAAAAGGGAGCGTCTTCTGTCAACAGTAGGTCTCTTAGGCTCTAAAAAATTAAAAAAATGTAATAATATTATACTCAATAAAATTCTTGAAAATGTTTCAAGTTGAATTATAGAATGATAGCAATAAACCTGTGCAATAAAAGTTTAATGTTAGTGTGTAATGTTTTAATAAACACAAGAGAAAACAATGGAAATGTATTGAGTACTTTTGTCTATTTTAGTCTAATAACTATTGCATGGGTTTATTGAAATCAGTCTAATTCAATGTGTTTACAATTATTATTACTAACCCAGGGCCAGAAAGCCAAATTTATTAGTGCAAATAATATATTTTGTGTGTTTCTTGCACTTCCTGATTTTTAAAGCATTTACAGTGGTTATACCTTTGTTAAATTTTGGTGCTTTCCAGACCATGTCACAAATTTGCTTGGGCTGCACCACTGTTCTGTCTGCAGGGATAGTCCAAACACACTCCTTTGAGGTGCAAGCTGGGCTAGTTAGTCCATTTCTGTTGGCTGCTTCCAACCGAAAAAGCAAGGCAGTTACATGAATACACGAACTGCTCATCCTGTAATGAAAACACCAATACCAGAAATTAAAACTAAACCCAGAAAATTTTGAATCTTACTTTAATTATAGCATTGATAGGTACATAACTTACATCACTTACCCAGCAACACAAGAGCAATAAGCACTAACAATATTTCCAGATTTCTTGTCAGCAGCGGCCCAGGCTGTGTGTGGTATGTCGCTTATTTTCATTGAATGTGTACACTTGGCTTTAAGAAAACCAATCTCTGAGTCAGTTGATATGGGGTGCCAGAGAATCTCTTTCAGCCAACCGGATTCATAAAGACGGTAGGCCTTTCCTTCTTTATACTCATTTAATACGCGTTTATGCAAAGCCGTGTCCTTTCCAGGGTGATCTCCCATAAGAAAAACAGTAATATCACTTAAAAATATCGGAGGCCAAGATGTAATGCCATCACTTTCACGAAGCCAGTCATTTAGAGTAGAGGGATCTGGCAATGAAGCTCCACTCTTCAACTCTAGCAATAGAACTTTCTCTTTGTTAGTAGTTGCGACTCTATCTTCGTCAGTCGGCTGGACGGGGATTCTCATCTCCGATGCTGCAAACACACGAGCAACCAACTCATTCTTGATTCCACTTACTTTAAGGCTTCGGTTACGGCAATAAAGTTTTAGCGCATCAACATGCCAAGTTTGAACTTCCTCATAAGTCAGCTCCTCCGAACTCATCGAAATATCCTCATCACAAGCCTAAATCACTTCTTTTAACTCAACTGTTAAATTATAAACTGAATAAGACTATATCTTGACTGTTTTGAAGTACTGCGTTTTCCAAGTTAGATGTATTATTTACAGAGAAAAATGGCAACATACGAGATAAACAAGACGAGAGTTCATATTCAATATGGCGGTCATTCGGATTCGGTGCTCACTTTCCTTCCCGTAATGCATTGCGCCGCGACCGGAAGCGGGAAACTCTTGATGCATGTATGCTGTCTGACCAGAATGTCCATTGTTCTTTCTGCATATCTAAGGTTTTGGAAACTTTTCGGTTATTTATAGCCCGACAACTGCAGACATCAATTCAAGGTGAGGGATGCTCACAGTATGTAACAGGGCGACTCTTGCCTTGCTTGCGACAAGACGACATGATGCTGGTCCGTCCTCGTAGTAGTAAAGGACATACACTACAGCTCGTATGCCTCCTCTAATGCATCCACAAAGGTGTGTATCTCTGCATTAGCAACTTCTGCTCTGACCCTGAGAAAGCGTTCAACTTTGATATCAGTGAGTTGTGGCAACTCTGAGAACAACTTCCTAGCTTCACATTCTAAGTGAGCTATCACAGGATCATCCCAATCCAATCCAGCAATCCACATCTTTTGTAGGAGTACTTTAGCATGGATGACATTAGGTGATAAAAGACCCAATGGATCAAACAAGGTTGCAATGTTCCTTAGGAAGCTGCGCTTCGTTATTTGATCCTTTTCATTCGGTTGATTAATTTTGAACTGGTACACATCTTTTGGTGACCACAATACTCCAAGCGTTTTCACAAATGGCAATTGACCACTGTCTAAGTCTACTTCATTTACACAGTCATTTGATGGAATGCACTCTAAAACATTTCCACGCGTGCATTCCTGCTCATCCCCAAAGGCCTCGGCGTCACAAGCTCAGAAGTGTTTACGGTTTCATTCTTTTGTGCTGTGGACACTGTTGAACAATATGATCTTGAGCCATTGAAGAAACCCCAAAAATATTACAACGTAAAGTTACTTTAGACATCAGATCTCTTCCAAGCAGCGATGGGCCAGAACCATCAACAACACGGACAATTAAATAAGCTTCTTGATCTCCAACTTTCACTTTCAATTCTTTCTCTCCATAACAATGAATAAGATTTCCAGTATAACTCTTCAAAGATAAACTAGGTTTACCCAGAGTAGACAAATCATCACGAAGCTTTAGAAAATCTTGCTTCTTCAATAAAGTAACAGCGCTCCCAGTGTCAATTTCCATTGGAATTTCAATTCCTTCGATGTTGACAGCGATTGAATAATTAGATGCATGTTGCGATCCAGTGACTTCGTTTGCATACACATGGTACATATGCACTTCGTATTCATTTTATTCGCTTTCCTCAGCAATTTCAATCTGGTTAGTATGATGAGACTTTGCTTCACGTTTTTTCTTCAAGCACATTTTACGTAGGTGTCCCAACTTAGAACAGTAATGACATTTCATTGTACGGTACTTGCATTTATCTGCCAAGTGATCCGTAGCGCCACAACGATAACATTCTTTGACCGGCTTTTGACGCCTTTGCTCGTTCGATGAACTTTTGTTATTCTTAGGTTTCTTCAGTGAAAACTTTTCCTTAGTGAAATTTACCGTAGTAGTATGTAAAAATTTAGCCTCCGTGTGAGCAGCTTCGTCAGCAATTGCAATTTGAACAGCACGTTCAAAATTACGGTCTTCAGAAAGCAATTTCGTCTTTGTGGATGGATTTCGAACCCCTCGAAACGATAGGTTTCCACAACTTCTGAAACTTTTGGATTGAAGTAATTCATCAGTAAATCACATAACTCTTCGTACGATCTTTCAGTTGGTGAATCTGGTAAACACAAATCTTTGAGTGTCGTGTAGGTCTTCTTTCCAATTAAAGAAATAGTAACGGCAATGTTTTTACGCTCGGCGGAACGTCTTACTGAAGAATTTGCATCGTCAGCTACAACTCCAATATCGTCACAAAATACTCTTCTAAACGCTCCTTGTAAGCCGAAAAGTCATCTTCACCATCAAATGGTTCTAAACTTCCAACAGTAATCCCAATCCTCGTCGCCAGTTGTAAAATACTCGTCAAAGACTTGAGTATTTAATGTACATTTATTGAACAACTTCATTACTTTTATATACATCACAATTCTCTTGGGTATTGCATAACAGCACGGACGATTACATAACTCTTATTGTATTTATACTCGGAGGAACTAAGTTCCTTTATAATGAACATAGCAACTTTCGCAACTTGCTGTATGATGCAGCCATACGGACCTACTCGAAACTTGCGACCATCAATCATGTCCCTTTATGCAGTGCCTGCATCTCGATCAGTTACTTTTTGTGATAGAGCTTTCTCTATAGCAGGACCGAATATCTGGAACTTAATACCTGAAGAACTGAAAAACTCACAAACTGTCGATATTCTTAATTCGAAATTAAAGATATATCTTTTTAATAACTAAAGATTAGATCATAATCATTATCTTAGGCTTTTGAAATGGTTGTTCTTAATTTATTTTTTCTTTACCTATTTAACAATTTTTCTCTATATTTTATCTTGGTTATATATTAGCATATATTTGAATTTGTAAATAGCATTGAGTTTTTGAAATGCGTTTTTAAGAAATATAATATTTTTATTATATTATTATTATAAACAAGTCGAGGACTGGGTTAACAGACAAGAAACGTATTCTGTTCATAAACCTGTGCGCCATCATTTCCTTAGAAACAGAATGATTGTGAGCGGGAAAGATGATCAATTTTTAGCCGATTTGGTAGATTTGAGTTCTTTGAGTCGATTCGTATTCGTTAACATGTGTTGATGTCTTGAGTAAATACGGCTTGGCCATTCCTTTGAAAACCAAAGCAGAAAGAGAAATAACAAACGCCTTTGCCAAGATTCTGAAATCTGGAAAAAAACCAAAGAAGTTACAAACGGATAAAGGAACTGAATTTTTAAACAGTATTTTTCAAAAATATTTGAAAGACCAAGGCATACATTTTTTTCACTACCCACTCGCAGACGAAATGTGGGGTTTAGAACGCTTCAATCGAACGAGTAAGACCAAGCTCTACAAGTATTTTACCTACAACAAAACTCACAAATATATTGACATTCTCCCTGACTTGCTCCAGTCGTACAACCACTCGTTTCACAGTAGTATCCGAATGAAACCAATAGGTCACGAAAATGAATGAAGGAGCAGTATGGCATACCTTGTATATAAAGTCCTTCTCAGCACCTGCACGTTTTAAGCTTAAAGTGGGTGATCAAGTGCGAAACAGTAATGCACTTATCATCGGCACCCCCGGGGAATTGATATTTTGATTAAACAAAAGACTGCAAAGACCCGAGTGTACAGGGCACGAAAAAACCCCGTCCCCGGGGCGTGATGGATCCCCATTTAAAAAATATGTCAACTGCACACTCAAACATAACTTTATTTGCAATTGTAACAGATCTATTTCTTGATTTCCTTGGCCCTGCGTGGATTCATATTAATGCACGGACCATGATACCAAATGCAACAGTTATCACCACTATCCTCGCATCTGATCATAAACCTGCAAGAAAAAAATAATAATGTGCAAGAATTTTTTGGAAGCTTTAGAAAGTAAGAAAAACATTTCGGTAGGAGAAAAAGGGATATAAACTGCATACCCACATTCTAGTTCTTGGCAGTGGCACCACACTTATCCAATTCTAATTCTATCTCTGTACCTGATTCTGAAGAACTATCTGCATCGACCTTTTTCTTAGGTAACTCAAAGAGTTTTTTCTTATTACCTAAAAGGGAAACATTGTCCTGGCAAAGAGCAAAGGATGCAGAATTTACTTGCATTTCATAAGTAGAAATAGGGCGATACAAGCTATTTTTTCCAAATATCTTGCTGCCTTCCTCCAGTTCCTTTATAGTGAGTGTAGCTGAAACAGTTGGGTTGTAATCGGAAGAAAGTATGACCTGTTTAGGTTTGTAAATGACAAAAATTAAAATTAAAAAGATATTTCTCTTTTGCTGTTTTCTCATGGAGCTTCATAAAACTTGAAGTGATTGCTGAATTATGAAGTTTTTTAAAATTTTAAAATGTGTTTTATGTGTTTTAGGTTGCATCAACTGACAACGGTCATTAAAAAATATGGCAACAAGTAGATTAAAGCAGTCTCCAAACACTTGAAGTACTTTTAAAGCAGCTTTCAAGTGTTTTCAAGTGAATAACAGCGAATACATGTGCTCCAGGTGTCACACATACCATAATAATAAATTTTACACAGGAATACCAATTCGGGCAAATCCCATGGGATAGTCCCGGGGGTCAGATGATTCGTTACTATACAAGTATAATCCCCCGCCCCTGCGGGAATGAAAAACTTGCCAAAATTTACAAATCCCCTACTAATCCCGGGGCTTATGAAAGCTGATGATAAGTGCATAAGGGTAAGAAAATGTTTGACAAAGGATATAAAGCCAGCTGGAGTATCGAGATATTTACTGTCACGGAACGACTCCCTAGAATACCTCATGTCTACCGTCTTTAGATTCAAAAGACAAAAATGATTGAAGTCTTTTTTATAAAACAGAACTTCAAGAAGTAGAAAAAGATGTTTACCAGATCGAGAGAGTTTTAAAACTACACAAGCTCAAGGGTAGGGTCCCTTTTTAGTGTTTGTAAAATAGAGAGGGTACCCAGATCAATTTAATTCCTGGGTTCCGGCTACTGAAGTTCAGAAATTGTAATCACTTTGAAAACCAATTAAAATTCATTAAACTTATCAGTTGTCTATCTGTATAAATGCTGTGGAAACAAGAGATACAAAAATATTTTATTACTCAGCTTATAAATATTCATTTATATACAAAAAAAAAAGAAAGTAAATGTTACTCAAAATAACTCAAGAGCTAATTTAAAAGTATGGATAAAAAGTTAAATTTTACACCGTAAAAAATAAGAGAGATCACTTACTGACGTTTCTGACCCTAGTCCTTCATCTGAGTAAAAGAGAGAATAGAACGTTTTCACATAAGCGCAGTTAAGATGCTAATGAGGTCTCTGATATGTAACATGCAAATATAAAATCTCACGTGCCAAAAGAATTGAAAACAAAAGATAATTGAGTGGCGTTATTTCTTTTATTTGAACTGTCACATATGGAATTATCTAAATCTAAACTAAACATACATTTTTTCAATTGTATCTTACATTTCTCTGAAAAAAGTATTCAAATGGTTATATTGGGGTACGTTATACATATAAGAATAAACAAAACTTGTTTTCAAGGAAAGACACGCTTATTCACAGTGTGAATTTTGGCTATATATGTCTTTTTCGTTGTTCAGGGGTACAGACAGACGGTGTTAGATATTTTCAAATAGTTTCACTCTTCTCTCGGCTAAAAATAGAGCAAGTTCGACGCAAATTGGCTGTAACCATCTAGGGTGTCTCCAAATACTATTAATGGAATGTATGTTTTGACTTCTTTGAAGACATGTTCAACTGTTACGCGCCTTCTGCTCAAATGCCTATTAAACTTTTGGGCATGCCTCCTGTCTCTACGATTAAGCAGATGCATTTGGTTTTGTCGTATGGCTGTTAATAGTGGACCGCCATCTGGGTATGCTTTGTCAGGAAGTATCTTGGCACCCTGGGGAAGATTTAAAGGGCGCCCAGGGCCTATAGGTTTCATGAGTCGATACGACGCGGCATCATGTGTACTTCCCATAAACCCAGTCTGAACGAATCTTATATGCCCTTCGTTATCTATGACCAGTTGTGTATTTAGGCAATCATAATGTCGGTGCCTGCTGTAATATAGATGCTGTGGTTCAGTTAATGGTCTGTATATTTCATGGGGGCATACATCAATCGCACCAACTGCATTCTGAAAGTCGATCCAGTTACCCATCATATTGGTCCATTCCTGAACATTAGGCCATTGAACTTGATTTTGAAAGTGTCTCCACATTACAGGAAGAATTCTGTAAATTATTCTCATTACTGACGAGGGATCTATGTCAAACCAGAGTGTGAGGCTTTCAACATGATGATACTTTCTTAGCCACATCATTACCATTAAAACTTGATTAGTTAAACCAATATTCTGGAGCCTCTGGCGGATCCATTGACCCCCATTCACAGTTAACTGTAATAAGGCGGGTGAAACGTTCAATACCAAATGCAGAAATGATAGTGGTGTCTCTCCTGTGTTTCTCCAAAATAGCCACTGCTGTCCAGATATCATTGAAAACACATCTCGGCCTTGAAATCCGTGGCCTCTAACTAAAGGCATTAGCCGTTGTTTAAGATGCCAGCATGCTCATCAAAATTGCTTGCAACTCGTGATTGTCCATCGTTCATCGAGGGAAAATACGCCTACAAAGTGTGTAGGCGTTTTTGCAATAACGAACATTCTATGCATCTCGTTATCTCGTGCATTGGAACAAAAGAATTCTCACTTTGAGTGATATTTTAATATTCAAAAGCACGAATAAATGCTGGAATATTGTAAGCTTCTTTTGTCCAAGTGCACGGGATACCAAGAATGTTGACAATAAGTATTGGTGCTACTTCTTGTTCCAAACAAGACCTAGATTCTTTCATTCCCTATGTGAATTCTTTTCACCCAGCTCTTGAATTCACTTGGGACATTAGCAAGACTTCTGTCACATTTCTGCTAATAATCTCAATAACACTATTCATTATAAGCCCACAGACTCTCATTCATATTTACTTTATTCCTTCTCACACCCTAAACACACTCTCAATTCTATTCCTTTTTCGCAATTCTTACGTTTGCGCCGTCTTTGTAGTGACGACACTGATTTTTCTCGCAAATGTCAAGAAATGCGTTCCTTTTTTCTTAATCGTGGTTACCCTATTTCCATTATCGACCATGCTATGCTTAAAGCTTCTTCATAGATCGTAACAACGCTCTCACCCCTAAATCACGCAATTCTAACCTAAACCGCATTCCATTCACTATCACTTACCATCCTATTAACAACTCTATCAAACCTGTCATTAATCGTAACTTCAATTTAATCAACTCTGATCCCACCACGTCTAACAGTTTCCAAGAACGCCCTCTTTTTTCGTTCAAAAGGGACCGTAATTTACGCTCTTTTTTAGTTAAAGGTACACTTCCTTCTAATAAAGAACCCGGTACTTCTCGCTGCACTCTCAAACGTTGCTACACTTGCCCCTTTGTTGTTTCACGAACTTCTATGAAAGGTCCCAAATCCACTTATAATATTACAGATCATTTTGATTGTACTTCTTCTAACGTCATCTACTGCATTCAATGTTCACACTGTAACATGCTCTATGTTGGAGAAACTGGCCGCCGATTAGGTGATCGTTTTAGAGATCACCTTTACGACATTCGCAAGCAAGATTTATCTAAACCAGTTGCTCGGCACTTTAACTCTGCTAATCATTCTGAACTGAACGCTATTGTTTTTGGTCTGTGTTTAACCCACAGTAGCAACAATCATCGTAAAACTAAAGAAATGCGCTTAATTAATTTACTTGGCACCGTTAATCCCCACGGAATGAACGAACGCTTCGCTTATAATTAAGTTACTTCTCACCTATTGTTGCTTTCAATCCTTTTGTTCTCCTTTATTTTATGACTTGTTTTTTCTTATTGGTTTGTTTTCTCTGTCCTCTACTATATAAACATCTTTCTCACTCTTACTTTCTATTGACTCCAACGAAGGACTAACGTCGGAAACGTCAGTTTCCATTTTCACTACGGTGTAACTACATATAACAATTAGACATCTTGCACACATGGTGTGAGTCAATAGCCCATTTGGCCTTTCAGGGCCTGGTTGTATGAAGGATTGATAGCACTATCTGATGGATAAGTCTTATTCAGTGGATTAATTTATTGGATAACAGCATCTACTTAGCCACTGGATAAGGATTTATCCATCGGATAGTGCTATCCATCCTTCGTACAACTGGGCCCTGAAAGGCCAAATGGGCTATTGACTTCTAGTCCATTCAGGTAAAAAGTTATTTTAATATCAGAAACTACTTATTCTTGATTAATATAACTGTCATAAAAATACCTTCATTGGAACCTGACCATATTTTGAAATTGCAACAATTTGATAGACTATAAATTTATGAATGCGTATATTAATTTCAATTAAGAATCTTAAGAGAGGTAGTCTGTAAATGGCACCTGAAGGGTGCAGAATGAAAACAAAATTGAAATCGCTCAAATTTATAACTGTTGTGTAAGTTTCACTTTGATTGGATAAAAAGTTTAGGAGAACGACACCGAAAACCAATTTTTTGTGATCACTTCCGGTTTTTTCACGCGATTTCACCACATCCCCAAAAACCCTACAAATCACAAAATTCCTTTCACATTCCTCGGCAAACGATTTAATTTTATGATTTAGAGATCGTAACCCTCATGTTGATGGATTTATTAAGCATTTTAATTTAAATGGAAATATTTTATCGATTTTTACATAATTTTCATTATTTTGAGCAATGTTTTTAACCTTACATTGCGAGGGTTATATCTTCAATAGTACATTTATTCACATAAATTAACCAGTACAGCGAGAAAGAGCAATGTTTTATCTCTACTTCTATCACATAAAATTTTAAGGCACTCGAAAATTCGAATTTTAGGAAGACGAAATACAACCCCTATTGACCCCCAAAATAATGACAACTTGAGTCGTAAGCGGGTCACACTTTATGCGAATGGTGATATTTTTAGTCCATTAAACCGCTTATTAGACATGTTTTGCATAAGGACACTGATTAGTGGCTGGTCCACTATTTGGAATTAACATCCACTTAATATGCTAATAAGGTGCAATGGCACGTGCAACTATTGTTTTAATCAGAACAAAAAGGACGATGGAGTATATAACAAATTTTATTTATCCTGAATATGAAAATTTCAATGTACTAGTTATACAAATGAGGGAAATAATCCAATTTGCAGCACTAGTCGATTTCAGATTCAAATTTCTCTAAAACTTTAGATATTTTTTCCATCATGCCTATAGCATGCTCACACATTTTGGTGTGTGCTTCATGGGACTCTTTGGTGGCCTTCTCGGTTTTGCTGCCTTTTCGTTGATACTCCCGGTGGCTTAGATTCCAGCGCCAAGTCTTCGTTCACCTCACGCAATATCGTTTTGTCGTTCAGATCGTCCAAACTACAGCTATCTTCCAAGCTCATTAAATCCAGTTTCTGCTGTTTTCTTTCCTCCAGTGTAGCTTTTTGGCTGTATCGCACTTTCGCTCTCTTGATGGAATTGGCCATCCTGTCAGATTGAATCGTGCCACTGCTTGTAGATGGTAATGCATTGTCTTTCACTTTCTGCGCCTTCTTGTTGATAATCTGTTGTATTCTTTTTATCGCTGATTTGTTAGATGCCATTCTATAATACTCTCTGGTCTTGGACTGCTTCATGACATCTCCCCGTTTTATCTCTTCAACTTTACTTTGTACAAATTGAAGCATTTCGTTTCACCCACCAGTGCAGGTTTTCTACGCCGCTAAGACAATCTTCTCTTCTTCTGGAGTTACACTACAATGGGTCTTCTTCTGATCTGGTTTACCTGAAACTGAAGAATGAAAACGTGATGACTGATGTATATAATTGGAACTATTTTAAAGTGCAGAAATTGAAGGCAATGCAATATATCATTTCTCATGATGCTACATTGACATACTTACTTTGTATTCCTGTAGTTTGGTCTTCATCCTCGTCAACATCAAATGGACGCCTAAAAATTGAGCCATGGTTACGCTAGCAATGTACCGGTCACACTTTAAGTAGTGGGAAGTATGCAGTATTTATAGAGGACACTAATTGAGACCACTGTATGAGTGTTGTGTTGTAAAGCAATGCATTGTCCCATGCATAGAGTAAAATGAAATCACTTATTTTTTTCTCCTTTTTCTTTGATAATGTGTATTAGCCATTCCAGACTCAAGAACATATCCCTCTTTTGAACCTTGTTAACAGAAAACCTCAGGTCTTCTCGGTTGGGACTAAGTTTGATGATGCTGGCATTTCGTAGCACCAAGTTATCAATGATTGTTTTAATTGTCTTGTCATCTTCCCTTCCAGTGAGAGCTAATACTGGTGTACCTTGAAATAAAAACAGATACAACTTAAAATCAACTTCAACTTTATAGTAAAATGTGTAATCTTCCCTATTTCATTTCATTTACAATGATGCGTAAATGCATTTTTGAGAAGTTTATTATCATTGAAGTTGAATTTCATTAATTGTTTAAACCAGTTCATTTGTAACATTAATACATGTATGTGTGTATGTTTGTATGTATATACTAGCTGTTATGTATGTATGTTATACATGTGTTTTAATGCTAGTTTCAATATGAATGGAAAGAAATACACACTATTACATGGAAGCTGTTTCAACTCTCACACTAATTCATGACAAATAAATAGTGATAAGGTAAATGAACTGAAAATCAAAGTCTATAAAATAAATACAAACCTTGTCTACATAAAGATCTCAACAATGACAAATCACCATAAGCTGCTCTAAAGACTTTGGCTTCTCTTCCTTTAATCTTCCTGTATAACCACAGAATGAAATTGCAATATAAGTTGTACCATCAAACACTAATTATTTTGATTGGGAGAAATATAAGTTAATAAAAGAGCTTCAAAAATAGTAGGTTAAATTTAGGCCTGCTTTAATTTACCTTGCTCGTGTCCAAGTTTCTATGGTGTGTGACCACGATTAGCTCTAAGGCTTTATTCAAATTTGAGTTGGGATTCTTTAACAATTTCCTAAAATCTTGATTCTGAAGTTCTTCTGCACTCTTGAAGATCAGTTTCTGACATGGTGTGTCAACCGCCATTTTTAATTTGTAGAGCGAGCAACAACTAATCCCGAGGGATTCAGTTTCAAGGATCTGGTCCTGTTCAATTCCTACTAGCGGCAAAACAATTAGTGCTGAGACATTAGGCTGTAGTATCAACTCCATGGCTTCAACAAATACGCGGACAATAAGGCTTTTCCCAGAGCCTGTATGCAAAACCGCCATAACATCTCTATGTTCGAGCAGCATGTGCAACGCCAGCTTCTGCTCTTTATTCAGCACAACTCCTAGTTTTTCGCAAACTTGCATAATAACTCTGTCGAAAGACATTAATCTTTCTTTCGAAATATCTATTTACAAAAAGAACATACTCTTCGCAGAGATCAATAATTGAGCTTTTAAAATGAACCAAATAAAATAACATGAATCCATTCAAACTACAAAGAGAGATTATATTTAGCAAAAAAATGAAACCAAAAAGAAATAAGCTAACAAGCAAACAAAGCAACAACAAAAAAAGAGAACAAAAATACTACCAGAACAAAGTAATAAGCAAAGCAAAGCCAAACAGAAAACAGAGCAAAACAAGACAAGTCAAGAAATATATGATCAATTACCAAAAAGTGGACGTCCATTAGCTTTAGGTAGAATTCCAGAACTTCACTTTTGGGACAACCATGGAGTCTTTGCTCTCTGGCACTTCACACAATTGACTGCTCAATAATGACTTGATAACCTGATAAACAAGGATCTGGTATTTTTTCGATTGCCATCACGTCTTTCACGACCTAACCTGAGTATCAGGCTCTAGGGGAAGGGCAGGGGAGAGGACTGTGGAGGAGGGGAAGAGAGGAAAGGAGAGCATCACACACACACATTCTGGACTTTGCGGTGATTGGGTAAGAGGACAAAAGAATCTAATCTTATCTTCACAGCTCCGCTCCCAAAACTCTCATTGATACCGGATAACCTACGAAAACAGTGGGAACAACAATTATGAGAATAACTTTTCAAAATAAGATATTAAAATTTACTGACTCTAGTATTATTTCACATATAATGAGAATATTTCAAAGAATAGTTTAAGACATTTCCAAGAATTGAAATCACTGATTTGAAGAGACAATTATATTTTTTGGAGAAGTTCCCCAAGATTAAGCTTTGCCGTTCATCAGATTCTTCAGTTACTGGAAGGGTCATTAAGCTAGAAATATGGTCCTCAACAATGTTATATTCCTCCGATGGGCAGCTTGGTGTGTTGGAGAACAAATGCTTCTTCGTTGTAGGAGCTTTCAAGCGCTTCAATTGCGGTGTTATTCCAGTTGTTGTTCGGGATGCAGGCAAACGCTTGTACGTTATTGATAGTGGAGTGTGTGCTGTGGAAGTAGAACTCTGAAAAACATCTTCCAATTTCTGAATATGACTTCCAGAAGTTAACAATCTTTCGCGCACATCTCTTACAGATGGAACATTGATGTTGAACAACAATTCCAAGAGCTCGTAAGAGCTGACTCAAAATGACGTCACTTGGTTGATACACGAAATCCATACTTAGTTTCTAGATTTTCTCGATATAAACAGCAATTTTTTTCAACAGCGCTCGAGATTTCACGTGTACTATAAACAGCGAACAATTTCCATGTTTTGACAGTTGTCACTTAATCTCCAAACCGGAAGTGAATAGGATTGGTCAATATTGTGAGGGCCTATCAGAAATCTCAAAGGGGCGGAAGGCGGCTCAATATGTGTTTGTGTCAGGCTCTCCTTTCCCCTCTCCACTCCCCCTTCCCTCCCTCCCCCTGCTTGGAGAGCCTGATACTCAGGTTATTCACGACCCACACACCACAGAAGGTAAAGCTTTCATATGGTTCTTATTAGGAGGAATCCATATATTGGAGGTTCCCTAAAAGAACAAATATAACAATTCATGAGGCCAAGTTAAGGGCAAAAGTGCTTAATAAAAAAAATTACTTATGAGAAATCCATATAAATATTAGGCATTTGAACTTACTTTCCTTTCTAATTTTGTGAAATTAATGATAGATTGCCAGTTTTCATCTTGGCTTGAACTTTCAAAAATAAGCACTGTCAATCTGGCATTCTCATCTCAGCAACTCTCTGGTCTGGGGTTAGGTCCTCGATTGATCGCTTTATACCTTTCTTTTCATCTCCCTCGTCAATGATGTTAGAAATAGATGGCGCTGTTTATGGATCATCAGTACAGCATCTAGCAAGCACTGACGCCAAGGATTCTTTCTGGCTCGTGCAGAGATCTGACAACTTCGTCAGGATTATAGTTGACTTTGAACGAGTTTTCCTCCGTTTTACGCATTCTGTCAATTCAGAATTGTCGATTTCTTCTAGGGATTGATCAGAATAGGGTTGACTTTGGGTAGAATTTCATGATCTGGAGGAAGAAGTACTGTTTGAATTTCATGGCGGGATAAATACTTTTGGCGGGATGACTTTTGGCGGATGACGTTTGGCGGGATAATTTTGGCGGGATTTCAGAGTCCTTGAGATCAATTGATCAAATCTCTTTCTGAATTTTTGGGGATATAATTGATTTTACATTGGCAATTTGCCTTCGATTAAAAAGGCAACCAAGAATGCCAAATGAAGTCCTGACTTAAACTTCCTCAACCCTGACCTTGGTCACATTGCACTGAAAAACCAAGAAGGCGGTACAGGGCCTCCATCATCCTTGTACAAATCAAGAATAAAGAATTAAGAGAAAAATATCATATGCCCTTGGCAGGACTCCAACCCACGGTTTCGGTATACTAGTCCAACGTGTTGACCACTACACTACAAGGACCAACCACGCTGGTTACGCAGCCAGGCAATGTTATATAGGGGTGGTAGGGGTGGGCTCATCCACGGCAAGCTCTAGGTCTGCGCAGGCTGTCTCGGCAGCATTAAGGTATCCTCTGTGCTGTTAGGTGGTAGCCTTCAGCTGCAAAGACAATAAATAACATAAGTGACATGAATGCAAAATGAGTGCAAATTGAATTGTCATCACATTTATATACCGATTCAAAAAATGGCGATTTTTCACTTTTCTATTTAAACTTCGCCAGTCAAATATTTTATCAGTATATCACTTGTATATTATATTAACTGAAAGAGCATCAAAAAGTGAGTGAACAGGGAAAGTTTCAATAGCATTTTTTTTTTAAGTTATTACGAAATGAATTTACAGATATAAGTACAATATTTTGCTGATCAATACTGACTTGCCTCGCTTTGGTGTCATTTACACACTTTACACTGCAATAACTCCTACAATAAAAACTTTTTTGTCCCAGATTTTACTTATCTTATTTCCATTGCATGTATTATTTCTCATGAGGAATGAAATTTAGAATATACGTAAACGAGAAGCGGCCATTTTTCGAATGGGTCTATGAGGTCCAGAAAAATTAGAAGAGTTGTATACTTACACTCTTGAGGGGCTCAGGACAGTGGTGAGTGAGCGTCTTCAGGAAGGCGAAATTGGAGATGATCCACTCCTCCCTTTCAGTCAGGGATGGGGCACCATTGCCGCTCTTCTTCTTGTCAAGACGTGTGTGGGTGTCGCGCAATGACCGTAACCAGCCCTGGAGGGTGTCTGATGTCTCCTCCATCAGCTGGGCTCAGTTTTAGTTGTATTAAGGAACATGCTGTTTTCATCAAGCCATGATCTTACTAATTCAAGCTCAGTATTAAGCTTAGTTTCAATTGTAGGCACACTTGAACCAGAACAAAACAAAACAGTATCTTCTGCATACATACGTATGCTGCAATGCTTTACAACAACTGGTACATCATTTATATGGATAACAAAAAGAAGAGGGCCAAGTATGGAGGCTGAGGTACACCAGAAGTTATAGGCTCTAGTTAAGATAATACTCCTTGAAAACGAACAGCCTGATTTCTGCAACAAAGATAGTTTTCAAACCATTTATGTTCTCTATCCAGAATTCCCAAAGCAGATAACTTATGTAGCAATATACGATTGTCAATACTATCAAAAGCCTTTCGAAAATCGCCCCTGTCATAAGTCCTCTATCGATATTCCTGCGTATACTGTCTGCAAATGATAATGCAGCAGTTCAGTAGAGTGCACCTTTCTAAAACCACATTGATATGGGCTTAGGATTTTATGCTGGGTAAGATATTCATAAAGCTGAGCATGAACTGCCTTTTCTAACAACTTAGACACTGTTTGAAGAACAGATATAGGTCTATAACTATCCATGTCTACAACTTTTCCTGTCTTATACATGAAGCTAATTATGTCTTAAAATGAAGCTAATTATGACGAGTCACGAACCAACACCAATCTTGATGTGAATTCCTTGATGCAAACTATTGTTATGCCTAACAAAGATCAAAGTGAATTACCAGTTACGTGTGTAGAAACAGCATCTAAGATTAGCATTTCTACAGAAACATCTTTGCTAGAAAATTTGGTATTGGAATTCAATCCAGAAAAAGCTACCGGTCCTCCTATTTCTGATAAATTGGCTGAATTAGTAAACGGTTTGTTAAAAGATGGGCTGTCCAAATATCAAATCTCTACCATCAACCAGAAATATCTTAAACCACAAAATTGTCCCTTTTTAGAAGCTCCTAAAGTCAATAATATGTTATGGAACGAAAATGAAATAAGAACCCAAAAATTTGGACACAAGTTTGCAAAAAGGACAAGGTTTCTTGATGTCAGCCTTGTACGCCCTGATCAAAGTGTGTAATAACTTGGCACAAAACAGAATGACATTGAAAGCCTAACCACTGACTCACACACTGCTGGGTCTCTCTGCAAGCAGACAAGTCAATTTATCTCGACGAGATCTACTGAGACCTCATCTGAATAAGCCATATCAATCGTTGTGCAACCCATCTGTATCCATAACTTCATCCTTATTTGGAGACGATTTGAATAAGCAAGTCGATGAAAACCATGTTACCATCCAAGCTCCAAGCTCAGGAGCATGTGGTCAAGGGTACAGGCAGAATTGCGTTGAGTATGGACGTGGCTCCAACTACACAACAGGAGTAAGGAGAGGGCCTTTTTTAGGCTCAGGCCAGGGCAGACAGCCCCAGAAACAAACACGATAAAAGAACAGGTAATGAGCGCTATTTTGAACCAAACACCTTTTCAGGGGGACAATTAAAGTTGTTCGCTCATACGTGGCGAGCTTTTACTTCTTATCCTAAACTATTGGATATTGTCTGCCATTGTCATATTGAATTTTGGGAAATTCCCCTTCAGCATCAGTGGTTGGAGAATAGATTCTTGGAGAACGAGCGCCAGATCATTGATATCCAAATTCAAGAATTTTTGCAAAAAGGAATCAATGCTCGCTCTAGTTTTCCGGAATCACAATTTTTTTGCATCCAAAACCTGATGATTCACATCGTGTCATTTTTAACCTGAAATCACTAAACGACAGTGTGGTATACCAACACTTCAAGCTAGACACTTAAGAAAAGGCTATCCAACTCGTTCGCCCTGGGTGTTCTATGGCGTCTTTAGGTTTAAAAGTCGGTACCTATAGCCCCAGAACCACAGCATTCTCTAAAATTTCAATGGAAAGGGGCCTTATACCATTTCCAATGTCTCCCAATGGATCTGACATCGTCCCTGCATATTTCCATGAAGCTGTTCAAGCCCAGGTTTGCCCACTTACGAGCACAATGTGGGATATCTTGTACTGGGTACATTGACGATTCATTATAGCTGGGTGAGACCGATCAAAAATGTCTGACCCTTATTTTCACTGCTGTTCAACTGCTGATTCTATCCTGTCACCGCACTGAGGTCTCACGTGAGATAGCATTGCGCCTGCGCGAACTCAGTGTGCTGTCGCCTTCCAAAGCGAATTGACATGGAATTCTTACTGTGATAGAAACTTTCCTTTTTAAGGGATAATTCGCCATTCACTATGTCTGAAAGCTCAACTAATGTTGAACCTAAGGGCAGGAAAGAAAGTGTAAAAAGGAAAGGAAGTAGAAATAATGAAGACACCATTCAAGTCAACGTCAAAATCCAAGAGAGTGAAAATGGCGCCAAAACGAATACCACTGATTTGGCGATCTCGTTTCAGCTAGGATTTGCTCAAATGTCTCGTGAACTGTCCAAGACCATTGCCGAGTCTTTTAAATCCCTCAGGTCAGACTCGAAGTCAAGTATGAACCAGAAGGGCCTGTTGAAGGCGATAGCGTGGACGAAGAACAAAACGTGGACAAAGAGCAACCCCCAGCGAAGAAGAAAAACCCTTCAACGCAGAAGAGCCCAACAGATATTGAAGAAGTTGTGGCGAAAATAACTGATTTAAGCAAATCGCCTTCTAATGAAGGAAATTTTGAAGTGCTTAATAGCTTAAAACAGGACCTCAAGAAAGAGGAGACCGGTCCACGTGTCAACGCAGACCTTGCAAATGTGGTTAATGCCATGCTTAAAGATGGTCTGCCGGACGAAAAAATACAGGAAAAGATGAATAAGTACCACAGGCCTGAAAACTGTGAAGCTCTGACCAAGGTCTGAGTCAATCAAGCCGTGTGGGACAATTTATCGCCATGAGTTCGGTCACAAGACGTAAGACTACAAAAGGTACAAACTGCTATCTTCCAAGGAATGTACGCGTTGACAGGCACAGTTGACAGTTTACTAGGCCATTTGCAATCGCTCCCAGCGGGGAACGATCTTTTACAAAAGTCAACAGACGCACTGGCCTTGTTTGCTAATGCAAACCAAGAACTGAACCAACGACGAAGAGAACTGATCAAACCTGATCTGCATGAGGAATACAAACACTTGTGTTCTTTGATGCTGGCAATTACCAACCAACTTTTTGCCGATGATTTGCCTTAGCAGGTAAAAGAGTTGACTGAGGTCAACCGTTACAGGAAGCCTTTTTTAAGCTCAGGGAGAGACGACTACAAAACCTCTCAGAACTTCAAAAGGAAGAAAGAGGGGAAGCAGAAGTGACACAGTGATCCCTCAGTGCCACAGTGATCCCTCCGTGCCTGGTGACAGATAGAATTACAATCAAACTTCAACTTACAGGTAAGTCTCGTTTAATTTTTAAATTTCGTTTGGTTTTCACATTCATCCTAAGAAGTCCGCCATTGTTCCAACCCAGCAAATCGAATACTTGGGGTTTGTGTTATCTTCCCTCACCATGACAGTGAAATTAACGGACGAGAAGATTTCCAAGTATGTGAAGTTATGTCAAAGTTTTTTACCCTTTAATAAGAAACACAAAATTCGTGAAGTTGCATCCTTGATTGGAAAATTAACTTCTACCTTCCCAGGGGTTCAGTATGGACCACTACATTATTGACTGCTTGAGCACGACAAGACAAAAGTCTTGAAACAGCATAGGGGTGATTATGAAGCCCTAATGATTTTGTCTAACTCTAGTTTACTAGACCTACAATGGTGGGTTACAAATTTGGGTACGGCATTTAGAAAGATTAGGAGTGACAGTGTTACAGATGTTACCTATATTAATGCCATGGGGGAATCGAAATCTTAAATATCTTCACAGTAGGCACATTGCGAACAGTGGGAAATAAATCCCGTGCGTGTCCTCAAAGATGGGCAGTAACACTAGAAAAATACTTATTGAAAGCAGAAGCGATGGTATATCGATGCAAACGTCATCCCCAATTTTAAAATTGGGAGACACCTCTTTTTACGCTCACCTGGTATGATCATTCTAACTGTTCTCCAGAAAGCATTTGCATCGTTGCTTTTATTCAAAAGCATATTCCTATTATATGACTCTTTAGCTTTCTTTATATTATTGGTAACACAGTTCCTAATGCAAAGGTAGTTGGACCACATTTCAGAACTACCACTTTTCCTCGCCTTTTTAAGAAAATAATCACGCTGACGAATGTCGCATTTTATGTCACTATTCAACTATAGGCAGTTATCTATACCACGTACACGCTTCTGGGGCTTGTCAGTCAGCAACAGAAATAAAGGCAGATTTAAAAACCTTCCAAAGATCATCAACAGGTGTTTCATTCACATCACCATCAGGAATAGTCCTAGGACTAAGATTAACGCCTTTCAACTCCTCGCAGAATTTTGCCTGATCATAATGAGGACGACTGTTTTATGAGTCAAATGAGTCAATGAGTCATGAGTCATGAGTCCATGAGTTAATGAGTCAAATATGATAAATTTCAAAACAAATGTATTCTAATAATCAAAATACAATACATCGGGTACTCAAATCGACTTAATTTCAGCTAAATAGTTTAACAGACCTACCAAGCGAGACAGATCTACCAAGCGAGACATTCTTCGAGGTTTTCTATTTCGGCATCGTAATCAACTGATACAGGCTAACTTCACATGTAATTAGAGTGGATATCATTTGTAATTATTACTGAAATTACTTGTGTGATGGAGCATGGAGTTAATGCCGATGCCATTTTTAATTGGGCTTCCTGTGGTAGTTGGGTTGCCTGTAGAAAAGCCAGTTCTTGTCCGATCATACAGTAACTCCATGCTCCATCACACAAGTATGGATGACGGCTGGTTTATACTCAGGAATTCACAGATTGTTATGTCATCAACATACTTCCAGAGGCACAAGTGGTTGGATTTCAGCTCAAGGTCGTTGATCATGACCAGGAATAGAACACGTCATAAAGCACTGTATACTTTAACAGCTTGGTGTCGATTGGATAGAAAGTCACTGATCCAGGGTACGAGGCATTGCCTAACTCCAAGTGAGAGTAGTTTATTGATGACGATATTATGGTTAATGCGGTCGAAAACTTTACTAAAGTCGAGAAAGCAAACTTTCAGACGAGGAATTGTCAAGACTTAACAGCTAGTTGTTAAGCATGTCGATGAAACAGAGTGAGGATGAAGATCTTTTAAGCTGCCAAGCTGTTGTGGTTTAGATATCGTCGATCATCCAGTTGACATCAAAGTCCTCAAAAATCTTTGAGAGGGACGTTGTGAGGGCAATGGGACGAAACTCATCGAAAGAAGACATAGGCTGCACTTTTGGTATAGCAGTAATGATTGCATCTTTCCACACTGAAGGGACAACATTAGTTGAAAGTAATAGGTTGAAGATTGTAGTAATAGGGATTGATAATTCATATGCAAACTCTTTGATAACATGGTCTGGAATACAATCAGGACCACATGACTTGGATGACTTGAGTAGGAACAGTTTAGCACACACGTCCATAGGAGTAATTATAGGAACAGTTTCAGGTGCAGGTAGGTAGGCAGGTAGGATACTAAGATTGAGACAAGGGAGGTCAGAGTACTTGAATTTTGAGTTATTCTAGAACCTTCATTAATCAACTGCTTAAAATTCAAGTTATGCAGGAGCGCTTTAAGATGTTTACATTCTGAGATTTGAGTTCTATTTGGTAAAAAGTCACAATTAAAGTCACCTGTGATTATGACCTCTTTTCCTTCAGACAAAGTATTTCCAAGGACATTGTCCAATTTAACCATGAATTCCTTGTCGTGGTGATTTGAAGAATTAGGGGCTCTGTAGAAAGTACCCACCAAGAATCCACGAGATTTTGGCATAGTTATCTCAAGCCATAATCCTTCAATATATTTCTCTTCTAAATCACATCTCCTTGTGGCAATTATTTCGTTCTTAACATAGACAGCTACTCCTCCGCCTTAAAATCCTCTATCCGGTCTGAACAGTTCGGAGCCTGGTAGATTGAATTCAACATCAAGCATATCAATCTTAGCCCAAGTTTTAGTGAGCGCTAATAAATGAATATCGGATTCCAGTTCTTGAATAAATAGACTCTGTATATTCTGATGAATGATTTTAAATCCACACAGCTTTATAGCTTTCTTCAGCTTTGAATCATGTAGTGATGCTTGTAATTGACAGAATTGACGTCTTGATAGATTCAAACTCCGCGCTCGTACATTTAAGATGAAAAGCAGAATCACATCCAGGACAACAAAGTCGAACATGACTTTTCTTGAAATTCTTAATACAAGCAGCACAGGACATTGCCTCTGGTCTTGGATTTAAAGAGATGTCATTGCATAGAAGAAGTACATGAACCCAAACAAGTACTTGTACCAAACCAAGTGCACTAAGCAACTTTCAGTTAGATGATAATGGCTCCATGAGTTCAGTCCTCGTTTTCTTGGGTGCATCGTGTCTTAAATCACCATAATCACAGGATTAGAAAGCCCCATAGCTACCTGAAGTTCAGCTACTTTACTCGAAAGATGGTTGAACTCATTATATAAAAGTGCAGGGGCGGATCCAGGATTTTTGAGAGGGGGTTGACTGAGATCCCAAAACTTTGAATGTACTTTTATATAATATTCACAGAGGGCAAAGGGGTTCACAAGATCTGTGACTGGTTTAAAATAACAGATAATAAAATCTATAATCATCATGACTGACCTTTAAAAAATAGAAGCTGACATTCTTTGTGAATGTAGCATTATGAACTGCTTGCAAATTTCCTCAGTATTCAAGGGCTGTAGAATCTAATCAATTGGTTACGCACAGTTAAGTATTGGTCCATAGGGAATTTCAGTCTTTTCATGTAGCATTAAATTTCAGCTCTAAATTTACATAAGTTCAAGTTTCAATCTTCACAAGTTAAGATATTTTATGCTCTAAGTCGAGCCAAGTTAAGTAACTAATCAAGTTAAATTTAAAGTCAAGTCAAGTCAAGTTTAGGTTTTCATTTATCTAAGTGAAGCATCTTAATTCAAGTATCTTAAGCAAGTATAATTTTCTTCAAGTTCCTTCAGTTGAGCTATATTGAATCGTATTAACCGCTCAAACTGAGGTGAGAAAAATAATTTATTAAGTTCAATTTTATATCTTGTATCTTTATTTATATTCCTATACTAAGTTATTACCGTTATTAAAGTTTACCTTAGGTTCAGATTCACCTGTGGTTTCGACGATTAAAGTTGTTACAAGGGCATTACATGACCATTCATTGGCAAAACGGCTAAATTGCCAAGTCTTTCATTGTTCTCCAAAGCCATGTGTACACTCTTCGTATGCACGAAAACGACCTCTCTGCTTCTGTACTCCCCATGCGTAAAATTGGTAGAATCTTCAGAAGCTCCCTCACGTTTGACAAAATAGCTCATCTGCTTTATTCGTCAGTAGAGATGTCACACTCTGAGAAATTGCTGATTTTGGCTGTTTTCTCCAAAAGTCACAGGGCAAAATAACAAATGTAAGTTGCATTAAAGGACTATTAAAGTCAATTTAATGGGGTATTTAAGTTAAGTTTAATTTTTTCATTAAATTCATTAAGTATAGGTTTCCTGAGCCTTTAATGTTGTATTTAAATCTCTTTAATGAAGTGTTTTCTCTGGCTACTTAAATTCACTTAAATTCGTGTTTAATGACCTTTAACCTGCTCACTTAAAGTTTACTTAAATATTGGTTTTATAGTCTTTAATATGTTTTAAAGTATCATGAAATGTGTATTTAGTAGCCTTTCATTAATTACCTAAAGAAGCAGGGAATGTTCCTTTAATAAGGCTTTAAGTGGAGAACTAAAGACTAATATTTTGCTGGTTTTTGGTCTTTAATTAGTACTCATAATTGTATATATAGTTGGTTTTATTTGGCTTTACAGAACATTTAAGGTTGATTTTGTTTCACTTTATTCAATAATATAGAGCAACATATTGTTTTTACTGGTTTCTGCTTTCTATACATTCAATCATGCAGTTTCATCAAGTGATCGATCATTCATAAACTTCATTTGTGATATATATCTAGTTGTATTTAGCATCTCTTGTCTTGGTCTTGTTACGGAAAACCGGCTTAGGCTACTTGGATTACTGATTGCTTGGATCTTGAACGTTGGCTAATGTAAGATCTTGTTTATTCTTCATCTTTCATATCTTCTTTCTCTTCTAGAGTTCTTCTTAACTGGCATTATTCTGTAAACTCAAAAGCGAAGAAGCAAGAGTTAAATTAACTGTGTTAAATATATGTTACGTTACGTTCACTTCTCCCGCCCAAAACACAGCTATAGTTTCTTTCTGATTATCTACTCGTTATTTATTCATTGTTGGAATTATTATCTTTCTTACCTTTCGAACTTATAGACTCGAAGCCAGCAAATCGAACTTCTTCAGGCTCTCCTTGTTGTTCGTTTGCTCTCCATACGTATACACTTTCCGTCTATCGTAAAGTACAGTTGTAATAATTATGCTCAGGATTCGAGCGCGGTTTAGAGTTTGAAATCCAGAAGGATTGAATTACTTAGCCAATCATATGGACAGAGGCATAATAAGGCATGTACTGTGCTCGTGATCAATGTCAATAAAACGAAATCCGATAAGCCACAACAATACGCGCGAACTTCCTGCCAGTGTAATAATTTACTGAATTGTTTATAGTTTAGATTATACGGAGTTCCGTCCAAACTACGGCAAAATGCCGGCTTGTTCTATCTTTGTGTTATTCAAAGACACTGAATGGACAATGAGAAGTTTTATTCGAGGTACAGCTCACTTAGTTTTCGTAATCAAGCTGTTGAACTCCGAATATGCGGGTTCTTAACAGCGGCATTGTGCGAGTACTTTAAAGGGGTTGCTTACAATAGGTTTCGTAAAATGAGGACCGCTGACTTCGACTATAAAACAACCCCAAGTTCATAATCAGAAGAAGAACAAAAAGTTAAGATATAAACGGGAAGCACACAAGGAGGTTTCGAAATCCAATGTAGCCTGAGAAACCCCGCACACAGCTTATGCGGGAACGGATTGCTTGGACAGTAGATTACATAAACAAGCCTCATGATCAGTTGCGGGAGACTTTGAAGATATAAGGTAAACTTGTAAGTTAAATGATTGCATATATATAGCTTAATGGTACTGCGATACCGTATCTAGAACTGAAAACTGTTTAATGGTGAGTGGCATTTATGTTTGCGGTTCAAAGATATCAAGGATGCGTTATCCTAGAGGAAATCAGAAGGTATTTAATGTAATGATTAATAGTAACTTAAATTCGTCTTAAACTTCTACTTATTATAACTTTAGGTTTACTTAAAGTTAAAGTAAATCCGTTGCCTGATCGTGAGTTTCCCTTCCCAAAAAGAAAGGCTTTACTGTACATTTAAAGTTAAAGTAAATGTATAAAGGACTTTACATAGACTTTAATGATATACTTAAACCCCTTAAATCTCTTTACACATTTAAGATGACTTAAATCTGCATCTTAAACTTACTTAAATCACTTTTACGTAAAGACTAACTAAATATTACTTAAAGCTAACTTTTTCCTATGTTTACCTTTAAGGAGATTTAAGTTAGTATTAAAGCTCATGTTTAGATTTAAACAACTTTAAGGTTAACTTAAATTCCTTTAAATATATTATTTCATCCTGTGAGTTGTACCAGCGAATCAATTTATTTTCAAAAGCTGATGAAATTGGCATTAGATAACCCCATTTTGTGAGAAGAGTTTGGCTTAGGTTTACGACCACTTCCGTCGTCTTCTCAGTGATTACTTCTGGCACAAGAGCACATAACTCATAGTGTGCTCTCTTCTCCTCACTAAAACGGCACTTTATTTCCTCACACACAATATGAAGGAAAGGAATAGCAACTGTTGGCTTCCAGTATTCGGCTGCAGTATCGGCAGGACAGTTTTTCCTGTTTCTTTGTCTGCTGCACACCCTTGGGAACTGTTCTGCTGACCCTACGAAAGCTGCCAATGCTTGAACTTTCGCATACATATTCTTAAACCATGTCGACTTCACTACGGATATCAGCATAGCAACTTGCTACCTCATCAACTCTACTAAAACATAGGTACACTTCCACCAGTCTTCCTTGTAGAGCTTTAACTAGTGGTCGCATTGGCTCAAGTATTCCTTTGGCACATATGAAACTGATTATGTGTCCAAAGTTGACAAACGTATGCAATTTGCTGTGGTTTTAGTATTCCTGTCCCAGTTCCAGTTATTACCCTCTGGATAGAACCTCTTTTCGTCAGTTGGAAAACAAATTTCATTCAGGGCAATGACAATAAATTCATAAAGAGAACAGAGGGTTTTGAAGGTATCATGCCTATCAACCCATCGAGTCTTGCCTAAGTCTTCAAGTCTGCGCTTTCGATTTTCGGGTGCCAGTGCATTGATGACCTTTTAAGAAAATGCGGCCGTTTCGGCGAATTTTCAAAAAATTTAAAAAGTTCATGGCATGAATTCATTATGTTTTGTATCGAAGAGATATTGCATGCATAGCATATGACTAAGTTTAAGGAATATAAACAGCATCCCTGAAAGCCTACATCTGGAGCGTGTTTTAAAATCTCAGACTGAACTCTAACGTTGTCTGAACTCATTGATGCAGTTGTATTGTAGGCTTGTCCGTGGCATTGGCTGATGTCGATAGCATTATCTTTTAATGATTCCAGGATGGCGGCAGAAATGGCAACTCCAATGGTACGGTGTAAATGGTAAACATCCAAAAGACATTCGCGCTTCTTTGGTTCGGAAGGAGCTCTAATATCAAGACAACCCAGGCAAATCTCCAAGCACTTGCGAACATCATTTCGAATTGAGTCAGCTGCTATCTTGATTACTGCACTTTTCGGTTGAGCTTGGATTGGCTAGAGTTTTATTGGTTAGTTTTAGTGTAGAAACAGTGTACTTATGACGTCATAGCATTATGTTGTCAAGGTCAGATCTGTATGTTGTTAGGCAGTTAGCCGATAAAACAAGCTGAGGAAAAATGGAAATTGTAAGTAGCAAGTCCAGTTTCAAAGAAAGGAGGAAATCCAAGTCATTTAACAGACGGAGATTTACAGTTGGTTGAAACTCCTGTGGTGTCAAACCCTACCATAACACAGAAAGAAATTGTATCAAATCTTGAACAATTTGGAGATATTTTTGATCTCGAAAGCACTACACAGTTGCATGCCTTCTTGAAAGAAATGTTCCCACAAAAAAATTTCAAACACAGCAGAAGAAAGATTTTCTCACACATATGATATACACTCAACTGTTTATAAACTTTCTTCATTCAAAAGTTCCATTAGAGTTGTTCTGCACAAGAGCTTTCGAGATGCAAATATACACTACTAGACCTTAGACATGCAAATTACAGTGAAAACCGCACGTGCACTCCGCACTAAGTCGCTTTATCGGCAGCAATTAAGGGACCAATCGTTTATTACATCGGGGGACGTGGGGGGGGGGGGGGGGTTTGGATACACACTTTTTCGGAGGGGGGTATTTAAAAAAGCAATTCGTGGGAAACATATAATTTTTGGGGTTTAAATTTATTTCACATTTTTATGCAGACTCGTCATTCGAATAAAAATAGAGTAGAGAGACAAGCCTTTCAATGAATATGTAAAAAAATTGAAATAGAATATATGTTTGGTGTTACTGATTTGTAAAATTAATACTATGAATTTATATACTTTTTTTATTTCTACATTGGGTAAGATAACTACTTTAATACTAATAAATAATAAGCACTTATTTGCAGTGCCGACTGTGGATACGATTTTAACATTCAAATTTCAGATTTTTTTTTTTTTGCAATTATAGTTGGGGGAGGTCAAAATATAAACTAAACGTTTTTACCTAACCCCACTGGGCAAGTAATAAACAATTGGTCCCTAACCTTACATTTTTAATCAGTATAATTGCAATCATGGGAGTTATTGCGGGCTTAAACAGGGGATAATGCAAATGATGACACTTCTCTCACACCATTTTACCAAGAAATTTATTGAGATATATATGATGTTACATATCATCTATTTTTTTTTTTTAGTTTAGTCAGAATTCCTTCCATAAGCGCTATGCCAACTGTCGCCTTTTTATACATCTCTGTGTGAGCGTTCTGCGCCTCTAGCGCTGCTTCTTGCATGGTTTTTTTCGGCTTCTTGGACGGCATAACATCGTCCTCATTCTCTGAACTTTCGACAAATTGCGACATTTTAGCCTGTCGTCTTTCTTCAGGCGTTCTTTTTCTGGCATAACGTAACTGATTTTGGGTCACTTGGCTAGCAGCGGTAATAGTAGAAGTAGAGCTAGAAGTAGAGGTGCTTGCCGAGTTTTTCCCTCACAATTCGTTGAATTCGTTTGATAGACGTTGCCTCCGCAGTCTGCAAGTAATAATCTACCACTCTGGAATTCTACGGCTCTTGCTTGATATCTTCCTGTACTTTTTTTTAGCACCGCGTTCCATCCTTAGTGGCTCAAGTGTAGGTAGGCATTCATTACAATCTCCTTTTCATTATCGCCAACCTTTATGTTCAGTCTGTGACAAGCTTCTACAGGTTCATCGAATGGTATCCAAATATTTGCCATGTTCAAACCGCTACGAGGATTGAGGAGAGAGAAACAATAAACACAGGCTTTCATAATAATATCCCGCGTAAATACCTTACACCTTTCGTATCCCACATCACACTTAGCACGTCCTTTTATTTGTTTTATGGTAAAACTAGTCACGGTATTTAATCACCTTGAATACAAACCTTGCAGCTATACAGATGGAAGAAACAATAGAAGTAATTGCAGCCGCTTCAAAAATTAGTATTAGCTTTTTAATTGCTTTTTTCACTCTATCTACCAAGATGGAGAGAGCGGACGAGATGTGTTTGTTAATTTTGTATATTACCATGTTAGTTCAAGCACTTGGCATATTAACACAGATACCACCTCCATTACCCTATGAAGAAACATAACACATTACCACACTCTTGGTTAGCGTACTGGGACAATTCCTATGTTTATTCACACTCCTTCCTCCTCCACTCCAACTTCAGCTATCACTTAGAGACCAATTATTTGTCGGTGAAGGATCTGAAATCTCTGACATCTGAGACCAAGTAACGCGCTGCAAAATATAACATATTCACAGCGAAACAACGTAGCTGGCTTTTAGATTGGAATATGAAGCATGACCTTTGAGTTAGGAATGTAATTTTTGGTATTTTAGTCAGAAAACATAAGAGCACAAAAGTTCTGTTTAGTCTCAGATCGCCCATTTCAGATCTCCCATCCACAACGTTTTTTGAAATAGGTGTACAGTAGTCCTATGAGAGTGATTCCACGTTAGAATTAGAAAAGAATTGCTCATTAAAATCTTTTTAACTAAAAACAATAAAGCGACTTAGCGCGAAGAGTGCACGTGCGGTTCTTGCTGTAAATTTGCATATCTAAGGTCTAGTAGTGTATATTTGCATCTCAAACGCTCTTGTGCAGAACAACTCTATTGAAACTAAAATTCTTTGATGAAGCTGGCCTCAAAATTCCAAATGGATTTAAATGGTCTCACCATTTTGCTCCTGCATGAGAGAAATGTGTTGAAATTATTCATTACTATGAATCACCCAACATTACGCTTAATCTTTTGGTAGGAATGGAGGAAATTAAGTACGGAAACACTGTTGATGGGCTGGCAGATACAGTGGATTTGTTGCAATTTTGGGGGGAAGCAGCACGAGCAGGAGACGTTGTAACCAGATGACCTGTCCTCGAAGTTGGAGATGTAACTGTCATGGATAACTGCCCCACTCACCACCACTTGGGGGGGTCATATCTTAAATGATTTCCTTAATGAACTAGGGATAGAACTTGTGTATACACCTATATATTCCCCTGATTTTAATCCAGTAGAATTTGTTTTCTCGAAGATGAGAAGTGAAATGTGCTAAGGCTTTAATGATTTGGTTCAAGAAAAATTTTAACTTATCTGTGTATGAACAATTCAAACTGTTAGTGCGAGTGATATGGCAGGATATTATTGCGCTACCTCAGATATTTAGGTAGAATCACACAAGACAAAGCAGGCAACTCATTCTTGTTACAGATTAAATTTAATTTTATTGCATGAATTACAATGTAAACAAATTGCAAACTTGTCAAGATATACTATGCAAATCACTAGAGTGGTGAAACGTCGGTTGGAATTCCTGTCTCGCGGTCTAGACTTTTGTACCACGTGATCCAACTTTTGTGTACCACGTGATAACATGTAATGCTTTAGCGATTGAGAGATAATGGCGGCCTTTACTAATGAGTTGGGAAGGTACTATGAGCGTGGAAAATGCCTAAATAAAGATATGAAGGGTGATATTGTGGATTACATTTTAACAAATGGAGGAGACAGCAGGATATTTTCCTGGCAACTGGACCGAAGTAGGAAAAAGTTACAAAGTTCAAGGGAAGACAGTGAAAGACATCTGGGAACATTTTGTTACGAATGGTTCAGTTAGCCCACGAAAACGCATTTCAGGAAACCCTTAGAAACTAGGCCTAGGAGAAGTACAGCTTGTGGAAGCTTTAAACACGCAAAAGCCATCAACTTCATACAAGAATATTCTGAGTAACGTTCTTCAACACGGCAACTTGCAAACAGGAACGTCAATATCCGCCATAGGTCGCACGGTACGAAATTCATAATCATAATCCAATATTAATGGCAGGGGATATCGTGGTCATGGATAACTGTGCATTGCACCATTACAATAGGGGATTTGTGTTAGGACATTGGCTTGATCAGATGGGAATAGATGTTGTATACCTACCTACGTATTCTCCAGAACTTAACCAAGTTGAACTTGTGTTTCAAAAACTGAAAATTGTATTAAAAAGCGAGGAACGTTTTCCATTGGTTTCAATGAACCTTCATGCTGCTATTTACACTGCACTCGAGGAAATAACAACAAACGATATGATGGGATTCTACAGAAAAACACAGTACATTTTTGTGTAAGTTGTAATGACTTTTTTCAGTATATTGATTGAGTTTGTACTGTTCAATTTTCAAATTAGAACTTTGGCATATTTGTCATATTATTCAGTGGAGTAGATGAATTCTTAGCCGGGTACGGCGATTCTCATAACTCATGCACGAAACACTAGAAATAATTCATCTATTTCTGTATTTAATGAGATGTTATTAAAGAAATCATAAACTTGCTATATTGTTATTATAATACTAGTATTTGAACTATGACATGATATTTTATATTATGTGTTGATACAAAGGGAACCAAATACTGATCATGCATAATGGAAGAATCAAAGCCAGCTTTTATATACACAGTTGCTTTTGTCGATGCTTACAAAACAGGACTGGAAATGCCCTCAAAAGTATAACTACAAAAAATATCATTATATGTTTCTTATAATAGAGTACAAAAGGATTTCAAAAGGGGAAGTGTAAGAAATAAGCGTCCGGTTTCATTTTACCAGAAGATAAACACCAAGACGAAACATTGACATGAAACACAACATATATTGCACATCATAACTCAACATTACTTCGCAGAATTGCTAGTATAGTACTGTACAGTATGATGAAATAGGTCACTCTATTTCTCCAATACTTAGTGCTGCTTCAGCAAGTATATCTTAACTGGTACTAGCCTGCGTGGCCAGCTCTAAACTGGTACTGCACTCCACGGAAGATCTTTCATCGGTCCTTTCATCAACTACACTTTCGAACTCCATCAAATCAAATGTTTCGGGCAATGTTTTCAGACTTTCTTGTATTCCTAATGCGAGTTGATAGTCGTCTTCTTCAACAGCTGCTTTTTTTCTCTGTGGAGAACGGATGTTATCTTCATCTACATGTGCCAGTGTACGAGTGGACGTGTGTTCTTGTTTATCATGTAGTTCGCGACGTGTCATGGTTTCTGTCTTTGGCTTTGGCCAAGAAACTCCACGGGATGTCCATAACATTTTGTAAGGATTGTGGACTGAAGTTTTTCCCATTGGTTTTTGTTGTGTTGAATTTGAATCAAAGGTTTGTATAACTGTCCTAGCTTCTTCGGGAGAAGGAATCTTAGATTTAAAATGTTTTTCAAGTATCTTGCTGTCTTTGTTTATGAGGCGCCAATCCTCAATCATTTTCCCACCAACATATCTTGTGTATTTATCAGGATCACTTTCGGTTAAAGTTTCCCTTACTCGAACTGCGTAGCGTTGTGCAACATTTTCACTCGCTCGTTGCCTATTTTCAAGTTCTTCTTTCATTGATTTTAAACTTTTTTGTTCTTCGGAAAGCTTCTTGTTTTTTTCTTTTAGAACTTGTTTCTCGTCCGGGTGTTTATCGATGTTCCCACAGTATTTCGCAGAGGAACAAGGGTTAGGGTAAGGGCAATTTAAACGGTTATGCCCCTCTCTAAGATGGCATTTACTGCAACAAGGTAAGGCACAGTTTTGTAGAGCTGTCGACAGGGTTCTTTCTCGGGAAAAATCTTGCAAGTCTTTCTCAATGGTTCTCACTTTAGAATATTGTTCTTCAATTAAGTTCTTTTGTTGTGAGATATAGGACTGGAGTGGACTGATTATTTCGGCCTTAGTATAGGTAAGTTTCTTCTTAGTTTTCCTTTGTGTAGTAGGTTTTGGTATGGAAGCAGTTAAAGGTGCAGCAGATTTAGCGCCATTCGTCGAGCTACTTGTTAGACTTGTATCAGTCGTAACGGCAGTACAGGGTACAGCAGGCATTTTATTTCCACAACTCGATTGTACAGAACTGCATGATCTCTTTAAAAAAATAAATGAAAAAATAGTTATAGAGCTTTTTAAGTTTTATAGTTTCTTAACATATTCAGTACATACCTGCTTTAAAAGTTGTATTTCCTATTCAAGTAACCTTCTTTCACCCAGTTTAAGTTGTGTCGGCTTGAATATTATAGTTAGGTCTTCCAAATTCATCGCCATTTACGAACCAACATTGGTGAAACCATTTTCTTCAAAAGGTCGGGATAAGTGTTGTAAATCGAGACTTTGAAGCCAACTTTTCGTGGGAGTTATTCTCATGCTATCCATTTTTGATCGCGGAGAGTGAAGGTGAAACATGGAGAGCGGGAAAACTGTCCATGTGGTACACAAAAGTTCGATCACGTGGTACAAAAGTCTAGACCGCGAGACAGGAATTCCAATCGACGTTTTACCACTCTAGTGATTTGCATAGTACAGAGTATTCTATATTTAACTAGTGAGAGCATTTGTAAATACAACGCGGGATAAACTAATTATGCAAAGTCAAATGTTTATATAACTAATCTTCTCTAATTATCCATTATCACCTAGTGATCATGTTACAATTAGATTATAATTACCACAAAGACGAGTGTTTGTCAAAAAATATTTATTGAAGACTGCAAATATCGCACCGCGTCTTTAATAAAATACCCCAAGTCGCCAAACACTTGAGTATTTGTGGTAAAATATATGTGGTAAAATATGGTCTAATAAAAGTGAAATATAAGAAAAATGAAGAGAGTCCTAAGCTAAGATGAGATAAATTCGATACGCTTAGCCATGGCTTCGGAAGCGAACTTTTTCTGTTCTTCCGACATTTCTAAATACGCCAGGTAAGCGTCGCTGCGCCAGTCTCCCTGTCGCTGGATCAGCTCAGAGGGGAATCGGCACGCGAAGGCAAAGGCTGCTCAACCGCGTCGAAAGCTATATGGGGAAAAAAGGTGTGAATCCAATCCTAAGGCTTTGGTGACTCGTTTGAGAAAATTACAAAATTTAGTGTACATAACTGGAACGTAATGCTCGCCCGCGGTTCGCAAAAACACCGAAATCAAGGGCTTTGCTGTGCTAGCCATAGTTAAATGATTAATTTGCAGATGATTTTGTAATGCTGATACTGGACAAAGCGGTGAGTCTCGTATGGCAATGGAATGGAAAGCTGCCGCTGTTTGAATTGAATTGTCTTAGTGGCGCGAATAGTCATTGTGGCCCCTTGAGGGTCTAAAGTAAGGTCCTGATATAAGAGAACCTTTTCCGATATACGTTAATCAAATTAGATTTACATAAAAAGGAGAAAAAGACAACTAAACATAACGCCCACAAGGCACAATGCAGAGGTAAACGCAAATCAAGTAAAATGTAAATATCATTAAAATGTTGGGCGTGATGGCTGATTTCCTGTTCGGTGCCGTTCTGATAAAGCGCTGGCAACCTCTTAACAACAACTTATAATGATAATCTGTATCCCAAGTTAATGCTAAACCTAAATACTGGTGAACATGCTTGATACTACTAAGGTGATTAATTATAGTACCGTAAGCACATCCTAGCTGGACTAAATAAGTTATGTAGCGGAATATAGTAAACTTAGTCGCCAGAAAAGGCGAGAGACCAAAAGATAAGCAAAATCTGCGATAAGCCTGGAAGTGCACGTTAATATTCGCGTGCGTGGACTCAGCATGAGAAAGACATAGTAGCCTGTGACAAAAATCATCTAATTCTTGTAGAGATTGTGCTGGCGTTTCTGTGACAAAGGCAAAAAACAAAACAAAAATAATCAGAGATAATATGTTAAACTATATACTTAACTAAATGGGATTAGTGTAAAAGTTCTGTTCTTCCACTTGAAGGTGTGTAAATGAAATTCTTGAACTTCGTGCTAAGGCAATAAATTGTTCTTGGTAGCGAGGTGACTTGTGCCATCGACTTAAACAATTGGCTAAGATGTTATGCTCTCCTTCGATATGTTGAGCCCGAATTTCAAAGTCAAATGTTGCAGCGAGCATCCATAATTGGCGTAAACACTGCTGCATCAAGGCGTCGCGAGATTTGCCGGAGTTAATGGACGTAACAGCTGCTTCGTTATTACAAGATACAATGAATTTGAGACCTGATAGTTTTGAAGCCCATACTCGTGTGGCAATCTAAACTACCCAAAGTTCCAATGCAGAAATATGTAAGGATTGTTGGAGAATGTGAGGTGGGAACCGGAACGAAATGCATTCATCGAAACATGTCGCTGCACCCGCCTCTAAACAAGAATCAGTAGTAAAACGAAGATCCTGAAAGTCCCAGAAAGAAGGCTTTATTACTGCAACGCCATTAAAAAGCGGTAAGAATTCGCACCACCACTAAATGTCCGCTCGCATTTTGCTGGTTACTGCCGCATACTGCCGGGTAGAATGGTAAATCCCACGAAGAGGGATAAAGGCCATAAAGATTCGGCCTGGTTTAATGGAAGCGGTGACGAAGGAAAGTTTTCCAAGGAGGGCTTGTAACTGCTTTTTAGTAAAACGTGATTTGTGCAGCCAGGAATTTAAGTCTTCCAACAACTCTGTGATGCGAAATTCGGGAACTCGTAATGTGAAATCGATGGTGTTCACTTGAATGCCTAAACAAAGCATATCGGTAGACGGTTGGAGATCTTTACCGGCAGAAGTTTCTAGTCCTAATTTGCCCAGAAGAGCTTGTAGACGATGAAAGGCAGTTTCGGCAAACTCAGGTTTTTCAGCACCGAAAAAATCGTCCAGGTAAACATCGGCGAAAAAACCTTCATTTGTAAGGATGTAGATAACACCTTTTGTAGTGCGCTGGCAAATCATCGATGAAGATCTGAGGCCAAAAGGACATCGCAGGTCAAAATACAGTTTACCCAGAAATGTGAAACCCAAAAAACTATAGTCTATGGGATCGACAGGAAATTGGCGATAAGCGCGCCATAGATCGATCTCGTAGATTAAACACCCTCGGCCTTTGGATCTAATTAGTTCGCAAAGCCTATCAATCCCAGGTAAACGCAACTGGAAAGGATCGTTCAGATAGTGGCATTTAGGTATTCCGCTGTTAACTGACTGACCCAAAGGGTAACTGAGATCCATCACTACCCTGCGCTTGGACGAATTCCGTTTCGGGACCTTCTGTAGAGGTGAACAAACTAAGTTCTGCAGAAGTGGGTTAGTCTCAAAAGGTCCAGCGAGGGCATGATAGGTGAGTTCGGTGTCAATAAAATGTTGTACATGATCTTGGAATTCAATCGCTGAAGCGTGATTAGTAGCTGAAGAAACTGGGAGAGACGCTTTGCATAGTTTATTGGCCAACTGAAGGCCAAGAATTCGACTATGACCCTATCATCATAATCTGTTAGATAATATGCCTATCGTGCAATGTTCAAACCGGTCGATATTGGTACACGAGCACCAAATGCATTTGGACTGGGATGGCGGGAGGCTAAAATGTGACAGACCACAGCGGAGATGTCGAAACTAGAGCTAGGTGATGAAACCTGAGTGAATGTGCTTTTAAGAGATTTGATTTCTTCCTTGGTTTGGTTCGAATCAGAATGTACGAAGTGTTGAGACGATACTTGTTGATCGTTTGTGTTACTAATGTCCGAGAGATTGTCCGTGGTTGTTTTCTGTTTGGTTTCTTGCTTATTTGTTTCACATAGTCAGACTTCTGGGATAGGATGTCTGCGTTTAGGAAAGTGCAGCATTGGATGGTCTTTAGCGCAAACCCGGCAAACATGACTAGTGGCATAATTGGGTGCGGTAGACTCACACTTACAAGCCCCCTTGTAATTCCAAAGTTTGAATGCTTTTTCGTTGTTGGCTTTATAGTCCTTGCTCGGAACCGCAAACTTAGTGCTAGCAATGAAGTGAGACTGTGAACCGCTTGTTTGTGGTGATTTTGGTAAAGGCCTTAAATCTGAATGCCTAAAGAAAATCGTAGAATGTTCTTTGATGGCGGCGAGATCCGTCCAATTGATACGACAGAGCTCGACTTGTTGGGCGACACTGGCATAAAAAGCCCTGACGCTTGGCCAAGAATAACTCATTGCCTTAGTGGATAATAGTTCGGGAAGAGAAATCATGGCTGATTTTAAGGCAGGTTTGTTTTTATCATACACAAAAAACCAGTGAAGAACTCTGGCTGGTCAATTTTGTCAAACGCAGCATTGTTAGACATACCTGGGATGAATTCATTGGGCCAGTCCACATGTCGTTTTCTTCTAATGGTATGGGCGTCCCAGGCATCATCAGGAGCTCCTTGCTTTGCTGGTTTCTTTGGGCCTGAAGGCGATTTGGACAACGATAGCGGCAGGTTAGGGTACTTGAAGGATTCCAACTGATCTTCTAATTCCTCTAATTGTAGACCCGATAGGGATTCAGGATCTTGCTTGCTCTTCTGTAACCTTGTAGATTTTCGGATAGCTTTGGCCTTTATTATTATTATTATGAAGAAGAGAATCTAAATTTAAATGTAAGAAGAGAATCTAGCGATCCGAGTCACCAGGCGAGCATGCGGTCAAGGACGAGAGGTGAGAGTGACCGGCAAGCTGGTGAAGTGACCAGACGTTCATCTTCTCTAATTACCCATTATCACCTAGTGATCATGTTACCAGTAAAACTGTAGCAGTTCCAAGCTCAACCGAAAAGCGCAAATTGTCATTTTGAATGTTCTTACTTGTGTAACGAGCATTCTTAGGTCCATTGATGAGGTGGTCTTTGAGATCTGGATTGCTTTCAGACATGACGAGCCAACGCAACAAAATTTCCTTCATTCTTTTCGGCATCTAAAACAAACTGAACACGTCATCTCTGTGACCATGCAGAGATATTTGTTGTTTTGCACAAAAAAGAACAGCATTAACCACGTGGGGCAAAATGCTTCTATTTTTTTAAATATTGTCCATGGCGGCATGATTAATCTGGGTGTTGATCAGTAGACCTGCATTTTCTGCCTGCGCACGAGCAAAGGAAGCATGTTCCATACTTTTCTTGTGGTAGATATTTGCTTCATGACTATTAGAGCACTCCTTTGGATTTAACATAGTTTCTGAACGGGCTATTTACAAAAGATCCAAGATGTTTCTTTTCTTGATCGCTTGAACATAACACACACAAGAGACACCAACCACCTTCAAACTCTGTTTCTTTACTGTAAGCCAATCATATGCGCTGGTCAAGCCACTTCAATTGGAAAGATAATTGTCTGGAGCCAAAACACTGTTTGAGTAAAACAGTCGAATGATCTGGTTACCAGCAGGTTTGAATGATTCGAATCTTTTCAGCCTTATTTAGATCAGATTTGTGTAAAACATTACAGACGTCGTGAGGTGACACTTTTATACACTGGGTTATTACTTCTTGGTTCTTTTTCTGATTCCCCTGATGGGAATTCAAAAAAAAAGTTTTAGTTAATGATCAGATAACTTTAAGCGACTGCACAGTAAATCAACTATCAGTTATCAAATACCATGTTCATTTTTCATCAAAAATGTCCCAAAAATTGTCAGATGGCTTAGTATATATTTCACCAAAGCCTTTGCGAGGATCTTGTTTAATCTGAGTGCCAATAGTATTGTAGTGAGGAATATACACTGTTTGAGCCGAAAAGATAGGCTTTATTCCAAAAACCTCATGCTTAAAACAACATGGCCGTTGTTACAAAAAGTGTGTAACCGCTGACCTTTGCAGGCGCTCACACATGTAACCCAATATCATAACAATATAACAATACAACAATTAAGAGTTGGTTCACCACTGTGAGTAACTGTCAGTACATTCTCCCCTCCCTAGAGATTAAGCCTATCAACGGGGCGACGCTCACGCTGAGAGCGTCTGAGGGCTATTTGGGACTGTTCACTTTCCATGGTCGGCATCCTTGTCAGGAAACTCTGCTGTTCAGCGTGTAGCTTCCTGGTGTAGGGGCTGAGGTGCTTCAGCTGGTAGTTGCATTGTGGGTTGGACTCCAGCTAGTGGCGGTTTTACAGGTTGGACTTCAGTTGTCAAATGACCTTGGGGAGCAAGACTTCTCGTAGACACTGTTGTCTCCCGCCCATCAGGGTAGCGAATGTGAGCATAGTGTGGGTTTGCCTGGAGCAGGTCAACCTCATCGACCAGGGGGTCCATCTTGCTGTTTCGAACATTACGTCTGACGTACACAGGATCAGGCACAAGTCAGCCAAGTAGGGATGGAACTGCCTGTTGAGGACCGACGAGAGAAGCCCAGGAAATGCTCCTGAGGCATCTCATTCGTCGCAGTACACAGTAGAGAACGAACAGGGTGTAAAACATCAGGGAGGACGTCTTGCCAGTACTCGTTTGGGAGACCTTTGGACTTCAGACATGCTGTAATGGCCTTCCAGATGGTACTATTGTACTTCTCAACCTGCCCATTGCCCGCAGGGTTGTAACTGGTAGTGCGGCTCATTGCAACACCTTTGCTAGTCAGGAACTCTCATAGCTCTCGGCTCATGAATGATGCTCCTCTGTCTGAATGTACATAGGCGGGCATGCCAAAGAGAGAAAACAACGTGGTAAGACCCTTCACAACAGTGGGAATGGATACATCAGGACATGGAAAGACAAACGGGAAACGGGAATACTCATCAATGACGTTCAAAAAGTACTTGTTCTTGTTGTTTGATGGTAGAGGACCTTTAAAGTCAATGTTTATTCTTTCAAATGGCTGGGTAGCCTTAATGAGATGAGCTTCTTCTGGGTGGTGGAACTTTGGTTTACACTCACAGCAAACAGGACAGGAGCTTACTGTTTTCTTGACTTCCTCTAATGAAAACGGTAAGTTCTTTGATGGAACAAAATGCCAGAGTCTGGTAACTCCTGGATGGCATAGTGAATTGTGAAGCTCATAGAGGGAGTTGTGTGTAGTGGCGGCACAACTCGCTCGGGACAAGGTGTTTGGGGGAATGTTCTCTCTGCCAGGTCGGTAGACTATGTCGAAGCTGTAGCAACTGAGTTTGATCCTCCAGCGCATTATCTTGTCATTCTTGATCTTGGCTCTTTGGTGTTGGGTAAACATGTACGAAACTGATTGTTGGTCAGTTTTCAGAGTGAAGTGGTGACCTGTTAGGAAATGTCTCCAGTGTCTTATAGACTCTACGATTGCTAGAGCTTCCTTCTCAACAGCAGAGTGCTTCAGCTCACTTCCTTGTAAGGTGCGAGAGAAGAAGGCTACCGGTCTCCCGTTCTGGTTGAGGGTGGCTGCCAGCGCTACCTCAGAAGCATCTGTTTCAACTTCAAAGGGTACACTTTCATCTATGGCTGAGACAGTAGCTTCAGCGATGGTCTTCTTCAACCTTTCAAGCTTTTTCACCATTTCCTTGTGGGAATGTGTTATAAATAACATTCCTTCAACATAATATACATATTTAATGACTTTGCATAGTGTATTATTCTGTCTCAGTCATTGTTATTAATAAGATATGGGAACGCAACTCCTCTCTTCGTTCTCTCACCCTTAGGACGCAAAGACATGACTAATGCTCAATGAACACAATTCTTATTTATTTATACATCACTTGAATTATATAGTCTAGTCACTTTAGTTCTTCCCAATCCTTATAAATCAAAATCCCTAAATCATACTGGCCTAACTACCACCATCCGCACCATTCAAAGGCAAAGAAACAACGGGACGACTCTTGGAGCAAAACGTGATCATATCCTGATTTATTATCGCATTTAGTAATATACAAGTCCTTAGAAGCATATCTTGGAACGTCAACTAACGTGTCTAGCGTGAACGGGCAATCACGCATCCAAAGATTGATAAATCGCGCATCCAAACACAATCTAGGTTTGGACGGCTCAACCGTCAGAGGATGGACAAGAAATGGTGGTTCCACAACGTTCACTTTTCCCCACACTGCAAACGCTCCCTGGGTTACTTTCTTGAGTATGGTTTCACAAACAAATTGGGAAAACTTCTTGCATGTAGCATGATTCGGCCATACCTTAGCAGGCGGAGATACTGAGTTATATTGAGTTCCTTTACATAAACCTGAGAAGTGTTGACGGAAATCAAGCACATTTACTCCCTCTCTCAACCATGACATCATATCTCGTTTTGGATACTGCTGCAAAATAGTCTCCCAACCCGAAAGGACAGTTTGGTGTCCTCCCGCCACAAATTTCTCGGGATCACGAAGGCACAACATAGACAGCTCAGGAACGTTACCCTTAGACAGTATATGCTCTACGGCCAAGAAGGTAGTACCTCCCCCCTGGACAGGGATCCCATCCATAGACACCCATGACAAATTCCCAGTTTGAGGTTTTTTTATCAATGATAACTTATCGTCAAAGTTACAATCAGCAAACTTCCATTGAGCAATCTTAAATCTGTGGCAAACCTCTACTCGACGTCGTTTGCTCTATAGAATGGAACAAAGAAAAACTAATCACTATCACTACTCCCGTGATGAAATACTGAAATGCCCTTCAAAAGGATGGGATCCCTGAGCAGGAGGGAGTAACTACCACGCCCACATGAAAGTGATACGCAACACAAGCAGCCCAGATGAGAGGCGAGCCTTTGCGAGTTACTCTCCCTAATCCAGGACGAAAAAAGGGATCACCCCGAAGATAAAAAAAAAAAATAACAACTGAAAGAAGATAATTTAATAACATTCAAACAATTTAGCCAGAAGCAAACCATTCATTTATTTCAATTTTTACAAATCCGATGAAATAAGACGGTCTATCGGCGAGGGCCCTGTCCCCTTGCTTGCCCTCTTCCTTGCTCCCCTCTCATGCGAGCATAACAGTTCCTCTGGTAATGGCCAAAACCATTGCAATAATAGCATTGAGCTTGATCATAAGGCTTCATCCTTGTCATTCCCCACGATGAGTCACGACCCCTTTTTGTCCGAGTCGCCTTGTCAACCTGTGACAACCTCTTGAAGACCTCCTCTTGGTCTTTATTCCCAAGCAAACCCCCTATATAATCCTTGAAATGTTCGTCAGGGACATTCATTTTCTCTCTCAAAGCCTGAAACACTGCGTTATAATAGCCCACTCTTGGATGTTTGCTCTCCTTCGCCACCATTTTGAGGTTAAGTACCAAATCAAAAACTGCATCTTTGGACATTAGGGTACCCTTTGAATTGAACATCTGAAAGATCCTTGACAGCACACCATCCACAGTGTCTTGGCGTCCTTTTTCAAGGAGGTCAAGTCTATGCCTGAGAGCCAATAAGACCGGATCCTATACACAATAGGAAAACTATATTAAAACCATGCCACATGACTATAAACACTATCACAAATTCTCTTCCCTATATATGTTCTATTCAAACTCATCCAACAGTCTCAGAGTAAACACTAGTCCTTTGAAAACGGTATAAGACACTTTTTCATATATTAGATAACCTCTAATTACAATTACACTCCCACACTAAACGACCATGGTCAGACTCAGCTGGATTTCTACACTCCAGACAATTCATTTTGTGTTGAGCTAACCGACACGCTCACAGACTCTTCCCTTGCACTTTAAAATGAAATAAGCATTGCGCTTAAATTATATAAATTATAGTCACGTTAACGGCATTGTTGCTTACACTTTATAACAAATAAAGTAAACCTCATCTTATATTCACGTTATGCTAAGCATTTGACTTTACACTCCCTAAATTGCAGTCACGTTCACTGTTTTTACACTTTTAAAACAAACACGGTAAGCATTTACGTTACATTCCATAACCTGAGCATTTTACTTTAAATTCCATAAAACTGCAGTCTAGTTCACAGACTCTTCCCTTTAGACTTTCAAACGAAAAACACAACCGCGAAAAACAATTATCCTAAACTATGCATCAAATGAAAGATCAATTCGTCTAAACTTACATCAGGTCGAGCCTCAGCATCCTTGTTGACAGGCCCGGGATTAGGAGGAGCATCTGCTTCAACCTCAGGAGGAATCACTGAAGGATGTTGAGCTTGAACTGGAGGATTCGCATTAACTAGAGCTTCAACAGCACCAGGATCCGGCAAAGGAACTTGGTTATCACCCATCTCAAAACGTTCAGCCGGGGTGCAGAAAACAACCCTCGAGAGATGTCTACTTTGGTCTTCGACTGATTGACCAAGTAATGCATGCAAAGGCGTCATTTTAATTTATACCCACCCCAAACCAATCAGAGTCGCATATTTTCCCGCCAGAGACCATTTCCTTGTGGGAATGTGTTATAAATAACATTCCTTCAACATAATATACATATTCAATGACTTTGCATAGGATTATAATTTTACCAGATAAAAAGTAAAGGCTAAGTTATTTCTAGAGGTCAATTTATATTTGAACGAGTTTTAGATCTTTTGTGCATTTGGTTGTGGATTCCAAACTGTCATTTTTTTGTAAAAGAGTAGGTATTAGAACATCCTAAGTTATATAGTCCCTTATATAGTCCCTAAATTGAATATCTTGTGTGTGTACTAGTAGTGGCTATTTTTAGGAAGTCTGCCCCAGAGACTCATAATTTCTGCACTGGTGAAATTAATTTTGCACCTTTTTTAGTCTTAATATGGTAGAATTTGAAAGCCTGTGCTACAATTCCAGAACATTAATCATTTCGAATGGCATGTAAAAGAAAAAAATAATTTGGTTTCTGCCTCATTCTTCTCAGAAAAACATATTTCCAATGCCATAATCCCCTCAAGTATTCAGGTAATGATAAAGTTTATCATCCCTCAGAGTATATTACTAAAGAGCAGCTCTTGTTATTTCTTTGGACTCACCTTTTTTCTCAGATACCTTTTGAAAGTATTAAAATAGCATTTCTGCAGAGCCAAATTCCCCCCAATGTATAGAACCTTTCTAGTATTTTCCCCCAATAATGTTAATATATTGTATGACATCAAGTAAAGAAACATTCTGATATGCTGTCTCCCAATTTATTCACATTTTTGTCAAAGAATGTTTGTATACGTACAGTTTATAGAAGTATAACAGCTACTAAATTGTACTGAATTAAGTTCACTCTACTGTGTTTGGGAAGCTTACAGTACATCTACCTACACTAAAACCTTCCTAGCTGAAAGTACTACTTTAATTATGTCACTCCCCAGGGATTGAATACCCTAGCTTGTGAAGATAAATAACAAAACAAGCCGAATAACGAATAACTTTGTTGGATTTTTACAATCTTCTTGTGGTTTATTAGAGAGATATAAGTAGTTTCAAGTCGGATTAATTTTCCAACATCGGATGCAATTTGGGATGAAAAAATCAGCTTTGTCGACGGGCATTCGCTGGAGCGAATTGACCTCTCGTGCAAATTTTCTCTCTGCTACTATGGAAACAAAACAATGCTAATTGACGTTAAAGTTGCCTCGATTTAAAACCGGTGTTTTTGTGCGCCCGCGAGCCCAACGTGTTTATTTAAAAGATATGCAAGTCAAACCAATTCCGTTCCATCAAATCAAAGCAGACAAGTTGAGATGCAGTTCATTCACCAAACTAACAAGAAGATAGAAACATTAAAATTAAATTCTACATTTTAAAAATCTAAGTAATAAAGTTTTGAACAACATCCATAAACAAAATAACATACTTACCTTAGTGAAATCTCAGTTGCAGGAATTGAAGTAAAATTTGGCCATGATGGCCATGACAGATAGAATTGAAATAACTCGTTCACATTTCAAGCGGGTTAGCGCAAAATGACTAAGGACGCTTAAACTCAGTGTATACTAAAATTTAGTTATTGTTTTAGAAAACAATAGATGACATGGTTTCTAATTGTTAAAATAAAGACAAGTTCAGAGAGGAGAACGCGGAATTAATGACAGTTGGCTGTGGAAAATAAATTTATCAGCTGATTTTTGAAAAATGAGGTTGAACTTTAAATTTATTGTTTTGAGTTTAGGGTCATTAAATTCGTTGTGTTTGGGACAATACCGTTTTGAGTCAATTAGGTTGTAGTTTTAGTTAATTATTATTCATAAACATAAAGTATACTCTTGAACAATCCGGATTATAGTAACATATGGCGAGATTTTTGACGTCATGGCTTATTGTCTTTGTACTGAAACCAAAAAATAATTCAAAAATATTCCGCTTTCTATAAAATCTATTGCCTGGGCTCTCACTCACACTACACTCGGGATATTCTTACTCAGACAGCAGCAAGTAGATTTCAAGATACCAGATGAAGTAAATAATGCTGGATTTGTCAAGTGTTTCCTATAGATTTCATGAATTTTCTTTTTTCTAAGATCATCATATTTTTTTATGTGTTCTAAGATAAATTATCTGGGTTTGTGCGAAGTTTCAACATGGTACCACCTTAAAGAAACTGGTACCACTCTTCGAAAGATTGAGTCTCCAACGGCTATACTGAAGCTCTTGTTTACTGTAAACCTTGTAGAAGCCACAAATGTAATAACTGGCCTCAAATGTAATAACTGGCTTCAAATGTAATTTTATTTTAAGTTTCCCACTGAAACCGCTACTTTGAACAGCAATGTACTCTACCATAAAGCTTGTCACACATGATTTATACATCCTTATAGTACAATGGCAATACTCACTTTCTAAAAGTGTAGTAATAATAATAATAATTCAGTTTTATCTAAACCTTGTAAAGTCCTTTAGGATCTCGACTGCCACATTCAATGTTTTGATTCTGCTTGAGATTGTGACGTTTTGCAGTTAGTTTTTAGAAATAATGTGACGTTTTGCTGACATACTGCGAAATCCCGGTACGGGATTGGGCAGATCACTAATTAGAAATCTCGCCATATGTTACTATAATCTGGACTGTTCAATTCTACCAAATCATTAAGTCATCCTACTCTACTCTTATTCTACGGTTTACTGTTTATTTCTTCAGGTAAGTTTTGAAATTTACTTGTTTTCTTTATTTCAACGTACTAGACGTGATTTCTACTGTATATTCTTGGGTTGTAGACCCTTTTTCTTCTGAGTGTGACGTGTCAAGCTTGTCGAACTTATAATTTACTGTTCGGAGCACCAGGAGGTGTCCCATGCCCTGTCATTCGAACTTTTGAAGGGATATAGACGTGTATTCTGTCTTCTTCTGGTCAACATTTTTACTTCTGACATTATTTATCGTGTACAACGTGTTTGACACGCATTTGACTAGCGGCTCTGTTGTTTTAAGAGTGGATGTCCGATAATATCACAAATTTTAAAATTTGCGGCAAGGTTCAAAAATTCGAATCTTTTCACATTCTGAAGTTAGACAATACAATAATACAATATGTCGACGATACAAAGTTTTTTCTCACGGTTCCCTCCAAAGAAGTCCCTGAAGCCATCTCAGCAATGAACGACGATCTGAGAGCTATTGCGCAATGGTGTTGTACGAATTCTCTCCTCATCAACCCAGACAAAACTAAGGTTTTGACCGTTGGGGTACCACAGCGACTAAAATCCCTGCCTCCACTCTCAGTAACACTACTTGGGAAAAACATCGAAGTCGTTCCAGCTGCTAAAGACCTTGGAGTTATCGTCGACAAATATTTGAACTACAACGAACATGTAACTAAAACCGTATCAAACTGTTTCTTCAAACTCAGCAGAATCAATAGAATTAAGCACCTTTTAGACACAAAGACTTTGATACTGTTATCCACTCATTCATCTTCACTAAACTATTTTATTGTTCTACTGTATGGAGTAACACCACGAAAGCAAATAAAAACAAGCTGCAATTAGTACAAAACTATTTTTCGGAGTAACAATATTTCTCGAAGAGACAATATTTGTATAATGATCATCCGGGTGGATGTAGTCCTGAGAAGGACTGTTTGATGTGACTGACGTTTCGACAACCTGTGCGGAAGTCATCTTCAGAGTCCAGTGAAGAAAAAGTCAGATATGGGTCTTATTTATACTGCCACAATAAACAACAAACAGACAGTTTATCTCATGAGAACGATAAACTTAGACGTATTTTCCTCAAGAACAATTACAGTGACAAATTTATTAATAGCAACACTCATAAGCCAAGTAGACCTAACAACAACTCCAATGAGACAGTTGATACACCAAAAACCTTTATCTCATTACCATACATTAAAGGTACGTCAGAGACCATATCACGTATTTTACAACCACATGGGATTCGCGTCGCTCATCGACCTATATCCACTCTACGTAAGGTCTTGACCAAGGTCAAAGATCGTGATAGCCCAAACGATCGAGTCGGTGCTATTTATAAAATTTCATGCAATGATTGTGAGGCTACGTATATCGGAGAAACTGGTAGATCGTTCAATACCAGGCGTGATGAACATAAAAGTGCAGTTGTGAAACAGGATAATCGTAACAACATTGCCATGCATCATACCAAGACTGGCCATGCAATTAATTGGGAATCTAGTGAATGTCTTTCTTATTGTAACAATAAAAAGCAACGCCTCGTACTTGAGAGTTGGTTTACTAAGTTTGAGCAGAATCCACTCAACCGCTCAATTAAACTACCCACGCCATACAACAGACTATTAAACAGAAACTGAAGCGACGCCAAGTCAGCGACGCGCATCTTTTCACAACCTTACCTATTGTTCTATTGTTCTATTGTTTATTCATATCCATTCATATCCATTCACCTGGGTTCAGACCATTCTTTGTAATAGTACAAAACTATGCAGCAAGAGTCGTCCTCGGTCTAAGGAAATACGATCACATCTCAGAAGGACTTAAATCTCTCAAATGGTTAAACATCCAAGAAAAACTGTACCTGAATGATTGTATCATGATGCACAAATGCGTCTATGGAAACTCACCACAATACATATCCAACAAGTTTACACGAAGGGATAAAATACACAAAAGAACAACAAGACAAAATCAAGACCTCGACCTACCAGCATGCAGATTGGCTACTGGTCAACGATCATTTGCGTACAGAGGATCCAAAATTTGGAATGAACTACCGAAAGACATCAAGTCAATTCAAAACATTAAGATCTTCAAGAAACGATTAATAACGAAACGATTAGTAGCTCGTTGATTACTTTTCTCTATATTCCAATTTATATTTAGTTTATCCTACAAGTTTGTATTATTTATTGTTTAGCATTTTTTATTCTCTATTTTGTGTATTTATCTTCACCTGCTTGCGAGGGCGTTGTCATGGGGAGGGGGATCCGTGGTTTGGTTTGATGGAGGCTGGGGACAGAAGAGGGAGTCTTCTTTTGTCCTTTGTCCCTGTCTCACTGAACTGCAGGTGTTCTCTCTTCCTGTGGCGGCGTTCTTGCAAGTAGGTGTATCTACTAATTATTATTACTCACTTTCGTTCTTTCTTTTCTGTTCTTTTCTATTCTCTCTTTTCTTTTACCTTATTTTCTTTTTTTCTTTTCTTTTTACTTCTTTCCAATTTATTATAATATATTTCAAATTTTTATATAGTGTACAGTTTATTTAATAATAGTATATTGTAGCTGAAAAGCCTTTTCCAAGGAGCACAATAAAGTTGTATGTATGTATGTATGTATGTACAATAATGAACCAAAAAGAATGGTCTAATTTTTTTCAAAAAATATTGTATAGTTTTCGAGAAATAATTTTTTGAAAAATTCCCTAAAATTATTCATTTAACACAGCAAAATTTAACTCAAGTTTGAAGCTCCTGTTTACCAACACCAGCAATCTACAAACTTCTAATGCCTAAAATATTGCAGATAGATATTCAAACATTACTTTATTTGATTTTGAACAAAATTTGCAAAGCATTTTGTAATTAATAAAATTTTCTTTTAGAGAATATATACTTTTCGATTTGTGAAGAGACTGCTACAGAAAAAAAATATTTTCACTATGTGCGAAACCTTAAAACTGCCCAAAATTGGTCAATGACTTTTAGATATATATTCTTTCTATTCTGCAAATAATTATTTGGGCAAATAAAAGACTACATTTTTAGAGCCCTTCAAAAACTGCTCAAAATGTCTAAAATCTAGACCTTAGGAGGTGAATGTTATGTATAGTCGGAACCCATTCATTATATACGAACATCTTTATATACACGTTTTAAACCTTGTAATATGAAATGACAATACATGTTTTGAAGATCCAACATTTTCTTTTATAAAATTCCTGTAAAATGCCCAATTCACCTGTGAATATGATCCACTTTTCTATTCAAAGTTCACGATACATCCCGAGCCGTTCCACAGTCTCAACACATGCCAACAGGCTAACACTGAAATTGTTTGATTTTTCAACCAAAGTAAATTGTCTAACTCTTACTAGATCAATTCTTCTTTAACAAGTTTCTTGTTATTTTACGCGATTCCCAAACTTTAAAGGTTAAAAACCAGTTGATCGACTGCAGAGGGTTTTCCCGTGCTTGAGTAAACAAAACGAATATGCAAATTTGCATGCTGACGTACAAAACATTTTATAAAGGGAGCGGAGGGACAATTTAGTAGCTTAAAAAAAATTTTTTTTTTGATACCGAGAACGACAATTTCAAAAAACACATGTAGAAAAGATATAAGTCAAATGCATGCATTTCAATTCTCAAGTGCACGAGATAATGTGATAGATTTTAAACTAACAATTTTTTTTTAATTACTGATACAGAGCCTGGGTCCTTTGCGGAGAATAATTTTCATTGCATTCAGGGATATACGATGGTAGTACTGAACCACCTACCGTCCAGCTGAATGTTTCTGGTAATAACCGAAGATGTGATCTAATAAAGATCGACTCCACCACTGTTTGTGAGCTTTGTGAGATTCCCCTCTTGCAGTTTCCGGTTACAAAGCTGTAGTAAAAGTCAGCACCGATCAGCACATCTACTTCAACTGCTTCACGAGGATATGAATCTGCAAAGTTCAAGTTCCTTAGATGAGTGTTTTCCTTGAGATTCAAGCTTACAGGTCCTAACTGATTGCAGGTCTTTGGAATAGCAAGGGCTTCCATCGTAACGGCTTCTGTTGACGATTGTTGTTTAACAGCTGCGGAGAGGGAAAACTTGACTCGTTGTAGTCTTTTAGTTCCACTTGTTTCGTACTGCCACCTAGCGTTGTGACACTCACAGATTCGGTGGGACCCTTCAGGCCGATTGCCTCTGCAATGTTCTTGCGAATATAGGATCTTTGGCTCCCACAATCCAGGAGTACGCGAACTTCGAGGGTCTGATTGTTTGCAGGCAACTTAACAATCGTTGTTGGTAACAGTGTTTCTGTCAGTTTCTTGAAGTCAGATGCAGCGAATCCAATGAACGTAGGGACAGGTTGCGCTTGTGTTGCTTGCGTCGATGGGCATTGTTCGTGGAGAAACGTATGATGACGTTGACCACAATCAGCAACTGAACACTTTGGTTGACGACAAACCTTGGAGAAGTGCTTGGGGTGCGAGGGCTTAAGACAGTTAAAGCATAACCTGTTCGACTTCACTGTTTTCCATCTTTCTTCAACTGTTTTTATCTTGAACTCTGGGCAGTCCGCTGACTCGTGGTTAGATTTACAAAATATGCAGCTAGGTGTGGTCGTCGTTTTGCTGAGCAGAGTAGCTGCTGTCGTAAATCTCTCATGTTTGTAGTATGGTGCAGTCTTTCGTTCAGCTTTGCCTTGACTGTGGATACCTGAAGTGGGGTTTGTTTGTTGGTTCCTTTCACCTGCTTCCTTTGAGATGAGCTTTCGGTTAAGAAACTTGAAGAACAATTCAAGGTCGATTTCTTCGTCATTAATGTCTGCAAGCTCTAATTCCCACTTTTCTAGCAGATGAGGTGGTAGCTTGGTTTCAAACATTGGCAACAAGAGGCATGCTTGTGACCTCAATACTGAGCGTAGATAAGTGAATTTCTGAATGTCCGGTAAGTCCTCGTTCTTGTGTACGGCGGCTTCAAACTGATCCCAGAAGTTCTGGAATTTCAACAAGTCACCACTATACGTAGGTAGCTCTATCTTCGGTAATTTCCAGGTTTTGCAGGTTTCTTTAGATGATTTCAGCTGATTTACAAATTGCTGTTTCTAAATATTGTTGAACAATATCGATAGCCTCGTCTATTGCATTCAAGGTTTTGTTGCAATTACAAAGTTCAACATCATCTTCGGCAGTGAGGAATGCAAACTGCTCTCTCAATTCTAGACATGAAATTTGACACTCGTTCAATCGCTGTAGTCTCATTTGCATTTTGATCTTGTTCTTTGAGCTTTCGCTCAGTTCTTTAATTGCAAGGATTAGGAATTCGACATCTCCTTGTAATATTTTCAATTTACATCTAAGCTGTTCATTTTCTCATAAGTTTGGCTCACCTTTGACTTGAGCGGCATTTTGTTTATCTTCGTTTTGTGTTGGTGGTAAAGAGCTTGATTCATCGTTGTCGAATGGTTTGAAGGCCGTAGATTGCATTTCCATTCCATACTCGTGAGCTAGCAACCTTTTTACTAAAACTTTCTTCTTTCCACTTGGCAACAAACCCTTTGATTTCAATATGACACGGAGTTTTTCCACTGACATGCGATTAAGCTCTTCTTGGCGACATCTCGGCGACAAACGCATGCGACGATTGAAGAATGTTGAGCTCAGCATCCTCAATTATTTTGAGGTTTGGTGCTGTATACCTTTTTCGTAAGCCTAATTTAGACCACTTGATTGATTTTCCATCTCCAATCCCTTATTCTCTTCATACTCTGATGGACTTACTGCTGTATTCGATGTTACTGATAACACTTAAACCCTCCCATTTTGCGGTGCATTTGACGGTGAGGAAGTTGGAATACATGGCGGTCCACAGAGCATGACCCTTACTCCAGGGAGACTTGTAGCTTCAATAGCAACTTTCATTTGATTTGCTGTTTGCTGACATTGTGACCTGAACTGACATATATTCTTATGCTGTTCTTGATCGTAGCTGCTTTACGGTCACAGGCCCTGGGCCCTTGCCACCCTGGAGATCTGAAAAGTCAATTCTCATCTTCACTTTATGATTGGTAGCTATTTGCTGAATTGCTAATAACGTGAATGCAGTGTGGTAGCAACCAGCGTTTTCCTGCCTGAGGTATACTTGATTCAATTCTGGCAAAGTGGCCTTGAGCTGTTTTACAACATCATCAATTACAACCAGGACAGCCAGACCATTTTAGATGCACGTTAACACCTGTAGTTGGCCTTGATGCCTTCTGGTGGCAACAGAAATGTGCCATGAAATTCCTTGTTTGCCAAACCAATCAGATTGGCTTTCATGGTATTTTCTTGAAAGGAATTTCATAGCCCAGTCTAAGACAACAAGGACAGAGTTGGGCTCCAAGCTTTTCAAGATATCAAGTCGTGCTTCATCTTGGTTAATTGATTGGAGTGCATGAGCTTTCCAGGCTTCTACGTTCTTCTTTGACTGAAAAACTGTATATCTCATCTCGTTCTTCTCTTCATCAAGCATCTGAATGGATTCCAACACTGATTCAATCTCTTTAATTACATCTGGGAAAAGATTACATCAAAGATTACATCAAAGATTACATCAAAGGTAAGGGAGTATGCACTACAGTGGTCAGGAACTCAGGAGTTTGAAGAGACATGAACCTAAACGAGATAAAAATGAGTGATAGAGTTCTCGTACTAAACCCATGAAACAAATAGCACTAACGAAACAATAGAAAACAATAGAATTAGCGTAATTTAGCACAAATTAGAACTATAACTAGCGTAGGGAGGATGTCACCCCATACATTTTTGGTTATAAGTTTTTCTAAATTTTTGTTTTGTTTTGCATTTTTTTACTTTTTTCTTTTTTTTTTATTTATGTATCCTGTCCTCTCCTCCAATTCTGGGTCCTCGCTGCACCGTTGATCATGATTGCTATGAACTACACTTAACTTGGTATTTCTTGCACTTGCATATTTCCGACTATCAGTTTCAACTTTTTGGTTTGCTCCTTCTCCCAGGAGAGCCCCTTCATAAGTGTCTCCCAGCTTTTCGATAATGTTTTCAATGTCATGGAAGGCCTTCACTCCGTGTAAAGACTTGCAAACAGATGCTGAGCAAACTTTGAGGACTCTGCATGTACTTCGGCTCACTGGCTCAAAGTCGGTCTCACGGCAATAGCTTTGATATTGCTGGACAGTATACTCGGGAATTGATGACCTAACAACGTTGGGTACCCTTATTTGTGTGCTGGAGGAAAGCTTCAATGTTTTCTCACCAAACAGCAAATCTTGCATGACGTGTGTGCTAGTTATAAATAATATGAAATGGTCCAGTTTTTCCCGCGAAATAAGCATTCTTGTAGTTTTTACCACAGGAACAACAGACTGTCTGCCATAAAGTAACAAGTGATGGTGAGATATGTTATATCGATATCTTGACAAGTCTGGGATCCAGGTTTGGAGTGCTTTAAATGTAGCTTTATCTGCCATAATTGACAATATTTGCCTGCGTGTACTCCAGTTGCTGGCATTATTATAACACTCAATGAGTGCTTCTAACAGCATGGAAATACTATCACTTCTTTCGTCATCATGTTCCGTTTTTAAAGCCGTCAACAACATCTCGGAACTTTCAGGGGCAATCTCTTCCAGCGCTGCAGAAACAACCTTCCTTGCTTTAGGCGTATAATAACGCTTTGTACGTTCATACTGCAGCCTGATCCCATGGAATGGTCAGAGAATTACATATTGGACTTATGTACCTTGACGTCAAGAACAGGTTAAGCTTTTCTCTGGAGTTTCTTTTACCTCCTCATTCCCTCCATGACAGATCTAGAGTCATTGAAATCTAAGGCTGATAGACACTTGCTTGAGAGTCGTCTAATGTCATGGTACTCGGTGGTGTTCCCCGGAATTGAAGTTTCCTGCTGGAAATTGAAAGTTATCTCATCATCATCCTTGTGAAAAACAAAACGATAGTAATATTAAATAAATCTGTTTAGTACATTAAGGTATATGAACGCCGTGACTGAGGTATATGGGAACCTAGTCTAACAATTTATTTTATTGACGGAATTCTATATTGGCCGATTTCCATGTCGTGACAGTTATACAGTCGATCACAGTGTAGTAATGAAAATAGTGGTAACATAATGACACTACACTTATTTTAACAAATTGTTTTTGCCAAGAAAGATTAAATGGAAAAGAAAAAGAAATGTGATCACCATAGTGAATAAGTTTTTTGGGCTAATGGATTTTTAAGGCAGTGCTACATCCGGAACACAAATAGAAAAAGTAATGAAAAGAAACAGGGAAAATATATACCTTACCAGTTTTACGTGATTCATTTGTTCTGCCATGGCATCAATTTTAATTTTGGATGCTGAAACATTGGCATAATGCTTTTCTCTCTCTACCATAGATCTCAGAATTTCTCTACATTTCCTGCATATACCTTGAAGTATAGATAAGCAAAACACTTATTAGACCTATAACAGTTCTCCATCATTTCACACAATACTTTTCAGTATATTAATCTTATGAAGTATGACGTACCTGACCAACTAGTACTAACAAGCCCGTGCATCGAAAAATAACTGCTGATTCTTGTTTCCCTATACCTCGGTTGCCTTTTGACCAACCTCCTTTGCTTTTCACATGGTCGGAGATACCTTCAGGGACTCTACATCTTGTGCTTGAGCCTCTGCTCCAGCCCAAACCAAGTGTCGAGCGATGACCTGGGCATATTGTCATTGAAGTTAATCGTCAAGGCTCAGAGAACAGCGCTTCACGAAAAGTTGTAAGAAGTCTTGTACGATTGATTTAAATGAGCAACAGGCTTCCATGGTTTCCTGTACTCCTCGCAAACTAATTTACAAGGGAAAGCCTGATCATGCAATTTTAAGTTTTTATGTAGCTCCTTCCCCGGGTCCAGGGGGACATTGTATTGATGACACGCCAAAAATAGAAAATTATAATATTAAGAGTAACAACAACATGATTAGCACGTTTCATCCAAATAGCCAAATCCATAATTATCAATTTTATTTATTAAAAAATTTCTTAATATTCGAATTAACTGATTCAAAATTATTAAATTGTCCCTAACCTCCCTTTATAAAATGTTTTGTACATCCAAAATATCAGCATGCGAATTTGCATATTTGTTTTGTTTATTAAGCACAGGAAAGTCTTGGCAGTCGATCAACTCGTTTTTATCCTTTAAAGTCCGGGGATTTCCTGGGTGTCACCTTTCTTTGGTATAGGGACAACATTGGCGAGTTTCCATTCAAAGGGTACTAGACCCTGTTGGAGAGATAAGTTAAAAAGAACAGCCAATGAGGGAGCGATAACTTCCGAACACCGGCTAAAGCAGGTATCCAATCAGGTCGAGTTGCCTTGGTGGGCGGGAGTTTAGAAAATGAAGTCTGCACTTCAGAAACGGATACAGTTAAAGATTCCAAAGAAATACCTGTAGGTCTTGTTGAAGCAGCAAGGAAGTAGAGTCAGGCAGATTGAACACTGATGCAAAGTAACAATTGAAGGCATCAACCTTATCCTGAGTGGTAGTAAGTTTGAGGCCTTCAAACTTCATTATATCTGGAAATGAAGACTTTGAAGACTTTGACTTGAAAAACCTCCATAAAGGCTTAGAGTTGGTGAACACAGATTCGGAGATGTTCGAGAGAAATTCTCTCTTTTTGGCATATATCCAGCATTTGATATGCTAATTGGCTTTGCCAAATTGCTCCCAAAGATGGGGTGAGTTCCTTGCCTTTGCCTTTCTTCTAAGAGTCTCTTTCTTGTTAATAGCATGAAGTAAGTCTTTAGTAATATAATATAATATATTATATATTTATTTGTAATATATTTTGTAATGTCTTTTTGAGAACAAAAGAATTGCTGCAAGGAACGTGTCCTTCCACTTTACCCAGGCTAAATTAAGATCGTCGCACTCGCTGAAAACAATATCTACTAACAGAGTTATCCAAAGGGAGTTGGTTAGTCCACCCAAATCGGCTTTTGAATAATAATAATTATACATATCGGTCATATGTTTTATAGTGACATGAAGGAATCGTTTGTTGATAATAGAATCCTTTCTGCAAGTGGGAAATTTCATGAGCTAAAGAACGTATTGACGGACCACAAAGTGTCAAAGTGTCAACCTGTAGAAAATTGCTTGAATCCTGTATTAGATCAAGACTTACTTACTGTACAGAGGCTCAGCTACCCAAAGAAAATGAAATGAAAAAGTTAGAATCATGGTGGTACGGTTTCCTGAGAAGAATAATAAGGAAAGGATGGGAAAGGAAAATAAACAGCGAAGGAGAAGAAACTTATGCACTTATGTACAGAAATACGGATCTGGAGAGAATTGTTGGAACCTCATCAATACGAGATTTCATATACATAAGATATTTGAAGTATATCGCACACATGTGCAGAAGAGTGAACTCACACTTGACGAAACAACTACTATTCATAAATCCATCAGCCAAATTTGTAAGAGATCCTTGGATCAAGATTGAGAAACTTTTAAATGTTGATAAAGAACAAGCTAAAAGATCTACACAAGACAGAAAAGCCTTCAATGGACTACTACAACAGAATTTTGTTTCTCTGTAGTAATATGTCCCAACTGATTAAGTAATCGTTTTATAGTGGAATAAAACTGATACTGATACTGATACTGGTACTGAAACTGTGCGTTCAGTTGATTGTTTTGGTTGAAGATGAAGTTTTACATAAAAAGTTATAACTCTGTGATCGGAGTGAAGGGAAATAGAGTTATCGTCGGTAACGTCGATATTGTTAACTATGTGTTCATTAGTCGTAAGAATCAAGTCAAGCAGGTTAGCGTCACGAGTAGGAGAATTCACAAGCTGTAGATAACTGAAGTTCTGAATAATGTCAATAAAGATAATATCTGGTCCTAAGTTAGAAAAACCTGATCCATCTATCCATTCTACGCAAGGCTTTACATGCTGTTTGTATCTTAGTTGGCCCATGACTTCAATTACTTTAATTGTTGTTCTGTTCATGGGTATGCAGAGCTTGCCTGCTTTTTACTTTCTGTTTCAGGTTCAGTGGGAAACAGCACCAAAAAACAAAACAAAAACAGAATGCCAAAAATACGTAGTTCCTCTAGACGCACAAAGTCCTCTGCTACACAAGCATCAGATGCCTCTAAACGGTTCACAAGGCGCCACGGAGTGGAAGTTGATCCTCCTCCACCTCCTCCTGCTCTTCAAGGTTTGACTCTTGAAGTGTTGGCTAGCATAGACAGGCAATTGACAGAAGCGGTAACAGAACGTTTAGTTTAACGGTCCCAGCCAATAATAGCTCACCAGCAATAACGTCATCAGCTGGAGTGAATCCTACAGCTGTGGGAACCTATCCTTCCCAAAACCACACTGGGCCTGCAGCTTCAGCCACAGTTTCGCCACCAATAGGCTCCAACCATTTAACTGAGTCGCCATTAGATCAAGGCCCAGATCCTGATGTCCTACTCTCTGGTGCCATTGCTGCCGTCCAGGCAAGAATTACAGGTATGAGATCTGATTTTGGGATACCTGAAACCACATTCTCGTTGTTTGCATCTCCGAGTCTGGAAATCGATGCTTGGGTGTCTGACAAGGTCAAAGGACTTTAGTATTTTGTTGAGCAATCCAAAGCTTGAGGATAAGTTTAAACTGTCCATCAATAAGGCTGATAGCGACAGCCCTCCATCGCTAACTTTAGAGCCAGTTTCTAAATATAGGAAATTTCTTTTCATTGATTTATGGCTACAGTGTTTTCATGTATTTTTTGGCGTGTATTGCCGGGTTGGGATTTGGCGGCGTGACTGCCCTCTTTAGTGAACTTTGGGCCACGAAAAGAACAATTTTTGGGTGCATGAGATCCCTCGCATTTAAAACATAAGTGCTTATAGGCACATCCTTGACAGGCTGTCCCCTTACTAAACTTAAAACAGTAACCATATGAGGTCTTATCCTGTGTGTGCTTGGCCAAATTCACCGGTTGACTAGTTTTAGGTGGAACAGGGAGATTGTGGAACAGGGAGATTGTCAGGAATAGTAAAGACATATATTATCTTGAAAAGTATGACCAGATCGATTGTCGTGATGAGAAATGTTATTGACAGCATTGTTGTCATTGGAAAGATACCCAGAAGAATTATGATCGTTAACAACAAGGTTGTTGTCAGAAGGAGCATTAGGCATATAATAATAATAATAATAATAATAATAATAATAATGATAATAATAATAATAATAAAGGTTTATTAACATTCCACTAGGTGGCTCTTCTATGTTAAATAATAAATATAATAAATATAAATATATATATGTGTAAAAATATAACAATACTAAAATATGCTAACAATACTGATTAACAAGGGATTTATAAAGAAATTGCATAATTGCATTATTAACAACATTATTAACATTATGGGCAACTGAATCATTATTAATTGCAACTTCATAATTATAACATACATCAACAACTTCATTACTTTCAACATAATTAACATCATTGACAAGAACATAATTGGCGTTATTGAAAAGAGCAGCGAATTTACGGCTTTTGAGTGCGCATAAATTTAGATACAAAGAACTGTTAAGTTCGTGAATTTTGTGTTTTAGGTGGAGCAGACTGTTGGGATCTCGTCCACAATTCCAAGTGTATTTTGTGCCAAGGCGAAGGGGCTGACTGCGCCTGTCTAAGAAACCGGAAATTCTCATCATAGAATTTCCAGTTATGGCCACGGGCAGCCAAATCCTGGACAACCTCCCCATGTTTCATGAGGGCAGGGGCCTCATTGGGGAATTTGCAAATAGCCTTCCTATCCCAGTCCAAGTGGTCTGATTTATTTTCTGGATATGATCCTTCCACTGCAGAGGAGATTAGGTTAGGCTTTAAATTTGGCTTTCCACTTCATTTCCGAAGTCTAGAAACCTCGTGTTGTTTTGACAATTTGAAATCTACTTTATAAAATCCTGAGGTAGTTGACCTAAAGATTCAAAAGGTATTGTATGCTGGTCGTATTTCTGGGCCTTACGATACCCCACCATTTTCACCTTTTAGGGTTTCGCCCCTTGGGGTAGTGCCTAAGAAGACCTTCGGCGAATTCCGCTTGATTCATCATTTGTCACATCCTAAGGGCTCCTCCATGAATGATGGTATTCCGGAAGAGTTTTCAACTGTCCACTACTTGGTATTTCTTGCACTTGCATATTTCCGACTATCAGTTTCAACTTTTTGGTTTGCTCCTTCTCCCAGGAGAGCCCCTTCATAAGTGTCTCCCAGCTTTTCGATAATGTTTTCAATGTCATGGAAGGCCTTCACTCCGTGTAAAGACTTGCAAACAGATGCTGAGCAAACTTTGAGGACTCTGCATGTACTTCGGCTCACTGGCTCAAAGTCGGTCTCACGGCAATAGCTTTGATATTGCTGGACAGTATACTCGGGAATTGATGACCTAACAACGTTGGGTACCCTTATTTGTGTGCTGGAGGAAAGCTTCAATGTTTTCTCACCAAACAGCAAATCTTGCATGACGTGTGTGCTAGTTATAAATAATATGAAATGGTCCAGTTTTTCCCGCGAAATAAGCATTCTTGTAGTTTTTACCACAGGAACAACAGACTGTCTGCCATAAAGTAACAAGTGATGGTGAGATATGTTATATCGATATCTTGACAAGTCTGGGATCCAGGTTTGGAGTGCTTTAAATGTAGCTTTATCTGCCATAATTGACAATATTTGCCTGCGTGTACTCCAGTTGCTGGCATTATTATAACACTCAATGAGTGCTTCTAACAGCATGGAAATACTATCACTTCTTTCGTCATCATGTTCCGTTTTTAAAGCCGTCAACAACATCTCGGAACTTTCAGGGGCAATCTCTTCCAGCGCTGCAGAAACAACCTTCCTTGCTTTAGGCGTATAATAACGCTTTGTACGTTCATACTGCAGCCTGATCCCATGGAATGGTCAGAGAATTACATATTGGACTTATGTACCTTGACGTCAAGAACAGGTTAAGCTTTTCTCTGGAGTTTCTTTTACCTCCTCATTCCCTCCATGACAGATCTAGAGTCATTGAAATCTAAGGCTGATAGACACTTGCTTGAGAGTCGTCTAATGTCATGGTACTCGGTGGTGTTCCCCGGAATTGAAGTTTCCTGCTGGAAATTGAAAGTTATCTCATCATCATCCTTGTGAAAAACAAAACGATAGTAATATTAAATAAATCTGTTTAGTACATTAAGGTATATGAACGCCGTGACTGAGGTATATGGGAACCTAGTCTAACAATTTATTTTATTGACGGAATTCTATATTGGCCGATTTCCATGTCGTGACAGTTATACAGTCGATCACAGTGTAGTAATGAAAATAGTGGTAACATAATGACACTACACTTATTTTAACAAATTGTTTTTGCCAAGAAAGATTAAATGGAAAAGAAAAAGAAATGTGATCACCATAGTGAATAAGTTTTTTGGGCTAATGGATTTTTAAGGCAGTGCTACATCCGGAACACAAATAGAAAAAGTAATGAAAAGAAACAGGGAAAATATATACCTTACCAGTTTTACGTGATTCATTTGTTCTGCCATGGCATCAATTTTAATTTTGGATGCTGAAACATTGGCATAATGCTTTTCTCTCTCTACCATAGATCTCAGAATTTCTCTACATTTCCTGCATATACCTTGAAGTATAGATAAGCAAAACACTTATTAGACCTATAACAGTTCTCCATCATTTCACACAATACTTTTCAGTATATTAATCTTATGAAGTATGACGTACCTGACCAACTAGTACTAACAAGCCCGTGCATCGAAAAATAACTGCTGATTCTTGTTTCCCTATACCTCGGTTGCCTTTTGACCAACCTCCTTTGCTTTTCACATGGTCGGAGATACCTTCAGGGACTCTACATCTTGTGCTTGAGCCTCTGCTCCAGCCCAAACCAAGTGTCGAGCGATGACCTGGGCATATTGTCATTGAAGTTAATCGTCAAGGCTCAGAGAACAGCGCTTCACGAAAAGTCGTAAGAAGTCTTGTACGATTGATCTAAATGAGCAACAGGCTTCCATGGTTTCCTGTACTCCTCGCAAACTAATTTACAAGGGAAAGCCTGATCATGCAATTTTAAGTTTTTATGTAGCTCCTTCCCCGGGTCCAGGGGGACATTGTATTGATGACACGCCAAAAATAGAAAATTATAATATTAAGAGTAACAACAACATGATTAGCACGTTTCATCCAAATAGCCAAATCCATAATTATCAATTTTATTTATTAAAAAATTTCTTAATATTCGAATTAACTGATTCAAAATTATTAAATTGTCCCTAACCTCCCTTTATAAAATGTTTTGTACATCCAAAATATCAGCATGCGAATTTGCATATTTGTTTTGTTTATTAAGCACAGGAAAGTCTTGGCAGTCGATCAACTCGTTTTTATCCTTTAAAGTCCGGGGATTTCCTGGGTGTCACCTTTCTTTGGTATAGGGACAACATTGGCGAGTTTCCATTCAAAGGGTACTAGACCCTGTTGGAGAGATAAGTTAAAAAGAACAGCCAATGAGGGAGCGATAACTTCCGAACACCGGCTAAAGCAGGTATCCAATCAGGTCGAGTTGCCTTGGTGGGCGGGAGTTTAGAAAATGAAGTCTGCACTTCAGAAACGGATACAGTTAAAGATTCCAAAGAAATACCTGTAGGTCTTGTTGAAGCAGCAAGGAAGTAGAGTCAGGCAGATTGAACACTGATGCAAAGTAACAATTGAAGGCATCAACCTTATCCTGAGTGGTAGTAAGTTTGAGGCCTTCAAACTTCATTATATCTGGAAATGAAGACTTTGAAGACTTTGACTTGAAAAACCTCCATAAAGGCTTAGAGTTGGTGAACACAGATTCGGAGATGTTCGAGAGAAATTCTCTCTTTTTGGCATATATCCAGCATTTGATATGCTAATTGGCTTTGCCAAATTGCTCCCAAAGATGGGGTGAGTTCCTTGCCTTTGCCTTTCTTCTAAGAGTCTCTTTCTTGTTAATAGCATGAAGTAAGTCTTTAGTAATATAATATAATATATTATATATTTATTTGTAATATATTTTGTAATGTCTTTTTGAGAACAAAAGAATTGCTGCAAGGAACGTGTCCTTCCACTTTACCCAGGCTAAATTAAGATCGTCGCACTCGCTGAAAACAATATCTACTAACAGAGTTATCCAAAGGGAGTTGGTTAGTCCACCCAAATCGGCTTTTGAATAATAATAATTATACATATCGGTCATATGTTTTATAGTGACATGAAGGAATCGTTTGTTGATAATAGAATCCTTTCTGCAAGTGGGAAATTTCATGAGCTAAAGAACGTATTGACGGACCACAAAGTGTCAAAGTGTCAACCTGTAGAAAATTGCTTGAATCCTGTATTAGATCAAGACTTACTTACTGTACAGAGGCTCAGCTACCCAAAGAAAATGAAATGAAAAAGTTAGAATCATGGTGGTACGGTTTCCTGAGAAGAATAATAAGGAAAGGATGGGAAAGGAAAATAAACAGCGAAGGAGAAGAAACTTATGCACTTATGTACAGAAATACGGATCTGGAGAGAATTGTTGGAACCTCATCAATACGAGATTTCATATACATAAGATATTTGAAGTATATCGCACACATGTGCAGAAGAGTGAACTCACACTTGACGAAACAACTACTATTCATAAATCCATCAGCCAAATTTGTAAGAGATCCTTGGATCAAGATTGAGAAACTTTTAAATGTTGATAAAGAACAAGCTAAAAGATCTACACAAGACAGAAAAGCCTTCAATGGACTACTACAACAGAATTTTGTTTCTCTGTAGTAATATGTCCCAACTGATTAAGTAATCGTTTTATAGTGGAATAAAACTGATACTGATACTGATACTGGTACTGAAACTGTGCGTTCAGTTGATTGTTTTGGTTGAAGATGAAGTTTTACATAAAAAGTTATAACTCTGTGATCGGAGTGAAGGGAAATAGAGTTATCGTCGGTAACGTCGATATTGTTAACTATGTGTTCATTAGTCGTAAGAATCAAGTCAAGCAGGTTAGCGTCACGAGTAGGAGAATTCACAAGCTGTAGATAACTGAAGTTCTGAATAATGTCAATAAAGATAATATCTGGTCCTAAGTTAGAAAAACCTGATCCATCTATCCATTCTACGCAAGGCTTTACATGCTGTTTGTATCTTAGTTGGCCCATGACTTCAATTACTTTAATTGTTGTTCTGTTCATGGGTATGCAGAGCTTGCCTGCTTTTTACTTTCTGTTTCAGGTTCAGTGGGAAACAGCACCAAAAAACAAAACAAAAACAGAATGCCAAAAATACGTAGTTCCTCTAGACGCACAAAGTCCTCTGCTACACAAGCATCAGATGCCTCTAAACGGTTCACAAGGCGCCACGGAGTGGAAGTTGATCCTCCTCCACCTCCTCCTGCTCTTCAAGGTTTGACTCTTGAAGTGTTGGCTAGCATAGACAGGCAATTGACAGAAGCGGTAACAGAACGTTTAGTTTAACGGTCCCAGCCAATAATAGCTCACCAGCAATAACGTCATCAGCTGGAGTGAATCCTACAGCTGTGGGAACCTATCCTTCCCAAAACCACACTGGGCCTGCAGCTTCAGCCACAGTTTCGCCACCAATAGGCTCCAACCATTTAACTGAGTCGCCATTAGATCAAGGCCCAGATCCTGATGTCCTACTCTCTGGTGCCATTGCTGCCGTCCAGGCAAGAATTACAGGTATGAGATCTGATTTTGGGATACCTGAAACCACATTCTCGTTGTTTGCATCTCCGAGTCTGGAAATCGATGCTTGGGTGTCTGACAAGGTCAAAGGACTTTAGTATTTTGTTGAGCAATCCAAAGCTTGAGGATAAGTTTAAACTGTCCATCAATAAGGCTGATAGCGACAGCCCTCCATCGCTAACTTTAGAGCCAGTTTCTAAATATAGGAAATTTCTTTTCATTGATTTATGGCTACAGTGTTTTCATGTATTTTTTGGCGTGTATTGCCGGGTTGGGATTTGGCGGCGTGACTGCCCTCTTTAGTGAACTTTGGGCCACGAAAAGAACAATTTTTGGGTGCATGAGATCCCTCGCATTTAAAACATAAGTGCTTATAGGCACATCCTTGACAGGCTGTCCCCTTACTAAACTTAAAACAGTAACCATATGAGGTCTTATCCTGTGTGTGCTTGGCCAAATTCACCGGTTGACTAGTTTTAGGTGGAACAGGGAGATTGTGGAACAGGGAGATTGTCAGGAATAGTAAAGACATATATTATCTTGAAAAGTATGACCAGATCGATTGTCGTGATGAGAAATGTTATTGACAGCATTGTTGTCATTGGAAAGATACCCAGAAGAATTATGATCGTTAACAACAAGGTTGTTGTCAGAAGGAGCATTAGGCATATAATAATAATAATAATAATAATAATAATAATAATGATAATAATAATAATAATAAAGGTTTATTAACATTCCACTAGGTGGCTCTTCTATGTTAAATAATAAATATAATAAATATAAATATATATATGTGTAAAAATATAACAATACTAAAATATGCTAACAATACTGATTAACAAGGGATTTATAAAGAAATTGCATAATTGCATTATTAACAACATTATTAACATTATGGGCAACTGAATCATTATTAATTGCAACTTCATAATTATAACATACATCAACAACTTCATTACTTTCAACATAATTAACATCATTGACAAGAACATAATTGGCGTTATTGAAAAGAGCAGCGAATTTACGGCTTTTGAGTGCGCATAAATTTAGATACAAAGAACTGTTAAGTTCGTGAATTTTGTGTTTTAGGTGGAGCAGACTGTTGGGATCTCGTCCACAATTCCAAGTGTATTTTGTGCCAAGGCGAAGGGGCTGACTGCGCCTGTCTAAGAAACCGGAAATTCTCATCATAGAATTTCCAGTTATGGCCACGGGCAGCCAAATCCTGGACAACCTCCCCATGTTTCATGAGGGCAGGGGCCTCATTGGGGAATTTGCAAATAGCCTTCCTATCCCAGTCCAAGTGGTCTGATTTATTTTCTGGATATGATCCTTCCACTGCAGAGGAGATTAGGTTAGGCTTTAAATTTGGCTTTCCACTTCATTTCCGAAGTCTAGAAACCTCGTGTTGTTTTGACAATTTGAAATCTACTTTATAAAATCCTGAGGTAGTTGACCTAAAGATTCAAAAGGTATTGTATGCTGGTCGTATTTCTGGGCCTTACGATACCCCACCATTTTCACCTTTTAGGGTTTCGCCCCTTGGGGTAGTGCCTAAGAAGACCTTCGGCGAATTCCGCTTGATTCATCATTTGTCACATCCTAAGGGCTCCTCCATGAATGATGGTATTCCGGAAGAGTTTTCAACTGTCCACTACTTGGTATTTCTTGCACTTGCATATTTCCGACTATCAGTTTCAACTTTTTGGTTTGCTCCTTCTCCCAGGAGAGCCCCTTCATAAGTGTCTCCCAGCTTTTCGATAATGTTTTCAATGTCATGGAAGGCCTTCACTCCGTGTAAAGACTTGCAAACAGATGCTGAGCAAACTTTGAGGACTCTGCATGTACTTCGGCTCACTGGCTCAAAGTCGGTCTCACGGCAATAGCTTTGATATTGCTGGACAGTATACTCGGGAATTGATGACCTAACAACGTTGGGTACCCTTATTTGTGTGCTGGAGGAAAGCTTCAATGTTTTCTCACCAAACAGCAAATCTTGCATGACGTGTGTGCTAGTTATAAATAATATGAAATGGTCCAGTTTTTCCCGCGAAATAAGCATTCTTGTAGTTTTTACCACAGGAACAACAGACTGTCTGCCATAAAGTAACAAGTGATGGTGAGATATGTTATATCGATATCTTGACAAGTCTGGGATCCAGGTTTGGAGTGCTTTAAATGTAGCTTTATCTGCCATAATTGACAATATTTGCCTGCGTGTACTCCAGTTGCTGGCATTATTATAACACTCAATGAGTGCTTCTAACAGCATGGAAATACTATCACTTCTTTCGTCATCATGTTCCGTTTTTAAAGCCGTCAACAACATCTCGGAACTTTCAGGGGCAATCTCTTCCAGCGCTGCAGAAACAACCTTCCTTGCTTTAGGCGTATAATAACGCTTTGTACGTTCATACTGCAGCCTGATCCCATGGAATGGTCAGAGAATTACATATTGGACTTATGTACCTTGACGTCAAGAACAGGTTAAGCTTTTCTCTGGAGTTTCTTTTACCTCCTCATTCCCTCCATGACAGATCTAGAGTCATTGAAATCTAAGGCTGATAGACACTTGCTTGAGAGTCGTCTAATGTCATGGTACTCGGTGGTGTTCCCCGGAATTGAAGTTTCCTGCTGGAAATTGAAAGTTATCTCATCATCATCCTTGTGAAAAACAAAACGATAGTAATATTAAATAAATCTGTTTAGTACATTAAGGTATATGAACGCCGTGACTGAGGTATATGGGAACCTAGTCTAACAATTTATTTTATTGACGGAATTCTATATTGGCCGATTTCCATGTCGTGACAGTTATACAGTCGATCACAGTGTAGTAATGAAAATAGTGGTAACATAATGACACTACACTTATTTTAACAAATTGTTTTTGCCAAGAAAGATTAAATGGAAAAGAAAAAGAAATGTGATCACCATAGTGAATAAGTTTTTTGGGCTAATGGATTTTTAAGGCAGTGCTACATCCGGAACACAAATAGAAAAAGTAATGAAAAGAAACAGGGAAAATATATACCTTACCAGTTTTACGTGATTCATTTGTTCTGCCATGGCATCAATTTTAATTTTGGATGCTGAAACATTGGCATAATGCTTTTCTCTCTCTACCATAGATCTCAGAATTTCTCTACATTTCCTGCATATACCTTGAAGTATAGATAAGCAAAACACTTATTAGACCTATAACAGTTCTCCATCATTTCACACAATACTTTTCAGTATATTAATCTTATGAAGTATGACGTACCTGACCAACTAGTACTAACAAGCCCGTGCATCGAAAAATAACTGCTGATTCTTGTTTCCCTATACCTCGGTTGCCTTTTGACCAACCTCCTTTGCTTTTCACATGGTCGGAGATACCTTCAGGGACTCTACATCTTGTGCTTGAGCCTCTGCTCCAGCCCAAACCAAGTGTCGAGCGATGACCTGGGCATATTGTCATTGAAGTTAATCGTCAAGGCTCAGAGAACAGCGCTTCACGAAAAGTCGTAAGAAGTCTTGTACGATTGATCTAAATGAGCAACAGGCTTCCATGGTTTCCTGTACTCCTCGCAAACTAATTTACAAGGGAAAGCCTGATCATGCAATTTTAAGTTTTTATGTAGCTCCTTCCCCGGGTCCAGGGGGACATTGTATTGATGACACGCCAAAAATAGAAAATTATAATATTAAGAGTAACAACAACATGATTAGCACGTTTCATCCAAATAGCCAAATCCATAATTATCAATTTTATTTATTAAAAAATTTCTTAATATTCGAATTAACTGATTCAAAATTATTAAATTGTCCCTAACCTCCCTTTATAAAATGTTTTGTACATCCAAAATATCAGCATGCGAATTTGCATATTTGTTTTGTTTATTAAGCACAGGAAAGTCTTGGCAGTCGATCAACTCGTTTTTATCCTTTAAAGTCCGGGGATTTCCTGGGTGTCACCTTTCTTTGGTATAGGGACAACATTGGCGAGTTTCCATTCAAAGGGTACTAGACCCTGTTGGAGAGATAAGTTAAAAAGAACAGCCAATGAGGGAGCGATAACTTCCGAACACCGGCTAAAGCAGGTATCCAATCAGGTCGAGTTGCCTTGGTGGGCGGGAGTTTAGAAAATGAAGTCTGCACTTCAGAAACGGATACAGTTAAAGATTCCAAAGAAATACCTGTAGGTCTTGTTGAAGCAGCAAGGAAGTAGAGTCAGGCAGATTGAACACTGATGCAAAGTAACAATTGAAGGCATCAACCTTATCCTGAGTGGTAGTAAGTTTGAGGCCTTCAAACTTCATTATATCTGGAAATGAAGACTTTGAAGACTTTGACTTGAAAAACCTCCATAAAGGCTTAGAGTTGGTGAACACAGATTCGGAGATGTTCGAGAGAAATTCTCTCTTTTTGGCATATATCCAGCATTTGATATGCTAATTGGCTTTGCCAAATTGCTCCCAAAGATGGGGTGAGTTCCTTGCCTTTGCCTTTCTTCTAAGAGTCTCTTTCTTGTTAATAGCATGAAGTAAGTCTTTAGTAATATAATATAATATATTATATATTTATTTGTAATATATTTTGTAATGTCTTTTTGAGAACAAAAGAATTGCTGCAAGGAACGTGTCCTTCCACTTTACCCAGGCTAAATTAAGATCGTCGCACTCGCTGAGAACAATATCTACTAACAGAGTTATCCAAAGGGAGTTGGTTAGTCCACCCAAATCGGCTTTTGAATAATAATAATTATACATATCGGTCATATGTTTTATAGTGACATGAAGGAATCGTTTGTTGATAATAGAATCCTTTCTGCAAGTGGGAAATTTCATGAGCTAAAGAACGTATTGACGGACCACAAAGTGTCAAAGTGTCAACCTGTAGAAAATTGCTTGAATCCTGTATTAGATCAAGACTTACTTACTGTACAGAGGCTCAGCTACCCAAAGAAAATGAAATGAAAAAGTTAGAATCATGGTGGTACGGTTTCCTGAGAAGAATAATAAAGAAAGGATGGGAAAGGAAAATAAACAGCGAAGGAGAAGAAACTTATGCACTTATGTACAGAAATACGGATCTGGAGAGAATTGTTGGAACCTCATCAATACGAGATTTCATATACATAAGATATTTGAAGTATATCGCACACATGTGCAGAAGAGTGAACTCACACTTGACGAAACAACTACTATTCATAAATCCATCAGCCAAATTTGTAAGAGATCCTTGGATCAAGATTGAGAAACTTTTAAATGTTGATAAAGAACAAGCTAAAAGATCTACACAAGACAGAAAAGCCTTCAATGGACTACTACAACAGAATTTTGTTTCTCTGTAGTAATATGTCCCAACTGATTAAGTAATCGTTTTATAGTGGAATAAAACTGATACTGATACTGATACTGGTACTGAAACTGTGCGTTCAGTTGATTGTTTTGGTTGAAGATGAAGTTTTACATAAAAAGTTATAACTCTGTGATCGGAGTGAAGGGAAATAGAGTTATCGTCGGTAACGTCGATATTGTTAACTATGTGTTCATTAGTCGTAAGAATCAAGTCAAGCAGGTTAGCGTCACGAGTAGGAGAATTCACAAGCTGTAGATAACTGAAGTTCTGAATAATGTCAATAAAGATAATATCTGGTCCTAAGTTAGAAAAACCTGATCCATCTATCCATTCTACGCAAGGCTTTACATGCTGTTTGTATCTTAGTTGGCCCATGACTTCAATTACTTTAATTGTTGTTCTGTTCATGGGTATGCAGAGCTTGCCTGCTTTTTACTTTCTGTTTCAGGTTCAGTGGGAAACAGCACCAAAAAACAAAACAAAAACAGAATGCCAAAAATACGTAGTTCCTCTAGACGCACAAAGTCCTCTGCTACACAAGCATCAGATGCCTCTAAACGGTTCACAAGGCGCCACGGAGTGGAAGTTGATCCTCCTCCACCTCCTCCTGCTCTTCAAGGTTTGACTCTTGAAGTGTTGGCTAGCATAGACAGGCAATTGACAGAAGCGGTAACAGAACGTTTAGTTTAACGGTCCCAGCCAATAATAGCTCACCAGCAATAACGTCATCAGCTGGAGTGAATCCTACAGCTGTGGGAACCTATCCTTCCCAAAACCACACTGGGCCTGCAGCTTCAGCCACAGTTTCGCCACCAATAGGCTCCAACCATTTAACTGAGTCGCCATTAGATCAAGGCCCAGATCCTGATGTCCTACTCTCTGGTGCCATTGCTGCCGTCCAGGCAAGAATTACAGGTATGAGATCTGATTTTGGGATACCTGAAACCACATTCTCGTTGTTTGCATCTCCGAGTCTGGAAATCGATGCTTGGGTGTCTGACAAGGTCAAAGGACTTTAGTATTTTGTTGAGCAATCCAAAGCTTGAGGATAAGTTTAAACTGTCCATCAATAAGGCTGATAGCGACAGCCCTCCATCGCTAACTTTAGAGCCAGTTTCTTAATATAGGAAATTTCTTTTCATTGATTTATGGCTACAGTGTTTTCATGTATTTTTTGGCGTGTATTGCCGGGTTGGGATTTGGCGGCGTGACTGCCCTCTTTAGTGAACTTTGGGCCACGAAAAGAACAATTTTTGGGTGCATGAGATCCCTCGCATTTAAAACATAAGTGCTTATAGGCACATCCTTGACAGGCTGTCCCCTTACTAAACTTAAAACAGTAACCATATGAGGTCTTATCCTGTGTGTGCTTGGCCAAATTCACCGGTTGACTAGTTTTAGGTGGAACAGGGAGATTGTGGAACAGGGAGATTGTCAGGAATAGTAAAGACATATATTATCTTGAAAAGTATGACCAGATCGATTGTCGTGATGAGAAATGTTATTGACAGCATTGTTGTCATTGGAAAGATACCCAGAAGAATTATGATCGTTAACAACAAGGTTGTTGTCAGGAGCATTAGGCATATAATAATAATAATAATAATAATAATAATAATAATGATAATAATAATAATAATAATAATAAAGGTTTATTAACATTCCACTAGGTGGCTCTTCTATGTTAAATAATAAATATAATAAATATAAATATATATATGTGTAAAAATATAACAATACTAAAATATGCTAACAATACTGATTAACAAGGGATTTATAAAGAAATTGCATAATTGCATTATTAACAACATTATTAACATTATGGGCAACTGAATCATTATTAATTGCAACTTCATAATTATAACATACATCAACAACTTCATTACTTTCAACATAATTAACATCATTGACAAGAACATAATTGGCGTTATTGAAAAGAGCAGCGAATTTACGGCTTTTGAGTGCGCATAAATTTAGATACAAAGAACTGTTAAGTTCGTGAATTTTGTGTTTTAGGTGGAGCAGACTGTTGGGATCTCGTCCACAATTCCAAGTGTATTTTGTGCCAAGGCGAAGGGGCTGACTGCGCCTGTCTAAGAAACCGGAAATTCTCATCATAGAATTTCCAGTTATGGCCACGGGCAGCCAAATCCTGGACAACCTCCCCATGTTTCATGAGGGCAGGGGCCTCATTGGGGAATTTGCAAATAGCCTTCCTATCCCAGTCCAAGTGGTCTGATTTATTTTCTGGATATGATCCTTCCACTGCAGAGGAGATTAGGTTAGGCTTTAAATTTGGCTTTCCACTTCATTTCCGAAGTCTAGAAACCTCGTGTTGTTTTGACAATTTGAAATCTACTTTATAAAATCCTGAGGTAGTTGACCTAAAGATTCAAAAGGTATTGTATGCTGGTCGTATTTCTGGGCCTTACGATACCCCACCATTTTCACCTTTTAGGGTTTCGCCCCTTGGGGTAGTGCCTAAGAAGACCTTCGGCGAATTCCGCTTGATTCATCATTTGTCACATCCTAAGGGCTCCTCCATGAATGATGGTATTCCGGAAGAGTTTTCAACTGTCCACTACTTGGTATTTCTTGCACTTGCATATTTCCGACTATCAGTTTCAACTTTTTGGTTTGCTCCTTCTCCCAGGAGAGCCCCTTCATAAGTGTCTCCCAGCTTTTCGATAATGTTTTCAATGTCATGGAAGGCCTTCACTCCGTGTAAAGACTTGCAAACAGATGCTGAGCAAACTTTGAGGACTCTGCATGTACTTCGGCTCACTGGCTCAAAGTCGGTCTCACGGCAATAGCTTTGATATTGCTGGACAGTATACTCGGGAATTGATGACCTAACAACGTTGGGTACCCTTATTTGTGTGCTGGAGGAAAGCTTCAATGTTTTCTCACCAAACAGCAAATCTTGCATGACGTGTGTGCTAGTTATAAATAATATGAAATGGTCCAGTTTTTCCCGCGAAATAAGCATTCTTGTAGTTTTTACCACAGGAACAACAGACTGTCTGCCATAAAGTAACAAGTGATGGTGAGATATGTTATATCGATATCTTGACAAGTCTGGGATCCAGGTTTGGAGTGCTTTAAATGTAGCTTTATCTGCCATAATTGACAATATTTGCCTGCGTGTACTCCAGTTGCTGGCATTATTATAACACTCAATGAGTGCTTCTAACAGCATGGAAATACTATCACTTCTTTCGTCATCATGTTCCGTTTTTAAAGCCGTCAACAACATCTCGGAACTTTCAGGGGCAATCTCTTCCAGCGCTGCAGAAACAACCTTCCTTGCTTTAGGCGTATAATAACGCTTTGTACGTTCATACTGCAGCCTGATCCCATGGAATGGTCAGAGAATTACATATTGGACTTATGTACCTTGACGTCAAGAACAGGTTAAGCTTTTCTCTGGAGTTTCTTTTACCTCCTCATTCCCTCCATGACAGATCTAGAGTCATTGAAATCTAAGGCTGATAGACACTTGCTTGAGAGTCGTCTAATGTCATGGTACTCGGTGGTGTTCCCCGGAATTGAAGTTTCCTGCTGGAAATTGAAAGTTATCTCATCATCATCCTTGTGAAAAACAAAACGATAGTAATATTAAATAAATCTGTTTAGTACATTAAGGTATATGAACGCCGTGACTGAGGTATATGGGAACCTAGTCTAACAATTTATTTTATTGACGGAATTCTATATTGGCCGATTTCCATGTCGTGACAGTTATACAGTCGATCACAGTGTAGTAATGAAAATAGTGGTAACATAATGACACTACACTTATTTTAACAAATTGTTTTTGCCAAGAAAGATTAAATGGAAAAGAAAAAGAAATGTGATCACCATAGTGAATAAGTTTTTTGGGCTAATGGATTTTTAAGGCAGTGCTACATCCGGAACACAAATAGAAAAAGTAATGAAAAGAAACAGGGAAAATATATACCTTACCAGTTTTACGTGATTCATTTGTTCTGCCATGGCATCAATTTTAATTTTGGATGCTGAAACATTGGCATAATGCTTTTCTCTCTCTACCATAGATCTCAGAATTTCTCTACATTTCCTGCATATACCTTGAAGTATAGATAAGCAAAACACTTATTAGACCTATAACAGTTCTCCATCATTTCACACAATACTTTTCAGTATATTAATCTTATGAAGTATGACGTACCTGACCAACTAGTACTAACAAGCCCGTGCATCGAAAAATAACTGCTGATTCTTGTTTCCCTATACCTCGGTTGCCTTTTGACCAACCTCCTTTGCTTTTCACATGGTCGGAGATACCTTCAGGGACTCTACATCTTGTGCTTGAGCCTCTGCTCCAGCCCAAACCAAGTGTCGAGCGATGACCTGGGCATATTGTCATTGAAGTTAATCGTCAAGGCTCAGAGAACAGCGCTTCACGAAAAGTCGTAAGAAGTCTTGTACGATTGATCTAAATGAGCAACAGGCTTCCATGGTTTCCTGTACTCCTCGCAAACTAATTTACAAGGGAAAGCCTGATCATGCAATTTTAAGTTTTTATGTAGCTCCTTCCCCGGGTCCAGGGGGACATTGTATTGATGACACGCCAAAAATAGAAAATTATAATATTAAGAGTAACAACAACATGATTAGCACGTTTCATCCAAATAGCCAAATCCATAATTATCAATTTTATTTATTAAAAAATTTCTTAATATTCGAATTAACTGATTCAAAATTATTAAATTGTCCCTAACCTCCCTTTATAAAATGTTTTGTACATCCAAAATATCAGCATGCGAATTTGCATATTTGTTTTGTTTATTAAGCACAGGAAAGTCTTGGCAGTCGATCAACTCGTTTTTATCCTTTAAAGTCCGGGGATTTCCTGGGTGTCACCTTTCTTTGGTATAGGGACAACATTGGCGAGTTTCCATTCAAAGGGTACTAGACCCTGTTGGAGAGATAAGTTAAAAAGAACAGCCAATGAGGGAGCGATAACTTCCGAACACCGGCTAAAGCAGGTATCCAATCAGGTCGAGTTGCCTTGGTGGGCGGGAGTTTAGAAAATGAAGTCTGCACTTCAGAAACGGATACAGTTAAAGATTCCAAAGAAATACCTGTAGGTCTTGTTGAAGCAGCAAGGAAGTAGAGTCAGGCAGATTGAACACTGATGCAAAGTAACAATTGAAGGCATCAACCTTATCCTGAGTGGTAGTAAGTTTGAGGCCTTCAAACTTCATTATATCTGGAAATGAAGACTTTGAAGACTTTGACTTGAAAAACCTCCATAAAGGCTTAGAGTTGGTGAACACAGATTCGGAGATGTTCGAGAGAAATTCTCTCTTTTTGGCATATATCCAGCATTTGATATGCTAATTGGCTTTGCCAAATTGCTCCCAAAGATGGGGTGAGTTCCTTGCCTTTGCCTTTCTTCTAAGAGTCTCTTTCTTGTTAATAGCATGAAGTAAGTCTTTAGTAATATAATATAATATATTATATATTTATTTGTAATATATTTTGTAATGTCTTTTTGAGAACAAAAGAATTGCTGCAAGGAACGTGTCCTTCCACTTTACCCAGGCTAAATTAAGATCGTCGCACTCGCTGAGAACAATATCTACTAACAGAGTTATCCAAAGGGAGTTGGTTAGTCCACCCAAATCGGCTTTTGAATAATAATAATTATACATATCGGTCATATGTTTTATAGTGACATGAAGGAATCGTTTGTTGATAATAGAATCCTTTCTGCAAGTGGGAAATTTCATGAGCTAAAGAACGTATTGACGGACCACAAAGTGTCAAAGTGTCAACCTGTAGAAAATTGCTTGAATCCTGTATTAGATCAAGACTTACTTACTGTACAGAGGCTCAGCTACCCAAAGAAAATGAAATGAAAAAGTTAGAATCATGGTGGTACGGTTTCCTGAGAAGAATAATAAGGAAAGGATGGGAAAGGAAAATAAACAGCGAAGGAGAAGAAACTTATGCACTTATGTACAGAAATACGGATCTGGAGAGAATTGTTGGAACCTCATCAATACGAGATTTCATATACATAAGATATTTGAAGTATATCGCACACATGTGCAGAAGAGTGAACTCACACTTGACGAAACAACTACTATTCATAAATCCATCAGCCAAATTTGTAAGAGATCCTTGGATCAAGATTGAGAAACTTTTAAATGTTGATAAAGAACAAGCTAAAAGATCTACAAAAGACAGAAAAGCCTTCAATGGACTACTACAACAGAATTTTGTTTCTCTGTAGTAATATGTCCCAACTGATTAAGTAATCGTTTTATAGTGGAATAAAACTGATACTGATACTGATACTCGTACTGAAACTGTGCGTTCAGTTGATTGTTTTGGTTGAAGATGAAGTTTTACATAAAAAGTTAAAACTCTGTGATCGGAGTGAAGGGAAATAGAGTTATCGTCGGTAACGTCGATATTGTTAACTATGTGTTCATTAGTCGTAAGAATCAAGTCAAGCAGGTTAGCGTCACGAGTAGGAGAATTCACAAGCTGTAGATAACTGAAGTTCTGAATAATGTCAATAAAGATAATATCTGGTCCTAAGTTAGAAAAACCTGATCCATCTATCCATTCTACGCAAGGCTTTACATGCTGTTTGTATCTTAGTTGGCCCATGACTTCAATTACTTTAATTGTTGTTCTGTTCATGGGTATGCAGAGCCTGCCTGCTTTTTACTTTCTGTTTCAGGTTCAGTGGGAAACAGCACCAAAAAACAAAACAAAAACAGAATGCCAAAAATACGTAGTTCCTCTAGACGCACAAAGTCCTCTGCTACACAAGCATCAGATGCCTCTAAACGGTTCACAAGGCGCCACGGAGTGGAAGTTGATCCTCCTCCACCTCCTCCTGCTCTTCAAGGTTTGACTCTTGAAGTGTTGGCTAGCATAGACAGGCAATTGACAGAAGCGGTAACAGAACGTTTAGTTTAACGGTCCCAGCCAATAATAGCTCACCAGCAATAACGTCATCAGCTGGAGTGAATCCTACAGCTGTGGGAACCTATCCTTCCCAAAACCACACTGGGCCTGCAGCTTCAGCCACAGTTTCGCCACCAATAGGCTCCAACCATTTAACTGAGTCGCCATTAGATCAAGGCCCAGATCCTGATGTCCTACTCTCTGGTGCCATTGCTGCCGTCCAGGCAAGAATTACAGGTATGAGATCTGATTTTGGGATACCTGAAACCACATTCTCGTTGTTTGCATCTCCGAGTCTGGAAATCGATGCTTGGGTGTCTGACAAGGTCAAAGGACTTTAGTATTTTGTTGAGCAATCCAAAGCTTGAGGATAAGTTTAAACTGTCCATCAATAAGGCTGATAGCGACAGCCCTCCATCGCTAACTTTAGAGCCAGTTTCTAAATATAGGAAATTTCTTTTCATTGATTTATGGCTACAGTGTTTTCATGTATTTTTTGGCGTGTATTGCCGGGTTGGGATTTGGCGGCGTGACTGCCCTCTTTAGTGAACTTTGGGCCACGAAAAGAACAATTTTTGGGTGCATGAGATCCCTCGCATTTAAAACATAAGTGCTTATAGGCACATCCTTGACAGGCTGTCCCCTTACTAAACTTAAAACAGTAACCATATGAGGTCTTATCCTGTGTGTGCTTGGCCAAATTCACCGGTTGACTAGTTTTAGGTGGAACAGGGAGATTGTGGAACAGGGAGATTGTCAGGAATAGTAAAGACATATATTATCTTGAAAAGTATGACCAGATCGATTGTCGTGATGAGAAATGTTATTGACAGCATTGTTGTCATTGGAAAGATACCCAGAAGAATTATGATCGTTAACAACAAGGTTGTTGTCAGAAGGAGCATTAGGCATATAATAATAATAATAATAATAATAATAATAATAATAATAATAATAATAATAATAATAATAATAATGATAATAATAATAATAATAAAGGTTTATTAACATTCCACTAGGTGGCTCTTCTATGTTAAATAATAAATATAATAAATATAAATATATATATGTGTAAAAATATAACAATACTAAAATATGCTAACAATACTGATTAACAAGGGATTTATAAAGAAATTGCATAATTGCATTATTAACAACATTATTAACATTATGGGCAACTGAATCATTATTAATTGCAACTTCATAATTATAACATACATCAACAACTTCATTACTTTCAACATAATTAACATCATTGACAAGAACATAATTGGCGTTATTGAAAAGAGCAGCGAATTTACGGCTTTTGAGTGCGCATAAATTTAGATACAAAGAACTGTTAAGTTCGTGAATTTTGTGTTTTAGGTGGAGCAGACTGTTGGGATCTCGTCCACAATTCCAAGTGTATTTTGTGCCAAGGCGAAGGGGCTGACTGCGCCTGTCTAAGAAACCGGAAATTCTCATCATAGAATTTCCAGTTATGGCCACGGGCAGCCAAATCCTGGACAACCTCCCCATGTTTCATGAGGGCAGGGGCCTCATTGGGGAATTTGCAAATAGCCTTCCTATCCCAGTCCAAGTGGTCTGATTTATTTTCTGGATATGATCCTTCCACTGCAGAGGAGATTAGGTTAGGCTTTAAATTTGGCTTTCCACTTCATTTCCGAAGTCTAGAAACCTCGTGTTGTTTTGACAATTTGAAATCTGCTTTATAAAATCCTGAGGTAGTTGACCTAAAGATTCAAAAGGTATTGTATGCTGGTCGTATTTCTGGGCCTTACGATACCCCACCATTTTCACCTTTTAGGGTTTCGCCCCTTGGGGTAGTGCCTAAGAAGACCTTCGGCGAATTCCGCTTGATTCATCATTTGTCACATCCTAAGGGCTCCTCCATGAATGATGGTATTCCGGAAGAGTTTTCAACTGTCCACTACGCCACCATTTCGCATGCAATACCTCTTATCAAAACGGTTGGGCGTGGTTGTTTTATGAGCAAAACCGATGTTAAAAATGCTTTTCGTATTGTATCTATCCATCCGAATGACCATCATCTCCTTGGGATGAAATGGAGAGGACTGTGCTATTTTGACCAGTGTATGCCAATGGGCTGCTCTAGTTCTTGTAGAACGTTTGAATTAGTTAGCTCTGCTTTGGAATGGATTGCAAAGGATAAACTGAAAATTGATCATTTGGTTCATGTTCTTGATGACTTTTTTATTGTTGCACCAACTTATGAATTATGTCAGCGCCAGCTTTCATTGTTTGTGGATTTGTGTACTTATTTAGGGATCCCCATAGCACCAGAAAAGACTTTTGGTCCAGATAATTTATTATCATTTGTCGGCATCGAGTTGTATGCCATTAGACTGGAGGCTCGGCTGCCTAAGGATAAGATTGCGAAGTGTATCATGCTTATTTCTGATTTTCTTTAGAGAAAGAAAGTAACTTTGAGGGAAATTCAATCCTTGACTGGTCTATTAAATTTTGCATGCTCCGTCATTGTACCTGGCAGGGCATTTTTACGTTGACTCATATACCTCACCATTGGCATCAAGTCTCCTTTTCATTTTATTCGCCTAATTGAAGAGGTTAAAGCTGACTTGAGAGTATGGGAGGAATTTCTGTCAGAATATAACAGTAAATCTTTTTTCCTGGATGAGCAGTGGTATAATTCGGAGTTCTTGAACCTTTTTTACGGATGAATCAGGTGCTTTAGGTTTCGGGGCTCTTTTTGGCAACAAATGGTGCTATGGGTCCTGGCTGGTGCATTGGACCACTTATAATATAGCTGTTCTCGAATTCTACCCCATTTTCCTTAGCTTAATGTTATGGGACATTGAGATGCAGAACAGACATTTTTTTTTTACTGACAATGAGGCCTTGGTACATGTTTTTTGTTCGAAAGTTAGTTTCGATATGTTTGAGACATGTTTGAGATAATATTGTATTCAAAGCCAAACATGTTCCTGGGGTTGAAAATTATCTAGCAGACTCTCTATCTCGCTTGCAGATCAACAAATTCCTCCAATTGGCTCCACCTTCCATGGATCAGTCGCCAACAGACATCCCCCCTCACCTGCTGCCACGGAATTGGCAGCTATAGTCACACACTTGACAGGGTCAAGTCTTTAACCTTCTTCAATTCCGACATAGTGAAGGGCATGGAAGCTTTTCCATCAATTTATGGTGACCATTTTTCCAGGTACACCTTATACCATCCCCCTTTCTCCTCCTACTGTGGCTCTCTTTATTGCTTATTTATATGATCAGAAATATGCCGCATCTACCATTAATACATACGTTTCAGCCATAGGATATAGCCATCGACTGTCGGGTTTCCCAGACACCACCAAAACATTCTTTATCACACAAATGCTAAAAGGGTATGGGAAGCTTGGTTCTCGTCTGGATTGTAGATTACCTATTACAGTGCCTGTTCTGCACAGAATTCTTAGTGCCACGATGCAAATGAGAGAGACGAGATACAATACATGCCTATTCCAAGCTATGTGCTTGTTTGCCTTTTGATACATTTGCTAGAATAGGTGAAATTACGGATTCGGCTTCAGGCAACAACATTAGGCTTAGTCAAGTTACTAAGCTCACTTATTCTACTAATGAGGTACAATCATTTAGAGTTCAGTTTTGTAATTACAAAAACAATTATAACCAGGGCCCCTTTTTACTGGTGATTTCTAGACAGTCTTCTTTTTGTCCAGTCGAGTATTTATTGAAATGCCTTCAGCAGAGAGGTTTTAGGATAGGTGCTCTTTTCGTCATGCTAGATGGCAGTCCGGTTTCACGATCTCTTTTCACTGATAAGCTCACAACAGCCCTTCGGTATGGTGGTCTTGATCCTGCTAATTACAAGGGACATAGTTTCAGCATTGGGGCTGCTTCATATGCAGCCGAAAGGGGGATGTCTGATGCTCAGATTAGAGCCATGAGACGTTGGAAGTCAAATGCTTTCCAAAAATACATTCGCATTCAATCTTTATCTTAATGATTAAGAGTTAAATGTTAAAGAGTTAATGTGGCTATTGCAGTTTAGTGTCTTTGGTGACAGGTTTGATTATCAAGGGCAGCAGACTTGGTCATTAAAGATACCTCTATATGCCATTTCATGATCCCCATGGATTTTGCAGGGATATCTATGGGGATTATTTCCTGCCAATTTACCTAAGACTTTGACCTGTGTCTGATTAGTAAGGCCAGCAGCTTCAGGTCAAAGTCTTCTTTATAATTCTTTGTTCCGGTTAATTCTCTGGGGTTCCAGGGCAGCAAGGGCAGCAGACTTGGATCACCAACACAAATAACTTGTATATATTCATTGGTTATGATGCTTTTCCTTTGGATTGGGGTGAATCAGTTTTAATTATCTAATGGGCATTATGTAAGAATGATGCTTTGGCGTTTTTAGCCCCCTATCTTTACTGGGCCAATTAAATAATTGGAAAAATTGTAAATAGTACATGTTGATTATGTAAATTTATTAAAGCGGATATGGTCAATTGACCATAGCCAATTTAATCCAATACTGGAGTAGTAGTTCATTGATGACTGGCACTGTAAATGAGCAGCAGATAAAGCAGCATCGCCACACGTTTTGATCTTGTGAATATAGACAGGGTGAAAACATAAATAGGTTTTTTTTAATTGGAGAAAATAGGAATCAGTTGGAAAATAGGAAAATATAGGAACTTGACACCCTGGTGTAAGTATACTAATACCACATCTATAAAAAATACTCGATTCTGATTGGCTGACGAACTGTGAAATTTTTCTTAATACTGTGCAATTAATTAATTGCACACATCCGGAGACTTCGCGCGTAATTAATTACACACATCCGGGAACTTTGCTTTCGGAATGCTTGACATCCATTCAAGAACAAAAACAAACTTCAGTATTTTATTCTCAGAAACTCGTATTTTTTTATAGATTTGGTATTAACAGGAAATTACACCTATGTTCTCGAAGAATTAATGAAAAATACCGCTTGTATTTGATGAAAGTGAATTAATACCACGAGTGCTACGCACTCGTGGTATTAATTCACTTTCATCAAATACGCGTGGTATTTTTCATTAATTCTTCTCGAACGGTGTAATTTCCTATACATATTGCATGGCTATAGAAAGCAGTACAAGATTCTTGTAAATATTAAAATCTTAACTACATTATTGAAAATAATAAATTGTTGTGGGCCCAAATAAATCACTGCATCCATATGGGGCTCAGATTTTTCCTAAGTTCCATTTGGTTTTCATCGAGTTGGTGTACTATATATTTATCATTTGTAATATTTTGTATTACAGGGGTTTCAAACCTTAATCAAGGCTTTGTCAGTGAAGCCAGGCGAAGACAACTACCTGACCCCTGTTGATTTTCAAAATGGGGTCAGGTATATCTGCATCTAAACCATGCTGAAGATGTTACACCATATATTCATGGTTAGTATAATTCATTTATTTCAGGGGTTAAAACACATTTAATTCTTATATTTATTAATTTCTTTTTCATCTTAGCAATGGTCTATCATGTGCCACAAATGCTTGAAAAATATGGTTCCGTAAAGGAATTTAATTGCCAGCCAGTAGAGAGAGAAAAGCCATCTGCAAAATCAAATTTTTCATTGTGCTTCTCAAAAAGGTGGAAAGGGAACAAAATATACAAAACAGGTATGTAAAATGTATCAGAATCGAAGCTTGGCTTAAATTTAAGAGGGGTAGTCCGTAAATACCACCTGAGGGGTGCAGAATGAAAAAAATCGAAATCGCTCAAATTTTACTACCAGGTAATTTTATTACCTGTGGTAATATTTGTCACGTAATCCTGCAAAGTCAGTTGGACTATTGAGTTATTCGCATGGCGCCTGGCTAGCTTCAACGAGTTTATTTTCTACAAATCCAAGTGTAATAAGGTACAATTTGTTCATACTGTATTAGTAAGGTTGTTATATTGTGGTTGAGGTTTTTTGAAGACAATCTATACCAAATATTATCGAAAATCGAAGGGGCAAATCGTTAGTATCGAGTGACACAACAAGAAGACTCAACTTGGTTGTCCTAAAACAATAACAATTTCACTTGGATTCTTTTAATATTTTCTGAGAATGTCAATAAACGTTTCACCTTCTACACCATCGAGTTTCTTGTCTATTAGAAGCAGTTTAATGGACCAAATAATTTATCTTTCGCATAAAGCGTGACCGCTTACCACTCAAGTTGTCATTATTTTGGGGGTCAATAGGGGTTGTATTTCGTCTGGCCAAAATTCGAATCTTAGAGTGCCCCAAAATTTTATTTGACAAAAGTAAAGATAAAACATTGCTCTTTCTCCCTGTAGTAGTTAATTTATGTGAATCGATGTACCATTGGAGATATTAGCCTTGCAACATAGGGTATAAAATATTGCTCAAAATAATTAAAATAATGTAAAAATCGATAAAATATTCCCATTTTAAGCAAAATGCTTGATAAATCCATCCAAATGAGGGTTAGGATCTCTTAATCATGAAATTAAATTGTTTGCCGAGGAATGCGAAAGGAATTTTGTGATTTTTAGGGTTTTGGGGGATGTGGTGAAATCGAGTGAAAAAACCGGAAGTGATCAGAAAAAATGGTTTTCGGTGCCGTTCTCCTAAACTATTTATCCGATTGCAGTGAAACTTACACAACAGTTATAATTCACTAAGGCCTACATTCTGCCAAAATTTGAGCGATTTCGATTTTTTTCATTCTGCACCCCTCAGGTGGTATTTACGGACTACTCCTCTTAAAGGTTTTAGTATTTCATACATTTGTTTGATAATTTCTAAGTCATCATGATTAATATTAATTAAATCATTCCTTTTTGGCATTAGATCCTAGAGAGAGAGAGAACAGACACCTTTTTGCTAAGAAATTGAACTTGATCCGCCAGAAAAAGCAAGAATAGTCTAGAAGCCAATTCTGAAAAGAGCCTTATTTTTCAGTTTGGCTGCACCCTAGGGGTGGTGGCTAAGGTTTCTTGGTATCATTTTAAAGCTTAAAGACTGCTGATTTCGAATTTGCTTGTTGCCACGCCAAATGAGTGTCCAAAAGGCTTGGTAACCTGGCCTAAAGTATACATACTTGTGTTTACAATAGAGTTGTTCCGCATAAGAACGTTGGATATGTAAATCATCTTTGTGAACGATAGGCATGCTAATTAGATGCTTTTGTTAATAATTCTATTGTTTGACGTGAAGCTAGAAGATTATGCGAGCTACAAGGAAACAATAGATTAATCTAAATTATAAAACAAAATAACCTGGCAAAATCAGGCGTTTTGGAACGTACAAATAATTCCGCAAACAAATACAGTTAAGAGCTGAGTTCGTCTAAAAATGCTTTAACTGAAAATACTTGAAATTTATTATAGGATTATTAAACGGCCCCGCCCGCCATATTCAACTTTGTACTCTTTCTTTAATAACCACAACAGAAAGTTACAACTAGATATGATAAACCCATATCTTCTTTTATTAACACAACTTTAGGAGTACATTTATTTCCGTTTGAAATCAACTGATAGTGCTAAGCTAGTTACAATTCGTCTAGTTTCTTGTCTAGTTTCTTTAACACTTAATTCATCAGAGATAGACTTGACAATGCACTCTCACACATGCTTTTGTGCGATATTTGTGCATCATAGCTCACCTCTCTGAGCGCTTTGGCTTTCTTAGCCTTAGGTGGTTGATCCTCAGCGCTGTCATCTTCACTGTCGTGATTGGTTTCTGCCACTTTTTCTAGACAGCGCATAAAAGTTATGTTTATTTGTTATTTCTGATTGCACATATGTATTGTTTTGTTTGTACAGTTTCAATTGTAGAACATGTTTATGCACAAGTTATTTCTTTTGCTGCTTTTTATGCTGCTCATGACAACACGTATTTAGAAATTATATCTTTAATTTTAGTGATTTAGAAAAATATAAACCATATTTGCGAACACTGTTGATATGCCCCTATCAAACGGTGTACGCAAATAAGAGTGATATACAAATAGAAAGTAGGCATTGTTAGTGGAAGGAAAAAAAAACAGAATTTTTTCTTTTTGTTTTCTAAAAAGCCGTGATCTGGACGTTCAGTGATTCAACCGAACATCACACGATTTCATAAGGGGCAGTTTATACAAATTAATAATAAAGCTTTTAGAGTGACAACATTAATCAAAACAATGTCTCTGCTACGGTATTTATTTCACATGTGTTTCTGTCTTTTTCTTATACTTTAAACAATAGAATTATTAACAAAAGCATTTAATTAGCATGCCTATTGCTCACAAAGATGATTTACATATCTAACATTCTTATGCGGAACAACTCTAATAATTCCGTTATTATTCATTTTCTTCACGTTTTTTTGTGTTTCCTGTACAGTCATCCCATATAAACCTCTTAGATCTTTCTGCTGGGCACTAATCTAATGCATAATTGTGAAAGTTTGAGAAAAAGTGCAGGAAATGTGAATTTATCAGTATTTTTTAATCCATTAACTATGAATTTAGCTTCATTGACTGACAAATGTTTTTTCGTAGCATTTCAAATGTAACAGAACAGGTACTTTTGTTATATGAACCTTGGTTTGACATCAGAAAAGCTTTTTTTAAGAAAGCTACCAATATTTTTACATTTGAACATCTAAATTTACCTTTTCTGTTATATCCATCAAACCGGAAGTTGATAACAAAGCTACTCCCGGTTTTAGGTTTTTCGGACTTTCTTCAATCAAAATCGAATACAAATTAATGAAGATCCAGATAATCCTATTTTTAAGATAAACAAACACTATTCTAGATGTTTGACTACTTTTTAGACAATTTGAAAAAGTAAACTAAATATATATGGTAAAAGAGTGAATCATTAAAATGGGATGTAAAATATTTTTTTAGCATAAAAGAAAGCTATATCTTTACTTTGACTATTTCTTTATTTGCCCGTTTTGCTCTCTCGGGATTCATGATGGATATTTTGGGATATCGGTCAGTGACAAAGTCAATTCGTCTTCCGAGACTCCTCCGAGGGACAACGTGATGAAAAACAGTAAGGGGCAGCTCCTCAATCGTCTCTGGAATCGGCTTTAAAGACTGAAGAATAGCCATGCCATCAACGATAATTGCAGACGTGGGTGGTACATCTTCTGCTGGATCAACGCCCTTAGTTAAAGACTCCAACAATTTAGACTTGCCTGTCTTACCCAATAAGCAGTCAACACATGCGAGAGACCAGGGCAGAGTACCAAGCGAGTACTCAAAAACCTCAGAGAGATCCATAGATCTTTTCTGGGCAACTACCAGAAGGCGAGAAAATAGATTTCTGTCTGCTTTTACCATTACATCTTTGCCAGAGATCTTCACTTTGGATAGCTTTGATGATGAAAAGCTGGTCAGGTCCAATTTCTTTATTGGATCATAGAAAGACAATTCAGAACTTAACAATCTCTTATCTAAAGAAGGATTTTATCGCTTATTCCCCTTGCTTATGTACTGTTAGGAGGTTGTTTTCAATCTTAACTTTTCAGAGGCTGCTAATCCAGATTTGCCCAGTTGTTGATGGTCGTCTGAACTTTCTGCACATTTTTCTCATGTGCTGTCATTCTGGTCTTGCCAATATCCTTCTCGGCAACATCTCCATCAGTTTGTTCCACTCCTGCCATCTCTCGGCAAGCTTGGGTGATAGCTGCACGTTCATGGGATGTAAGGATCCATCGTTGTACAGCACCCTTATTGACACTGAATCCAATGATGCCGCCCTTGGTTTTTGTCTCCATTGACAATTTGCTCGAATGTCTGGTCCACAGGTACTTGACTGAATGAACTGCAAGTGCTTCCTTGAACAACGAACTCGCCGGTCTGAAAAGCACGAAGAGCAACGGGATGCTTTTCCTCCAATGACTGCATATCCAGGACGTAAACCGATAGATATCGAGAATAATTAACCCGGTCGTATGCAAACATACACGGCAGTATATCATGGATCAATCGAGGTATAACTTCCAATCACCTTCTCTTATTGAGCGGATAAATCGTAGGAGAATACTGACAATATTGATGTATGACAACCAGTATTTGGACATTTAGGTCGGTGATTGATTAAACTCTTTGTACTTCGTATGGAGCTCTTCAAGTTCTGCAGTGTGATACAAACTCTGGATCATGGAACTAGACAATTTGCTTTGGATGCTCGTTGTTTGCCCACGGCTCGTATTAATACATTTACTTCCGCATCATCTTTCACTGTATCGATAAACGATTGCCAGTTGATGAGACGCCAAAAAGCCTCCAAAACAATCAGAAAATGGTAAAGGATTTAAAATTTAAACTAGAGTTTTAGTATACAAAGAGAGGAAAATACTCACCTTATGTGTACGTAGTGCCCTATTATAATGCTTTCCTTGAAGGATTCCATTTACTGCGCTACCTACAATCCTGGACTTGATCAAAAGGTCCTGCAGTTCACTTTCTCCAAATCGTTTCTCCAATACGGCAAGGAATGCTCGAATGATATGATATGATAGCAACCAGCCAAAGTCCTTAATAATAGCACTATGGTGTACAACTGGGTTTCCCGCTACATAAGTATCACGAGGGTAATGCATTGTACTCTTGCGCCTACAAAGTAAATTTGTATAACTAGGCATGACATTGTGACAACATTAACTATGATTGTGGATTAAAATCTTACCTGGTTAAAAACAGCTTTAAATGTATGTTTGCGCGTGCGTCGTATATCTCCTTCCCGGGAAGGCAGTGGATCACACCCAGCCACCTGTCGTTGTACAATAATTCCATTTGTACAATGAGTTGAACCTCGGCCTGACAGGGTTTCTTCCAATATGTCGATATTGTCCCAACAGAAAGTACTAAACACGTTTGGATGGATGATCTTTGGTAGTATTACACCATTGACTTCTGTTTTCAGTTGCTCTTAAGCTAGTTGTGTCTCAATTTGGAGCACTTGATCATAGGATATTGCATGACCAAATCGATTAAGCAATATTATCACCTCTTTACTTCCTGTTAGGTTTTTGACAGTGAGAGATTAAGCCACATGCTTCGGTGTTTTCTGCCTTCCTTTAGAAACAGCGTAAAGAAGATCCTGGCCAAACGACCTCCTAACAGCACATACGCAAGGGGAAGAAGCGATAAAATCCTTCTTTTATAAGAGATTGTTAAGTTCTGAATTATCTTTCTATGATCAAATAAAGAAATTGGACCTGACCAGCTTTTCATCATCAAAGCTATCCAAAGTGAAGATCTCTGGCAAAGATCTAATGGTAAAAGCAGACAGAAATCTATTTTCTCCCCTTCTGGTAGTTGCCCAGAAGAGATCTATGGAAGACGTTCCTAAGCAGTGGTGGGAACAAAAGTGAGTTAGGGAAATTCCTTTTGAAAGAGTACTGAGTCACAAGATAAATACAAGCACTTGTTAAGAAATCATCACCTTTTCTTTGCTCTTGAGCTGAAGTGCTTCCGTCTCACTATATTTGATGATAAAGTTTTGTGTGAGATTCCAGCATTGAGCAGCAACCACGAAGAGGCTGACACAAAGCTACTTCTACACGAGAAGCATGCTGCAGATAGTAGAGAAAGAACTGTTATCATCAAATCTCAAGACACAGATGTTGCTATCCTTAAGCTTGCCTTTCATTTTGACAACCAAATTCCTGCACGCCTTTTTCTCATGAGGAAAGTTAAGACCAGGGTAGTTTATCTGGATGTGTCAGTTATATCAGAAGCAGCTGGCCCTCTACTTTGCAATGCTCTACCTGGTTTACATGCTTTCACTGGCTGTGACTCTGTTAGCTCTTTCTCAGGCAAAGGAAAGAAGACGCCACTAAAGCAGTGTAGATTCAATGAAGCAGACTGCCAACCAATGACAATGCTTGGATCGTTTGATGCTGATGATGACCTGTTTTCGAAACGTGAAAAGTTTGTCTGCCATATGTATGTATTCCAAGACATGTCTAGCATGAACAACTGTCGGTACCAAATGTTTGTTACCAAACAATCTCAGTCTCACTGTCTACCACCTTGTCGAGATGCATTAAAGCAACATACAATGCGGGCAAACTACCAAGCTGCTGTTTGGCGACATGCCTTGGTTACAAATCCCAACGGGATGTCCAGAGCAAACACTAAAACCATACAAATAACTTTTCGGGACCATTTACTTTCTCAAATAGTCCAAAAAGTAGTCAAACATCTAGAGTAGTGTTTGTTTATCATAAAAATAGGATTATCTGGATCTTCATTAATTTGTATTCGATTTTGATTGAAGAAAGTCCGAAAAACCTAAAACCGGGAGTAGCTTTGTTATCAACTTCCGGTTTGATGGATATAACAGAAAAGGTAAATTTAGATGTTCAAATGTAAAAATATTGGTAACTTTCTTAAACAAAGCTTTTCTGATGTCAAACCAAGGTTCATATAACAAAAGTACCTGTTCTGTTACATTTGAAATGCTACGAAAAAACATTTGTCACTCAATGAAGCTAAATTCATAGTTAATGGATTAAAAAATACTGATAAATTCACATTTCCTGCACTTTTTCTCAAACTTTCACAATTATGCATTAGATTAGTGCCCAGCAGAAAGATCTAAGAGGTTTATATGGGATGACTGTACAGGAAACACAAAAAAACGTGAAGAAAATGAATAATAACGGAATTATTGTAAACACAAGTATGTATACTTTAGGCCAGGTTACCAAGCCTTTTGGACACTCATTTCGCGTGGCAACAAGCAAATTCGAAATCAGCAGTCTTTAAACTTTAAAATGATACCAAGAAACTTTAGCCACCCCTGGGGTGCAGCCAAACTGAAAAATAGTGGGTTTGGCTTCTAGACTAGAAGAGGAGACACATGAAGGTATTCACAATATGAGAATAACAGTATTGAAGGATGAGCTTTTCTATGTGTCAACTGTCTATATTCCCCTTTAAGATTCAATTTATTATAATACTTCCAAAATACATATTATGTAATGTTTAGAAGAGAAAATTTAGTCATGGGTTCCCTGTGGTAAAAACCGGTTAAAACAGGTTTATTAGTAGTTTTCCGGGAGAGTCCGGCCATGTGCTTTTGTTAGATGGATTTATCGTTTGGAATAAAGTGGAAATAATCGTCTATCGTACATAAAATTTGGCGACCCTGCCAGGACAGCAAGGAATCAAGGTCGTCGTGGAAAGTTGAGAGGATTTACTGGTTGTTTACTTCGTATATTTATCGGATATTGTCCCGGGATTTAGTCTTTGTGGTTGACTGACTTCCCAGGGTTTCAAGTGGAACTACACAGGATTTACGTCGCATCTGTGGTTTGGTTTTTCGTTCAGGATCATCGTGAACTTATCGTTAAAATCTGGAAGGATTGTTGTCGTATTTTGGCTTCAAATTATCGTCGGAACTTCAGTTGTTTTACTCGTCAGAACATCGTTGGAGGATCACCGAATTCCTGTAAACAACTGAGCAAGATTTATGGTCATTTTCCCCAAGGAACTATTTCGAAAGTCAAGAGTTAAAGGTCAGTCGATTATTTATATAAAAAACAACATTCTTTTAAAGAAAAGAACCACTATTGGAGAATTTATCAGTGTATTGTCCATTAAGAAGTGCAAACCTGAGGAGACGACTACTGGTCGAAATCTACAAGTTCAACTTTGAAGTAAGCAAACTGAATTCCATAGTTACAAGTAACGCACACCAAGATTCAAGCATACTTCAAGGATTTATTAGAGACTATCATACATAGAACATGTCTGAAGGAGAAAAAGATCCGCCCGAGGTTGTCACCCCACCGCAGAAAGAAGATGAAGATAAGAAAGAAGCTATGCTATACTCGAGCTAAACCGTCGGAAGCGTAATTGCAAGCGTAACACGACAAAAATTAGGCATCTGCTAGAGAAATTGATCATTAGCCCCCCTAAGTCCGAAGATGAAAGAAAAGAGATAGAGCACCATGTAGATCAATTATGGATTTCGTTGGAGGAAACTCAGACCATACTGGATGACTTGACAGGTTGTTACTTGGAAAGACAGGATTACGAAAATCAGAAACTTGTCATGAAAGAGTCAGAAGAATATGAGATTGAATGCCAACAAGTCATTGAAAGGGCTCAAAAGTCTTTGCTTGCTAGCACAGCTTCACCAACCACGCCCACAGAAACCACACCACTACCGCAAAATGAACAGAATGAGACCGTAGCTGACCAGTCGGATGGGCCAGCTACCCCTAAAGCGCCAACAGCAGCAGATGGTAATCAGCCAGACGATGGATCTTTGATCATCGACAAAGCAAGTCAAGAAAGTCAAGAAAAATCGGCTGTGACTACAAGCGAGTCCTCAGATCAGTCTACTAAAACAGAGAAAGTCATACCCACACGCTCCAAGCCGATAAAGCTTGAGGCATTAAAGGTACCGACCTTTAATGGAAATAAGACCAAGTTCGAAGAATTTTGGACATTATTCGAAAGTATGGTGGACGAGTCAGACGAATCCATAAGTCTCAAGATGGCAAGACTTCGACAAAGCCTCACCGGAAATGCCTTAGAAGCCATTCGCGGGCTGGGTATTTCTGCTCCATAATACGAAGAAGCAAAAGAGATTCTAAAGACCAAATTTGGAGGTCAGCGACGACAGCTTCGAGCGTATCTAGACGACCTGGAGAAGATGCCGCCACTTCGTAGCAACGACGTAAAAGGGTTTGAAAGGTTCGCAGACCTCGTGAGAATAACCGTTGTTAAACTTCAAGCAGAAAGGAAACAGGGTGAACTCGGTGACGGAACATTGCATAGCCTGCTCGCTAAAAAGATGTCTGACCAACAGCTTGAAAAGTACACCAGATGGATGAGTGAACATCACCGTGAAAGGTCAGTTCTCAGCCTGAGAGACTGGTTAAAGGAAGAAGTTGCCATCAGGGTAGAGGCGATAGAAATGGCCCATGGAGTAAGGGCTAAAAACGTTGACACCTCAAATTTTTCAAGAGCGCCCCGTCAGCAGGAAAACCGAGTAAAGACAAGATCCCACTTCACAACGGCGAGAGCTGCTATATCCACCTATGAAGAGAAGGAAGGCAAACGGAAACCTCCCTGTGCACTATGTGAAGGATCCCATGGGATATGGAGTTGCAGAGCCTTCCAGCAAAAAACCGTACAGGAATGATGGAACATTGCTAAGGAGAAGCAACTTTGCTTTCGATATTTAAATGGGGAGCATCAAGGCAAGAACTGTAGGTGGTCACACCCCTGCAATGAAAATGGTTGCCAACTCAACCACCAACGTTTGTTACACCGTTCAACGATGGCTGCACATTCTACAGTAACAGAATCGCTCCCTGTTTCACGTGGAGGAACCTTTAAGCAATCAACAACATCAGAATCTTCCACAGAGGCTCCACGGGAGGGGGCACCACAGAATGGCAAGAAGTCTACCTTTACGACACAAAACACAGAGAAGATTACTGAGTCGCATTCACTACGAACTATACCTGTATGGTTAAAGGCAAATGGAAGACAAAGGTGAAAGCAATACTTGATGATGCTTCAAACGAAACATTTCTCAACGAAGAAGTTGCAAACTTGCTGGGACTGAAGGAGCCATTTCACAAGGTCCAAGTCAATGTCTTGAATAACACAGTAGAGACATTCCAGTCTATGGCTATTAGAGTCGAGATTGAGAACATCAACGGAGACTTCAACAAAGTTATTGAAGTCAAGACTTGCCCTCAATAAGTTACGGGGTCATACACAGTTGAAGACTGGAGCAGAAAAAAGGAACAATGGCCACACCTGGAACAATGTGATTTTCCAAAGCCAGCTAACAGTGGCTATATTGATCTGTTGATAGGTGTGGACAACGCAGATCTTCACTATTCGATGGCTGATGTCCGGGGACAGAATGGTGGTCCAGTTGCTCGTTTGGGACTGCTTGGGTGGACATGTATCGGAGCCACCGGGCAGCAAACGATGAGCGAAGGAAGATCTCACGTTATTCATTCATTCTTTACATCGCATCCATTACACGGGAACAGCATTCAGAACGAATATGATGTCAACAATATCCTAAGAAGGTTCTGGGAAGTTCAGAGTTATGGTACGGAGAGTCAGAGTGCAAAAGTGATGACAAGGGAAGAAAAGGAGGCGTTCGAAACAGTACAGTCGTCGTTAGAGCATACAGGAGAGCGGTATCGAGTTGCAGTGCCATGGAAGGAAAATGGTCCTCAGCTGGCAAATAATCGTGAAATGGCAATCAAACGTCTTGAAAGTACAGGAAAAAGCCTGGCAAGTAAGGAGGAGTTCGTCAAGAGAGAGTACCAAGCCACCCTTGAAGCGTATGTTGAAAAGGGTTACATCCGAAAAGTTCCGCCAGAAGAAAAGGCTCCAACAAATGCATGGTACTTACCTCACTTTCCAATAGTCAGAATGGATAAAGCAACAACAAAGGTACGAATAGTATTTGACTGTTCAGCTAAACACAATGATGTGTTGTTAAATGACGCAATCCACGCAGGTCCAAAGTTGCAAGCAGAGCTGTTCGACGTACTAGTGCGTTTCCGAAAGAACCCGGTCGGTATCGTGTGTGACATTACAGCTAAAACCGTTGCATCGCGACCACTCTTTTTCAAAACTCTGACTCGATACGTGCACTTCTGTTCCGTCAATCAAACGAGGCTGTGTAACCGCCCATACTTAGACAATTTTTCCCGCCGGGTCAATCTTCTGCCATCATGGTTTTCAGGTCGTTTTTCAGGTGAAATTATTAGAATGGAGGACGAATCTCAGCAATTATTCGATGATATAGCAATATCGTTACCAGATACTGAAGAAACGCAGATTTGGGAAGACGAGAACGACCAGGTAGGTCTAAATAAAGCTTATTTTTGGAGTACTTTGGTGTCGTCGACCAGGTCAACCGGCATTGGGAATGCGTACGTTTCATTTCGTTTACTCTACATTTTTTTACGATTGTTGTTTGTAATTATTAGCGAGAAGTTGCTCTGTTCTTGGAAACTAAAGACGGTAAAGTGAGTGGAGCGGAACAGACCCCATTTGTTCTACCTTACCAGTGGACGTTCGAAACCTTGAAAGGTTGCATTGAACATTACGTAAACAATCGCATTGGAATCCAAAGTAAAGTAAGACAAATTTACTTCAAGAGAAGCGGAAGAAGTAAAGTTGTAATTTGCATTAGGTCTGACCATGACATCCCAGCATTATTAAAAGAATACCCATTGACCTGCGCTGGGAGCGGCCGCCGTTCTCGAAAGTGTGTTATGGTACTTGCGGTAGACTTGGAATCCAAAACAAGCAATCACAGTGGTGAAGTCCTGTACTTTACACCTGACTCAAAGGCTCAAGGTGAGCGATCACGCATTCTTTTGAAGTCTCCCAACCCATAAGTATGTGAATGGTCGTGATCAACGTCGTATTTTTAGTGGCTGGAAAAAAAGTTTTTTCTAAAGGGCGTTATTCACTAACTTTTGTCATAATGCCGGGGGGGGGGGGGGGGGTAGTGATTTGGATGAATTGTGATTCTGAAAATGAAATACCAGAAGCTTCCTTATTAGATGAACATGATAAGAGCTCCTCCCCCAGGTGGATTGAACAAGGTTTCTGAAAACAATGACTTTCAAAATTTATCTATTATCATGAAAACAATGTCAAATGCTGGATTTAAGAAGCTTTTGTGTTATGCTTTTATCAGGGTCTCAGTTGCCACGACGTTCTCCAAGACTAAATGCTTCAACATTTGATGTATTTCTCTTTGATGTTACCAATAACAAAAAAGGGGAACCAGTTGTGTCAAAACATAGTTCTATAATCCATGGCATTGCACAAGATTGTTCACTCCAGGATTTGAAATCACTAATAAGGACTCATGAGGATCAGTCTGGAACAGTTTATGTACCAGCAACTGGACTCTTCTGGCTGCGAAAGGGTACCAAGCAACTAGTCAAGTTGAACCTAAAAGCTAATCTTGATAATTGCAAAAAAGAATACAGCAAACCCAAACTACAGTCCATAAGATTAGCATGTGTATCAGTGAAAAGAACAGGTGATGTAGGTAAGCAACAAACATAGAAACTGGTAAATATTGTTTGACAGGGTCACCAAAGACTCTTTCAAAATTTGCCATTTTATGTTACTAATTTCACCAATTAGCAGGCTAAATCTCTTTAGAAAATATCAAGACCTGTGTAATTATGTTTGTAATGATATTTGTCAAATGGATAGCCTTGTAACCTAGTTTGGCTCATAAATGGGCACAAGAGTCGTTGAATAATATTGAGTTTTTTTAACAGTTTATATACTTGACAAAACAACATTGTACATAGGTTGCACTAATATCCAAGTGGGTTTATATAACAAGATAAATATCTTTGTCTGGATAACGATGGACTTACAGTATAAATTAAAAACTAAAAAAATTAAAAACTAAACAGTGTATAAAAATATGTAAATTTTATATTTATAACTGGATTAATACTTGAAATTGTGTTTTTTTAAGCCACTTGTACATCAGTTCCAAAGAGAAGATGTCTGGAGTTCTCTGTAGGGGATAGTGGAGAAGGAGGAGAAGATGAAAGGGATTTTGTAATTGCTGAAGCTGCAGCATCAATATCAAATCCAAAGAAAATAAGTAAAGCAAATGATGTGTGGAATGATACCCATTGCTCCCTAGTAAGAGAGTTAGAAAAAAAAGGAAAGTTGAACAGATACTCTCACCGCCATTTAAAAGTCTGGACAGATGAAATAATTGCAGGCAAATCTAATGGGATTTATGAAGAGCCTGGATGGGAGAACTTTTTTGACATAGTAGGTGTACCACCTAAGGAAGGGAGAGTAAGCTCTACAAAAACATCAAAGGACTCTAAAGGAGGTGATAAAAGTTCATCAACTACTGATGACTTAATTAAAGCTATGCTAATTCAAAATCAACAGCGCATGGAACTGGAGACCAAGGGAACTGAAGTTTTTCAAACTTCTTTACTGGCAATATTAGCGAACAGCCCCACAGTAGTTGGAAGGCAGCAGGTTTGTACTTGTGTTGATAGCAATACAAGAAAATTTCTAGAGAACTTATGATTTATTTTGAAATTTATACTATGTACAAGGATGTCAAAAAGCTAAAAAGATTCAGGAGGAATTTCCAAAATTTTGGGGATTTTGGCTGAATAAACATAACTGGTAATAAATTGAAACAAGACAAGAATAAAACCAGAAAAATACAATAAAATATAGTATGAAAATTTGACTTGCAGACCTGAGGAAAAAATATAGCAAACACAGGGAAAGTGCATTCTCCCTATGTAATATATATGAGGCATAATGATTGTCTTCTTGTAATAGCTTAATTAAAGCATGAAAATATCATTCAACAAAAGTACATTAACTCACTACATTGGAAGAATTTCCCTGTAACTCAAAACTCTAACCATATCAATAGCTCTGTATTAAATTTTTTAAATTATTATTTGCTTAGGATGTTTTGAGTCCAACTGCACAGGCATTGATCTCAACCAACCAGTCACCATCATTCTCTGCAGCTAGTCCTGTATCCTTTGCATCCTCAAGCAGCAGCTTCACTTTACCAAGCCCTGGAGTGTGTGGGAAGCATATTGGAACACTCACACAAGTTGAAGTCTGCACCTTTTTGGAGAAAAATGGTTTAGCTCAGTTTGTTCCTGTTTTTGTTGAGGCAAAGGTAGATGGACCTCTCCTCATCTCCTTCTGCAATCCTCGTTTGGGTCATAGTATGTTAACTGAAATGGGGGTTCAGAGCATGGGGGATAGAGTAAGCATTATTGAGGCAATAAAGAAACATACAGTAATGTAAAAGACAGGGTAGTACTGACCTGAACAAGTTACTAGAAATACCCACTATCAGCAAAAAAGCCAGCACTGTGTAGGGCTGTGATCTAAAAAAGAAAAAGGTAAAATATAGTTATCTTTTTTTGAAATCCCAACTAAGAAAAGGACTTCCCCAGTTGTTTTAAGAAACAAACCAACCACAGTTTGGCTTCTATTACTTAAAACATCTGGAATTTGATGTTTCCATGGCAACCATTTTAAAGGGACTTGCATTAGTTTTGCCTTTTGGTATTCACCCAACCTCCCTTTTTAGTTGAGTTTGAGTTTGGCCTCAATATACTTGAGATGTAAACATATTTACCTGATCTAATGCTTGTTCAAAGCACCACTTTGGGTGTCTCGCACATACTTCTGGGTGTCTCTGCAGCCATTTCTTCCCAAAGCCAAAGGTTTCCTCAATTGGGTTCATATCAGGGGAATAGGGACTAGAAGAGTTGACAAATATTGTAGTTGATAGCAACCTCAACATTGATCCTGTTTATTGTTCTAATTTTGTAAAGGGGAAAACTGGCTGCTTACCAGTTTATATAAGTTTACTCACGGTAAGAAGATCACAAGTACCCCCCTTCCTCTGACAGCTTCTATAAAATCAGGGTTCTTATGAATGGCACAGTTGTCTAAGATGACAACAGAAGGAGGTTCTTGCCTTGCAGCTGATCCCAAAAGAGGCAAGATAAACTGCTCAAATGCAAATAGAAACTGGTCACTATCGAAAGCAGCAGTGATAGTGTGTGAAGCCACAATTCCCTCACTACTCAGAGCACCCAGAACACTGTAGCGAGTCCCACGGGTAAAGTTCCCCTTAACCGAGATCCTTCCGCCTTTGAGGGCTCTTGCATATCTCCTCTGTACAACAAATATATAAAAGCAAGTCATGTTAGCATGGACATATGGTTTGTTATGTACTAAAGACAAGTCATCTATGTTGGATTAAGTGTGACATTTTGCAACATAAGAACAAAATATAGATTTCTAGTAGCTTGTGTCATGGCAGGAAAATAGGGCATTGTGGCTTATGTTATGGTTATTTACAGTTTTGTGTTAAAGTTCAATGGAAATTTATAAGCCAGGCTCCTCTGACTGCAACCAACTAATCCCATCAGCACGAAGTAGGAGCTGAGGAATGGGGTAGAAGGCTTTAGCCCCCTAACATTTTCTTTATTCAGCCCTCTTCTCCCACTTGAAGTAGCTACTTCAGCAACCCCCTCCCCCCCCCCCCCCCCACCCATGCATCATAAAGGAAGCAATTGGGTAAAGTTGTTTAAAACTGGATATTTTGTATTTCAGAAAAGATATTGCAAATAGATAATAAAATAATACGATTTTGTGAAATGCATAAATAATCATGAATAGGAGGTCAATCCTTATCAAGGAAGCACTGAAGAATTCACTCCTTTTGGCATTGGATTTGTAACTGCCTCTCCCAATCGTTTTTGTTATCTTACCCAGATTTATTGTTGAAAACTTTTCATTGTTAGGAAAGATAAACTACAGGCATGTACATGTTAACAAAGTAAATGTGAAGTAGTAAAACTGTTGCTATTTGTATTGATTTTCTTTTCATTAGAATGTGCTATTAATTTTATACCTGAAAAGTCCTCTCATCCTTGGCAGACTCATCTATAAACAGAAACTGATGAAGCTGAAACTGGGATACCTTGCGTCGAAAAGCAGCCCTTTCTTGTTCATCTCTTTCTTTTGCAATCAAGTTTAGCTTGAATGAAAAGAAAAATATATTTTATCTGAAAATTCCATAAACTGATATTTGCATTTTGCACTACGAATCTTTAGCAAAACTAGTTGCTAAATACCACTTGTAGGCTGTGTATGAGAAATATGTATAGGAGCATTAGCAACAATACTATTCTGTTGACCAGCTCCTATGACTTCCCAATTAGAAAAAAAATTAGCCATTATCCCATTGCATATGTCTACAACCAAACACGAATTTCAATAAGACTGAGATACCTTCCTTCTGGTCCAGCCCATTCTCTTCAAACAGAGTCGAATAGAAGTTAAGGAAATGTTCACACCAGTTAAGTGTTTTAGCCATTGTTGAAGCTCATCCACATAAACTTCAGGATATTGCTCTATGATGTTTTTTATCAGCAAGATCTCATGAGCTGTGCAAGAGACAAGAAAGACTACATTTAGAGTTCTTAGAGTAGAGGCTGGCCAATTAGAGAAAAAGAAATTAGCTCGAGTTAGTGGGACTTTGAATTATCTGATTTCAAGTTATCTGACAATAAATACAAATTTGAAACCAATCCAAGGGAATCAAATTCAGTTTGACTTACATAGCAGGTATATATAATTTTTTCTTTTGCAAAGGAAGGGTAGGAAAGTCTAAAGTATTCTTGCTTACCTGTCAATGATCTGAGTTTCTAAGGCCTTGGTGGGTATTCCACAGTTTGATTGTCAGAGAAGAGTTTCCATACTTTTTTGACAAAGGTCTTGCCAACATGAAGAGCTTTAGCCGTGTCACTAAAATTCCATCCTTCTCGTAACTTGAAAATTACTCGCCATCTCAAGGCCACGGGATATTCTCTCGTCATGCTTCAGCCAGCGAAGCTCTTCAAATCATCGCCAGAGTCCTAACCAAAGTCAATTTACGATACGTTGCTACGAGTACGCACTACGTAAAAAATTACCTTGAAATTCCAAGACGAATTTCAATAAGAGCAAAAGTCAGTCCGTTTGAGTTAGTGATAATGGAGTTATCGAGCAAACCTCCAAAGAATCTCAATCTTCAAGGTCCTTAATCGAAGATATCGAAGCCTGACAATATCGATGCAGCTGGAGTCTTATTATAGTAATTCATGTCTATTCCCCTTACGAATCCATCCTTTCAAATTTGCAGTATCTGCCAAAATTATAGTTTGGTGTCTACTTCAAGTACTTTTTATATATTTCTCTAAAATCGCACTTCCCTTAGTAGTTCATGTGGCAGACATTTTGAAGCATTAGCATGGGCGGTTACACAGCCTCGTTTGATTGACGGAACAGAAGTGCACGTATCGAGTCAGAGTTTTGAAAAAAAGTGGTCGCGATGCAACGGTTTTAGCTGTAAAGAAATGTACTTGCAAATAGAGATCGAAGAGAAAGATCGCTCATTCTTTCGAATCCTGTGGCGTAACGGCGAAAGTGATTGTGAGCCAGATGAGTATGAATTTACGAGAGTCGTGTAAAACTCTGCGCCAATGGAAGCATAATTCGTCGCCCAAGAGAATGCTCGCAGAAACCAAGATCGTTACCCGCTGGCTGCAGAAACCGTTCTCAAGTCAACTTATATGGATGACTCCATCGACAGCGTGGAGGATGATAAAACGGGTGTTGAACTTTATCATCAGCTGCAAGAACTTTGGCAGATTGCTGGTACGCAACCAAGGAAGTGGGTATCGAACTCGAAACAAGTTGTCAGTGAAGTTCCCGAAGAACATCGAGCTTCGGAAATTCTGATTAATGCTGAACAGCCAATAACAAAAACTTTAGGTGTATCTTGGTCAAGCAATGAAGATACCCTAACAGTTTCCACCACAGTTGTCTCGACGTCATTGCAGATTACAAAAAGGAATGTGCTGAGGAAGATCGCTGCTATGTTTGACCCTTTGGGACTGATATCCCCAGTAGTCATCAGCGGAAAGACGCTACTTAAGACCCTTTGGGCTACAATCTTGGACAAAAAGGGTTGAGAATTTTTGATCATATCAAAAAAATGGAATTTTCCTCATAAAATATTATCTAAACTAAAATTCCCCCTCCCCCCCAGCACAATGTTGGTTCCATTGGCTAGCACAGTTCCCTCTCGACAGACCCAACATTGTTCTGGGGGGAGGGGGGTCGTTAGAGAGGGATTTAACTGTGTTTTACCCAATATATCCTTAAAAACTCAAAAATTCTCAACCATTTTGTCCAAGATTGTCTGCGATGTGTATATGCTAAAAATCATGAATTCTTCCGTCGAATCACAAAAAAACACATTCACTAACCCATATTTCTTGTTTTACACATCGCACCCTTAACATAATGAGACAAAATGACATTGTACATCCTTCGTAATTCAATATAGGTATGGATTTGTATACAATCTGACTGATACCCGACTGCTACGCATGTTGTAAATTGCATGACGTCACAAAGAATGGCATTTTTTCTTCGAAAAGTAGCGGTAATTCGTTAACCATAGAACTCTAGGGTGTTAATTTGAATGCAAAGATTTTCAAGGAGTACGAATCCCAAGAAGAATCACTCTTAGAACCATCCCACGAAGGAAGAAATGAATTTACCAAACGAAATGAGGCCCTTTCATTAAGTAACATATAGCCTACCTAACGTACAGAAGCTTCTATCAAGGCGAGATTTTACCGTATATTTCAGATATTACTGTTCTACAACGGTTAACTACGGTTAACAAATATACTTTTGTCGGTTTTGATAAAATACGAAAGAAAAAAGCACGGTTCACAAGGGTTTACAGCCATCTACACTATATTAAAAAGAATTATTCTAAAATATCTTTTTATCGCGATTTGAATGTTAACCGTTGTGAACCGTGGAAAATTGGCTCCAATCTTGTTGTTTATCGTTATTTTTTAAAGTTTTTAGGTTGTTCTAAAGTTTCTTACTTATATTATGTGCTTTCGTTTGAAATTGATTAAGATATTACACTTATTTGGCCATTAGAGCGACCACGGTTAACAAACCGGAAGTGAAACTGTAATAATGAACCGGAAGTAAACGTTTGAATACTCATTTCAGTACAACAAAATTAAATGCGTCTCATTTACAATTTTTGAGATCAGTATTTTCTTTGTCATCAGCTTTTTGGAAGAAAAAATCGGACTTTCCTTCCGTAGAATTTTAACTTCACAAAAGAGTTGTCTTTCCATCCATTGGGTATTTGTTCCTGGGTCTTACAGGGCTCTTTGCCTTTTTTGTTCCTTTTTTGAGCCTTTATATTAAAATTTTGAAAAATATACACTGATTCTAGACCCATCTTGGCCTCCTTTGCAATATCTACTATTTTGTTGCTTTTTTAGGTAAATGTAAACGGTGTATACCATTTATTCCAAATTATTAGCCTTTCTAAATACCACTTTTTGGACTTCTATCAATATCCACTTTTTGTGACGTCACATTTTCCTTTGCATTTATGACTTAATTCAAATTAATTAATTCAAAAGTAACATTTTCTAGAATCTCTGAGTCTATTTCTTATAATTGACGCCTAATTCCCTTTTAAACTGCATGGCATCTCTTTTAATTACAAATACCATTTCCAGACAATCTTGGACAAAAAGGGTTGAGAATTTTTGATCATATCAAAAAAATGGAATTTTCCTCATAAAATATTATCTAAACTAAAATTCCCCCTCCCCCCCAGCACAATGTTGGTTCCATTGGCTAGCACAGTTCCCTCTCGACAGACCCAACATTGTTCTGGGGGGAGGGGGGTCGTTAGAGAGGGATTTAACTGTGTTTTACCCAATATATCCTTAAAAACTCAAAAATTCTCAACCATTTTGTCCAAGATTGTCTGCGATGTGTATATGCTAAAAATCATGAATTCTTCCGTCGAATCACAAAAAAACACATTCACTAACCCATATTTCTTGTTTTACACATCGCACCCTTAACATAATGAGACAAAATGACATTGTACATCCTTCGTAATTCAATATAGGTATGGATTTGTATACAATCTGACTGATACCCGACTGCTACGCATGTTGTAAATTGCATGACGTCACAAAGAATGGCATTTTTTCTTCGAAAAGTAGCGGTAATTCGTTAACCATAGAACTCTAGGGTGTTAATTTGAATGCAAAGATTTTCAAGGAGTACGAATCCCAAGAAGAATCACTCTTAGAACCATCCCACGAAGGAAGAAATGAATTTACCAAACGAAATGAGGCCCTTTCATTAAGTAACATATAGCCTACCTAACGTACAGAAGCTTCTATCAAGGCGAGATTTTACCGTATATTTCAGATATTACTGTTCTACAACGGTTAACTACGGTTAACAAATATACTTTTGTCGGTTTTGATAAAATACGAAAGAAAAAAGCACGGTTCACAAGGGTTTACAGCCATCTACACTATATTAAAAAGAATTATTCTAAAATATCTTTTTATCGCGATTTGAATGTTAACCGTTGTGAACCGTGGAAAATTGGCTCCAATCTTGTTGTTTATCGTTATTTTTTAAAGTTTTTAGGTTGTTCTAAAGTTTCTTACTTATATTATGTGCTTTCGTTTGAAATTGATTAAGATATTACACTTATTTGGCCATTAGAGCGACCACGGTTAACAAACCGGAAGTGAAACTGTAATAATGAACCGGAAGTAAACGTTTGAATACTCATTTCAGTACAACAAAATTAAATGCGTCTCATTTACAATTTTTGAGATCAGTATTTTCTTTGTCATCAGCTTTTTGGAAGAAAAAATCGGACTTTCCTTCCGTAGAATTTTAACTTCACAAAAGAGTTGTCTTTCCATCCATTGGGTATTTGTTCCTGGGTCTTACAGGGCTCTTTGCCTTTTTTGTTCCTTTTTTGAGCCTTTATATTAAAATTTTGAAAAATATACACTGATTCTAGACCCATCTTGGCCTCCTTTGCAATATCTACTATTTTGTTGCTTTTTTAGGTAAATGTAAACGGTGTATACCATTTATTCCAAATTATTAGCCTTTCTAAATACCACTTTTTGGACTTCTATCAATATCCACTTTTTGTGACGTCACATTTTCCTTTGCATTTATGACTTAATTCAAATTAATTAATTCAAAAGTAACATTTTCTAGAATCTCTGAGTCTATTTCTTATAATTGACGCCTAATTCCCTTTTAAACTGCATGGCATCTCTTTTAATTACAAATACCATTTCCAGACAATCTTGGACAAAAAGGGTTGAGAATTTTTGATCATATCAAAAAAATGGAATTTTCCTCATAAAATATTATCTAAACTAAAATTCCCCCTCCCCCCCAGCACAATGTTGGTTCCATTGGCTAGCACAGTTCCCTCTCGACAGACCCAACATTGTTCTGGGGGGAGGGGGGTCGTTAGAGAGGGATTTAACTGTGTTTTACCCAATATATCCTTAAAAACTCAAAAATTCTCAACCATTTTGTCCAAGATTGTCTGCGATGTGTATATGCTAAAAATCATGAATTCTTCCGTCGAATCACAAAAAAACACATTCACTAACCCATATTTCTTGTTTTACACATCGCACCCTTAACATAATGAGACAAAATGACATTGTACATCCTTCGTAATTCAATATAGGTATGGATTTGTATACAATCTGACTGATACCCGACTGCTACGCATGTTGTAAATTGCATGACGTCACAAAGAATGGCATTTTTTCTTCGAAAAGTAGCGGTAATTCGTTAACCATAGAACTCTAGGGTGTTAATTTGAATGCAAAGATTTTCAAGGAGTACGAATCCCAAGAAGAATCACTCTTAGAACCATCCCACGAAGGAAGAAATGAATTTACCAAACGAAATGAGGCCCTTTCATTAAGTAACATATAGCCTACCTAACGTACAGAAGCTTCTATCAAGGCGAGATTTTACCGTATATTTCAGATATTACTGTTCTACAACGGTTAACTACGGTTAACAAATATACTTTTGTCGGTTTTGATAAAATACGAAAGAAAAAAGCACGGTTCACAACGGTTTACAGCCATCTACACTATATTAAAAAGAATTATTCTAAAATATCTTTTTATCGCGATTTGAATGTTAACCGTTGTGAACCGTGGAAAATTGGCTCCAATCTTGTTTATCGTTATTTTTTAAAGTTTTTAGGTTGTTCTAAAGTTTCTTACTTATATTATGTGCTTTCGTTTGAAATTGATTAAGATATTACACTTATTTGGCCATTAGAGCGACCACGGTTAACAAACCGGAAGTGAAACTGTAATAATGAACCGGAAGTAAACGTTTGAATACTCATTTCAGTACAACAAAATTAAATGCGTCTCATTTACAATTTTTGAGATCAGTATTTTCTTTGTCATCAGCTTTTTGGAAGAAAAAATCGGACTTTCCTTCCGTAGAATTTTAACTTCACAAAAGAGTTGTCTTTCCATCCATTGGGTATTTGTTCCTGGGTCTTACAGGGCTCTTTGCCTTTTTTGTTCCTTTTTTGAGCCTTTATATTAAAATTTTGAAAAATATACACTGATTCTAGACCCATCTTGGCCTCCTTTGCAATATCTACTATTTTGTTGCTTTTTTAGGTAAATGTAAACGGTGTATACCATTTATTCCAAATTATTAGCCTTTCTAAATACCACTTTTTGGACTTCTATCAATATCCACTTTTTGTGACGTCACATTTTCCTTTGCATTTATGACTTAATTCAAATTAATTAATTCAAAAGTAACATTTTCTAGAATCTCTGAGTCTATTTCTTATAATTGACGCCTAATTCCCTTTTAAACTGCATGGCATCTCTTTTAATTACAAATACCATTTCCAGACAATCTTGGACAAAAAGGGTTGAGAATTTTTGATCATATCAAAAAAATGGAATTTTCCTCATAAAATATTATCTAAACTAAAATTCCCCCTCCCCCCCAGCACAATGTTGGTTCCATTGGCTAGCACAGTTCCCTCTCGACAGACCCAACATTGTTCTGGGGGGAGGGGGGTCGTTAGAGAGGGATTTAACTGTGTTTTACCCAATATATCCTTAAAAACTCAAAAATTCTCAACCATTTTGTCCAAGATTGTAGAGGTTACGACTGGGACGACGAAATACAAGACGAAACAGCCAACAGAATTCAAGCATGGCTCAAGTCGCTCGCCAGTATCTCCCAAGTACAAGTACCACGTTGTATAAGGAACAATCTACCTACTAACTCATTCAAGTTAATAACATTCGTCGATGCCTCAACACATGCTTATGGTGCAGCAGTATATGCACGGTTCGATTACATACAATCAGACTCCACAATGTGTCGTCTGATAGCATCCAAGAGTCGGGTTGCACCTTTGAAAACCGTGACTGTACCTCGCCTTGAGTTAATGGCTGCAGTTATTGGCTTGAGGTTGACGCAAGTCCTGATGAAAGTTCTACATCAAGGACATTGTAACGTTCTATTCAGATAGTCTCGATGTTTTATGGTGGATCAGAGGTCATGGCAAGGATTTTCGACCCTTTGTCTCCAATAGAGTCGGCGAAATACAGATGTACAGTGATCCAGTTCAGTGGCAACATGTCCCTACAGACCAGAATCCTGCAGATCTGATATCCAGAGGTGTAAATGCTGAGGAGTTAGCTGAGAGTGCATTATGGTGGAATGGTCCAGAATGGTTGCTCAAAGACGAAAAAGAATGGCCGAGAGCAGAATTCCAACCACCTAATAAGATCAAGGAACGAAGACAGAATTCAACAGCTCTACACGCTCATCTTACGCCTACTCAGCCGGAAGTGGACAAAGAGAAAGGGAAACAGGTATGGAGACTTGACTCAAAACGCTATTCATCTTGGTCGCGTTTGGTCCTCGTACACGCAAGAGTTATCAGAGTCATACACAACATGCTAACAAGTAAAAGCAACAGAATCGTCGGTGAGGAGCTACTTCCTGAAGAGATCCTGGATGCTGAAGAGGATATAATCAGGCAAGCACAGTATGAGGCCTTCACACAAGAATACAACGCGTTGCAGAATAACAAGCCACTCCCGACAAAGAGCCCACTTGTGAAGCTCTCTCCTCGTTTAGATGAGAACGGCATAATCCGTCTAGAAGGACGACTGATGTATGCAGAATATCTTCCCTATGATGTTAAGTTCCCGATAATCCTACCCAGAGGACACCCGGTGAGCAAGTTGATAGTGAAGCACTACCATGAAATGGCAAACCATGCAGCTGGAACCAACTTCATTTTGTCTCAAGTATCGCAGAGGTTCTGGATAATCGCAGTTTGCGAAGAGATCCGATGCTGGGAAAACGAGTGCAACGAATACAGAAGGAGAAAGACAAAGTGTGCTAGCCAGATCATGGCTCCACTACCGCAGATTCGACTTCGGTTTACCTTTCGTCCATTCGACCAATGTGCTGTGGATTATGCTGGTCCATTCATCACAGTCCAAGGCCGAGGGAAATCTAGACAAAAACGGTGGCTTTGCCTTTTTACTTGTCTTGCCTCCAGGGCAGTACACTTGGAAATGGCATGGGCTTTAGACACTGACAGTTTTTTAAATGCCTTCACTTGTTTTGTAAGCCGTCGTGGCTTCCCTACCGAAATGATCAGTGATAATGGGACTAATTTTGTCGGCGCTGTGAATGAGTTGCGGGATCTAGTCAGCAAGCTCGATAAAGATCAAATCCAACGAAAGACAAGAAACCTGTTTAGAAAGGTAACATGGCGTTTCAACCCTCCAGCTGGCCCCCACTTTTGTGGTGTCCATGAATCGATGATTAAAGCAGCAAAAACAGCCATCTATGCAGTGTTAGGCAACAGTGATGTCAAAGATGAAGAGCTGATCACCACATTTACTGGAGTGGAAAGTTTGCTGAACTCACGCCCTTTAATGTATCAGTCGTCAGATTATCGAGATGCAACACCTTTAACCCCAAGTCATTTTCTGCACGGGCAGATGGGAGGAGAAGTGGCACTTGAGTCCGTGGATACTACTGATTTCAACTTACGAAAACGTTGGAGAAAAGTCCAGCAGTTGATTAAGCAAGTCTGGTCAAGATGGTTGACGGAGTATCTACCGACGCTGAACAGAAGACCCAAGTGGACGGAAATCGTGAAGGATATGAAAGAAGGGGACGTAGTTCTTGCCCTAGAGAAGGACCTTCCGAGAGGTCGTTGGCCGTTGGGTCGTATTGTCGAAACCTACCCTGGGAAGGATGGCCACACTCGCGTTGCAAAAGTCCAATGTGGAAACAAGACTATGGTTCGCCCTATCCACAAGCTGGTACCATTAATTGCTGAAAAGTGACTGTTAAGTGCTGTACCCAACCTGCTCAATGGACAGAGCATTGAACGTTTGAACATTGTTGATATTTAGTATTTAGACTAGTAAACTGTTGGTGGTTTCACCAATGATGACGCACTGACCTGCAGTGCGGGGAGGGGGAATGTTTAGAAGAGAAAATTTAGTCATGGGTTCCCTGTGGTAAAAACCGGTTAAAACAGGTTTATTAGTAGTTTTCCGGGAGAGTCCGGCCATGTGCTTTTGTTAGATGGATTTATCGTTTGGAATAAAGTGGAAATAATCGTCTATCGTACATGTAAACAACATTCAAATCAGTCAGGAAATATTTCAACATGCATTTAGCTATCTGTGTTTACTTCATGCATTATTAAATATGGGGTTTTACTTCATAATATCAGTGACAGTTCAGCCAGTCAAATTAACAATGACATTGAATGTTTCCAATTCAATGGATCAGATTATTATTATTATCATCCCTCAATACTATTTTTTGTACTGTGAAATATCTTGATATATTCTGGCAAGAGAAAATTATATATTTGTGTGAAAATTATAATAATGCCGACTTGGTTTTTACACTTTGGTTTTATGTTAATCATATCATTTGTAATAAACTGTCACTGCCTTCGCCTTCTACATTCGTCGTTCTCAAAAAACTAGTTAAATATTTAATTGGAAGGTATTTTAGCTCTGACCAGAAGGTCCTTTAGTGATTTGTGCTTCCTGTAAGACACTGTTGGAGGATCTGATTAAATCCTTTTTTAGATTCTCAGTTTGAGATAGTAGATGCCAGTGTTTTATGAGAATTTTCTTTAACTTTGGTGTGGCTGGGTTAAAAGTAGTGATGTTTAGATGTTCTAGTTTTATTTTCCAAAGCTGACTGTCTATCTTCGAACTTGACAGTGGATAGAGTGTTCCGGACTAGGTTCTCAGGATCTTTCTAAAAGCAGTGATTGAAATTCTTTTTTTACGGCCTTCAAAAATTTCTCTAACATAATTAGTTCTAAGAAGAGGTAACGCTTCTCCTTTAATAAAACCCTTCTTAACATTGAAAGGGTATGCTGAGGAGAAATGAGTGTATTGGAACGTGTCTGTCGGTTTAAAGATCTATGATTTATGGGTTGCATGGGTGGTGTAGTGGTTTACCGCTCGGCTCTCACTGCTGTGGTCCGAGTTCGAGCCCCGGCTTGGGTCAGATCATATGTGAGTTGAGTTTGTTTGATGTGTTGTTCTCTCCTGTGCCACGAGGGTTTTCTCCGGGTTCTCCGGTTTCCTCCCTCTGTAAAAATCAGCATGTGAGTTGAGTTGTATGCATAGAATATATAATGTAGTGGTAGTGTGTGTGAGTGACAGTGGGCCAAATTGGAAACCAGTATCATTAAGTTACTGAATTTGAATCCCACTATAAAAAAAGTATTTTTTTTTAATTTTTTTATTATTTTTTATTTGAAATGTGTTTGAACATCAAGTATTTTAGAGTCACTGAAACGTGCGCCTTTATATACTCGAGTATCGAGAAAAATAACTCCCTCTGATGACAGTTCACTAGTGAACTTTATTGTTTTATGGAAAGAGTTTACAAAATCAACAAATAGGTTGATTTCATTTTCAGAAATAGTCCATACTGTAAAAATATCATCAATAAACCGTTTCAATAAGTGCTATATGTGGCCATTCCAAACTTCTAAAATCTCAGTTTTATAATTTTTGTTTTATTGTCGAAGGCTTCAGTTATTTCGAGTGAAGGTTTCCGGCACCGTAGTTTTTGATTTGGGAATTTCAAAATTCCAGAGTTTGAGTGAATCCGCTGTCACACGAATTTGCCGGCTCGTAAGTAACAATATAAACAAAGATGGCGGTACTTAGAGAGAGGGTTGACGAGGAATACATTTGCTATTTAATCTTAGAGAGAAATGAAAGCCACGGAGACATTAGCCGTGCACTCAGAGATATTTTTCCTGATGTTCGTGGATTGAGTAGACGGTCAATAAGAGGATACTGCAGTGAAAGAGGTATAAGAAAATATATATCCAACGATGAACTTCTAAAGCTTGTTGGGGATCAAATCAGCCAGGTAAGCTAAAAGTATCAAGTACTGCTTTTGCAACCTTTGGCTATATATTTTGGTAATGTCATATATTTTATTTACAGTATGGTCATACGTATGGCAGATGGATGATGCAGGGGAGTGTACGTTACATTTTAGCAGCTCATGGTAGTTCTACTTCAGTAAGTCAAAGGCGAATTGCACAAGCTCTCCGTCAGATATATCCTACGGCTTATGAAGCAAGATCGAAGGATCTCATCAAAAGGACGAATCCAATCCCATATTGTTCACCTTATTTTGGGTGCAAGGTACACATGGATCAGAACGAAAAAATACCATACGTTACGCACGTTCATATGATCGATGGATGTTCAAGATTTATAACTGGTTTTATAACCTTGCCCAAAAAAAATCCTATCTTAATCTACGAGTGCTTATACAGACCTGCTCTTATTCGTTATGGGTTATTCGATCAGCTCAGGGTCGATCATGGATCAGAATTTTGCCTTTGCATTTTTGTACAAGAACTTTTGAAAAGCAAAAGAGGCGACCGGGAAAGGCTACCATGGAGAAAAATCTACGTCAGTTATAAATCATCGAGCCGAGCGATTGTGGCCTGAAGTAAACTCCAGAATAAACTATCCTATTAAAAATGCAATCCGAACACTCATGGAAAGCGATTGTTTAGATACAGAGAATCCAGTGGCTGTGTTTGCTATTTCTTGGGTAACTTTACATACTGCCAATGTAGGAACTCGAAATTTTGTATTGTCTTGGAATCATCACTCCATACCTGGTAAGCACTAATTTTAATTAATTAAAAAAGTTATTTATTGAACTCTTTGAACTGAACTGCAATGAACCAAATTGCAATGTTAACAATTAAATTTAAAAAATTGTATATGTATGTATTTGTATATTTGTGATTTTAATATTTTAATGACAATCTTATTACAAAAACAAATGAAATTACAATTTAAAAGATATAACAGGGACCGCGGAGCATAATTTTTATTGGGGGGGAGGGCTAATAATTTTTATTGGAGGGGCTAACGACCACCAAATACTGGAAGACCTAGGGGGTTTGGGGGAATACTCACATTATTGGGGGGGCTATAGCCCCCCAGCCCTCCCTGCTCCGCGGTCCATGTATAAATAATAGATACGTGTATCATGTTAAGCCCAATAGGAGATGGGGGTTGGGTAGGGGATGGGGGGGTGGGGGTCGAGCATAGAGCATAGAGCATATTGCGAGGCATATTTTTTCCATAATTTTTGATAACATTTCCTACCCTGGGGAAAGAAAAATGAATCAAATTCCACCTGGCCGGGCAGCAATTTAAAACACTATTATATTTTAAAAATAAATGTATTAATTCTAATAAAATCGAACCGAGGTTAAAATTGGTTCAAAAGAGATTGAATTATCCATTTTTGCTCTAAATATCAATTTGAATGCTGAAAAGACCAAATATATCATTATATTTTCAAAAGTTAAATAGGACTTCTTTTGTACAAAAAAAATATTAAAAATAAATAATTATACTTAATTACCAAATTTTATTTCAATAGGTTTTTCAAAACTTTGGTAAAGCAGTTTATTATTAAACTTTTGCTCTATGAAAAGAATACTCAATCTTGTTTTATCCTTAACTCATGAAATAAAGTGTGCACTGTTTTAATTTAGGGCCAAATGGCTGTGTACCTTATGAAAGAATGCAACAGACAGACCGAGCTGTGAAACTTGCTGAACATCAAATTTCTACTACAGCAGAAGTAATCAGGATGTATGAAGAGAGAGGTGGTGTTTTAACAAGAGATGCTTCTGTAGGTTATGATCCATTATCAACTAGAGAAGATTTATTGGAATCCAGAGAATACATGTTTAAGAGTTTACAACCAAGTTTTGAGGAAATTATTCTAGCTGTTATTAAGTTTTATGAAATAACACTGATGCTCAGTTAAAGCCAAGCTCATCATTATCAGAAGTTTTGACTATAACACAACTAATGATTTTATTTCATGCAAAATAAACAACTTAATACAGCTATAAATATAGGCTATAAATGTTATAATGCTGCATGTATATATATATATACCTTCCAGAATAGGTTATAATAATAATTTTGAATCATTTGAAAATAAGTCCATCATATCTATCTTAAAATCAATATTTAATAGCTTTTAAGCAGTGCTTTTCATGTCACTGTATTTTGAAAAACTAACATTTTTACCAGTGTGTAGTTCCAGAAAATACACATACTTTGACACTTGTGGAGGAGGGCCGGGATAGTTCACATGATTGCATGCATGAGTTGGTAATGATAGATAACATAAAACGACAGAAGTTAAAAATATGCAACAACACAAATGGAAACTACAACAAGTACTTGTGTTTCATGATGATGGTGTAAAGCAATCTGGGAGGTCAAATTCATGGTCCGAATCCTCTCTTTCAAGCAGTGCTTCAAGATCTGGGATGTTCAGTTCTGTGTAATTGTTGTCATCATTTGGCGCTCTGCAAAGAGGACATACACTGGCTTCCAACTTTTTGATGCAAACACTGCAACCAATGATTCGCTTGCATTCCTTGTCAACGACTGCTTTTTCTCCAGTTTTTCAAGACGTACTAGCAGTTCTTCATACTTATCATCCTAAAGGGCAAAAAAATGAATAAATACATATATGTTACCGTGGTACTAGGGTGCAAATAAGACAATGATCATTTTACTTCTCGAGCCACAGGGAACCCAACCTGGATTTGGAGACAAGGTGATATTTGCATATTTATAATAAATGTATGTAGAAATGAATCACCTTTTCCTATTTCAAAGAATCTATGATGGTTTTTTTTGGCATTGATATCTTGTTTTTCCTTGGCAAAGATGAAAACTTGGGCTCCCTGTGCTTGAGCCAATCAGAAAACCACACACTTGCATCACACCTTGCTATTAATGTGCTTGAAAAATTAATGGAAATTGTTGTGATTTCAATCTTTTTATGCAGTGGAGGAAAACATGTTCAAAATGTTGGACCAAATCCACAAATATCATTCAATTTCTGCCAATCATTATTCTTCATATCCTTACAGACTGAAGAAGCCTGTGTTATGAAAACATGTAATAAATTCTCTTTCAAATCTTTAACTCACTTCAAGTTGTCGAACATTCATGGGACATCAATGAATATATATTTTCTGTATCTTGTACACGTTTTCTGTTCAAAAACTAGTCTTATACATGCAGCCCCACACCCCCCCTCATTATGGTAATTTGCTTGTTTGAGTACTTGATAATCCTTAATTCTCTAAACTTTCTTTGGTTACACGTTTTATACTTTTTACTCGGTTGCTTCAGTGGCTTCTTTCAACGGTTGTTTTCCGGCGATTTTCAGCCCCCCCCCCCCCCCCAATTTTTATTTCTTTCCGCCTCCCCTGAAAAAAAATATTTTGCAAACTCTCGCGACATGGAAATCGGCAGAGTACGTAAAGTTACCGACGGCATGCAAAGAATTTATTTGATTGACGGTAGTCTATTGCCCCATTAACATGTCGCGACTTTTGTCTCGACACCAATGTGGTTGGTCAGCTCAATGTTTTGTATTTTGTTCTGTATTTTGTAAAACAGTCTTATTATAGATTATTTTCATGGATTGATCAACATACTTTGGAACTGGTAGGCTTTTTTGTTTGTGCTGCTACTCTTTTATTATCATCATCTTCGTCATCAGACCAGGCATTAGGGAGACCATTAACGACAACATTCCAAACTTCCGGTTTCCAGATTTTAAACACTGCAATATCCATTGCTCTGAAACATTTTTGTGATCCCCAAAAGCCAAGGCCTAAACAAATAAAAGCATCACCTTTATCTTTGACATAAAAAATCTTTTCAAGTTAGGTTAGTTAAGAGTTTAGAGTAATCTGTTTGAGAACTACATAGATCTGATAAGAACAATTGACTTGGCAAATGGAAAATAATTCTAACTAGAATTTACTATTATCAACTTTATATTTTAAGGAAAAAAAATCTACCGCTGTAAATGAAAAATGAAATATTTATTTACCTCTACTATGTGGCATGTCCTGAATCGGGTTCCCTTTTTTATCCAAGATAACTAAAGGGGCAATCTTCCCGCATTCGGCAAGTTGATCTTCAGCTGCTAGTTTCACGGTATCGACACTGATTTCACCACACTGACTTTGAATTTCAGTCAGATTGATGATTATTGGAAATAACTCGTAGAGGTTTCCATCTGGACCAAGGTCTGATAACGCAATATTCTTCGTTATGCTTTTCTTTTTCTCTGATATGAATGCGTAACCTGGGGCCGGTCGTTTTCCCTTTCCCTTGAAGGAAAGGCCAGTGCTGCTGGATGTCACAGATGAAAAATTCCTGCTCTGCCCAATTCGGGGGTACGTAGGTGGTAAACGTCTTGAAGGGCCTGCTTCTTCTTCATTAAACCTAAAGTCGTTTTCCTCCTCGGCGAAGGCAACGACTTCGGCGTTTTCACAGCCATCAGGTAGTTTTAACCGACCTTCTCGGTCTGGCCATACATTGATAAAGCGGCCATTCCTAAATATCTTTACATGCATTCCACCCGTTTGGATTTGAAAAAATCTTGCCAAAGTATTCACAGAGACATGGGGGGATGAAGGAAAACCAATTACCTGTCCTTCGTAATTAAACGTTACCATGTCCTGTACATGTGTACTCGTACTCGCCATCTTGACTGCCGTTACACCTCCAGACTGAATGACATCAAATTACTATCGATTGGCTAAAAACTTATATTTGGCGGGAAATATAAGGGCGCCAAGATGATGACAAAAAGCTATTCCGAAAACAGGAATTCGTAATCGGCATTATAGACTTACAGATTTCATACCGGTTAGTCAAATTTCAGTGGACTAATCGAAAAGCAAGGGATATTAGGATTTCGAAATCGAAACAAAATCAACGGGGTTAACTGAACTAAGTTAGGAAAGGAATTCCGAAAAACGGTATTCTAGATTTAAAGATTTCATACCTGTGGATCAAATTTCAGCGGAAATTCCAAAAAGAAATAATTTTAGAATTAGAAATTCAGTAAAAAAAAACAAATAAGAAAACAAAAAATAAGAAGAAGAAACAAGAATTTTTAAATAAATACCTGTTTGGCCACATGATACACTCATACGTTTCCAGATCATAGGTCTAAATGGGCTAGTTAACAGTTTTTGTATTTCAATGTGAGCCATAAAGACAATCGAAATAGCTACTGCCATTTTTGTACCCATTGCAATGCAGTGGGTCTGCAAATAATGTCTGTCATTGAATTTGAATGAGCTAAGGATGAGTTGCATTAGTTCTCTTAAATCACGACGCTGCGTGAAATACCTAGAAACTGGACACGTTGCGTGTCATGGTGTCGAGGATAACCATGACGTTTAATACCGTAACTTTGTTCTCACTTACATATTTTGCTTCGCGTAGGTTTTGCTAAGACTACGAACAATAACAACAACAATTCCGAACTTATGCACTAGTTTGCGATCTAGTTATATCATCTCACGCGTTTACACTCGCTCCGCACGTGATCATTACGTGATCCAATCTCAACATGTGAATTACTGTTAAAGTGTTCACGACATCCTCCCCGCCTTTCGGCGCGTTGCCGAAACTAAAGGGCTTCCTGTAGTAAACAAAGTTTATTTGTAGGTCTTGACAATCTCCCGAACTGAGTCTTGACGTCGACTGAACGTACACTTTCATCCTTTCCTTGGTGAACATGTTCGACTCTTCCCATCAGCCATTGACCGCGCTTCTTCTGAGCATCTGTAATTAGGACAACGTCTCCTTCCTTGAGATTAAGTGACTTATGGAACCATTTTGAGCGCTCAGTCAATGTGGGCACATACTCCTTGACCCATCTCCTCCAGAACATGTTGGTCAATGCTTGAGTTCTTCTCCATAACTTTCGGGAATCAATCTCTTTGTCTAAGACCACATCAAACGAAACATTAAGGTGTGGACGAATAAGTAGAAAGTGATAAGGACTTAACGCTTCAACATCCCCAGCGTCAGCAGGAATGTATCCTATGGGCCTTGAATTAACTAACGCTTCAATTTCAATCAATGTTGTCCTGAGGACTTCTTGGGGTACTACTCTGTTCTTGAGAATTGTATACAAGGCTCTCTTAACGCACTGAACCATTCTCTCCCAGACACCTCCCACGTGTGGTGAAGCTGGGGGATTAAAGTGCCATTGTATCATTTGAGGAGCAAGAGTATTCTCTATCTTCTCATGATCTAAATTCTGTATTCCTTGACGTAACTCGTTTTCAGCTCCTACAAAATTTGTTCTGTTATCTGAGAAAAGTTCAGAAGGCTGACCTCGTCTTCCAATAAAGTTCCTTAAACATAGCAGAAATGCATCTGTGCTGAGATCTTCAGCAAGTTCAACGTGGATAGCACGTATCTTCAAACATGTAAATATACAACCGTACCTCTTGATTTCTGATCTTCCTCTTTTAACTAAGAGGGGACCAAAAAAAGTCAACACCGACCTTATCAAAGAACTTGCCATGGGTAACTCTTGCAGGTGGTAAATCTGCCATCTTGGGTTGGACTGTCTTGGGTCTCAGTTTTTTGCATGTTACACAAATGTGAGTAAACTTTCTTATGACATTCCTTGCACTGATGATCCAGTATCGCCTACGTATAGCATACAGTAGGTAATTAGTGCTTGGGTGACTGAAGCTCTGATGATAGTCAGACAGCAGGAGACGCACGAAGTCGTGTTTACTATCAAGGATGATAGGGTGCTTGGTAATTCTTGGTAGTGGGGCGTAGTTGAGACGACCGCCGACGACTAGCGTACCGTTTTCCAGCTTTGGGTCTAGCTTGATAAGACGGCTTCGGGTTGATACTTGCTTTCCGTTTTGAAGTGCTGTTATCTCTTCAGGGAAGCTCTCTGCCTGTGAGCGAAGAATAAGACAACGAGTGGCATTGTCCAACTCTTTGATGGTTAGTGGACCCAGATTTCGATTAGTATGTGATGCCTGACAGTTGGTGATGAAATGATAACAGTAGGCAACAATCCTTTGTAGCTTTGCAAGTGAAGAATACTTCTTAGTATCAAATAACTTAATGTCCATGTCTTTCCACAACATTCCGACCCACTTGACTTGCTTGAGCTCTTCCTTTGGGTCTTCGACTGGTTCGAATCGTCTCTCTGGCCATGATTCTTCGGGCGCAGTTAGAAATTCTGGCCCCTTTTGCTATCTACTTTCTGGCGTTAACTTTGTGATATTGAGACCTCTTGTAGCATCGTCGGCAGGATTAAGCTTTGTAGGGACATGCAGTAGACCGACATTTTCATCGCCGAGTTTTTTTCGAAGGCGAGTAAGTACATTGTCTATCTCTGTGATTCGGTTTCCAACGAATGCATGATATCGACTACCTGATCTGTTTATCCACTGTATAGGAACGGCCGAGTCGAGCCAAATGATAATGCGATGGATAGTTGTGTCAAGTTCTTCTACTAATGTCTCTGCAAGAAGTACTCCGATAACAGCTCCCATCAGCTCTAGCCTTGGGATGGAGAGTTTTTTTAACGGTGCTACACGTGCTTTGGCTGTAACTAAATTGCACTCTTTGACTTCATCGTTGTACTCCAAAAGCAGGTATGAACAACAAGCATATGCTTTCTCGCTGGCATCACAGAAGATCATAAGCGAGGCCCGTTGTGGTAACTCTGATCGACTGCGAAAGGGGCGTGGTAGTGCAATGTTCTTTAACTGTCGGGTTTCCTCAAACCACTTCTTCCATTCAACAAGTTGCTCTGCACTCAGTTCATCGTCCCAGTTTAGTTTCTCATTCTTCTTTGATTCATTGTTCTCTAACCACAACTTCTGAAGGAACATCTTGGCACGGATGGCAAATGGTGCGATTTGACCTCTTGGGTCCCATATACTGAAGATTTGACATAAGATCTTTCTACGAGTGTTCCCTGGTTCTGCATCTGAACTGGTGAAGCAGAAAGTATCATCTTGTGCGTTCCAATAAGCTCCTAGTGTTCTTTCAACTGGCAAGTCGTCTTCAGCTAGATTCTTTATCGTGGTAGATCTTTCGCTTTGAGGTATCGACTAAAGAATGTCAACTGAGTTTGAGAGCCATTTGTGCAGACGAAATCCGCCTTTGGCTAGTAACTGAGTGAGTTGGTTACTCACTTCGATACCTTCTTGCACAGTTTCCACTGAGAGTATCGCGTCATCCATGTAGAACCATCGAGGTATTTTCTCTGCAACTAGCGGGAATAGATCTTTATGATCTTCAGCATTCAACTGAATAACATAGTTTGCTCTGGCTGGTGCGTCGATTTCCCCAAAAATCATTCTTTCGAATTGATAAACTTCACGCTTATCACTGGGGTTTTTCCTCCACAGAAACCTCATAGCAGGCTTGTCACAATCTGGTATTCTAATCTGGTGGTACATTTCTTGAATTTCTGCAGCAAGTGCATATGGCTTTTCACAGAATCTCAACAGAAGACCTAGAAGTGATGGTAGAAGATCTGGACCTTTGTATAAGGCTTTATTCAGAGAACAACCATTAAAAATGGCTGAGGCGTCGTATACTCGGCGGAGTTTTTCAGGTTTACGAGGATTGACCACTAGATGGTGAGGAAGATACCATTTGACATCACTTGGCGACTCACTTTCTTCTTTAGACAACTTACGTACATAGTTCTTTTCAATGTCCTCCTTTATAGATTGGTCATAACGCTCCTTTAGCTGTTTGTCCTTCTCTAACCTTTTCTCTAGTGTCTGCAAGTGTCGCAGTGCGGCATCATAGTTGTTTGGTAGACTTGGATCTTTCTCCTTCCACAGAGGTTGAGAGACATATGCGTCTTCCTTTGGTAGCTTGTGAGTTGAAGATTTCATCACTTTGAAAGCACGTTCTTCTTCTTTCGATCTCGTTTCTGAAGGGTGAATAGTAATGCCGAGAGCCTCTACTTTCATACTGGATTCCACAAGGTGTTTAAGATCGTAATCTGCCTCTGTTTGTACTGTCGTGCGGTAGGCAGACAGTTTATGTTGTTTGAGTTCTGCAGGTATGCAGTTTGTAGCCACCCATCCTAATGGTGTGTGCAGTGCTATAGGAAGTTGTGAGCTTCCTGGTCCTGGTGTTAACTCTATAATCTCTATAGGTACCAACAGTCTTCCATTGTTGGATCCAATCAGCAAAGATATCTGTTCTCTATTGATGTCAGGTAGGTCTATGTCTTCCAGGTATGTGAATTCTTGCTTTACTTCAGACCACTTGACACTTTGAGATGGTCCTGGTAGTTGTGGCATGGTTTGAATATCAAACAGTGCAAACTTCTTGTATGGGTTAGCGACGGATGAGACATAGACAGGTTCCTCAATAGTTGTAGATTTTGCAACTTGTGTACCATTGATTCCAGCAACTGAGATATCTTTATACTGATTAGTGTCCTGTACAAGACCACAAGTTTGTGCTGACTGGTGTAACAGAAGGGTACAATCACATCCACTGTCTAACAGCATACATTTCATGTTGAACACCGTCCTTTCCATGAATAATTACTGGTAGGATTTGGAGAAGTGCTTGCTTGCGTGCATGACTGCGAGATACTGACTGAGACTGTGCACAATGTGCATTTTTGCTTGTACTACTTGAAGCTGTGACAGACGGTTGTGTAGGTGTAGACTTAACTTGACTGGGGGGATTACCTTCTGCGGGTGCACTTCTAGGACTAGACTGTAATTGACGTTGGTTAATAATATCGTGTACAAGACTGTTGTGTTTTCTACTGCAACCAGAAACGTCACACACAACATGTTGGCGACAATTCTTTACCATGTGACCAGGATGTAAACAACGATAACATAACTTATGCTTGTAAATTACCTCACTACGCTGTGAGGAGTCCATTCTTTTGAAGGAATGACAATTTTCTAACTGGTGATTCGACGAATCATGAACTGGACACTTACTTGACTTATCAGGACTTGTATTGGCAGTGAAGACAGATCTTCGTTGACTTGGTACAACTTTACTAGTTGACTTACTGACTTTAGAGTCTGTGACTGATTTACCCATTGTAGAACTGATGTGTGCCTCCTCCCAGTATTTAGCTTTACGTTCGACCCACGTGTTGAAGTGTTCGAGTGTGGCATGTGTAGGGTTGTCACTTACTCGCTCATGCCATTGGAAGAACAATGATTGAGGTAGCTTAGAAGCTGCATCTTGAACAATAGAACTTGACTTTAAATCATGCTCCAGATTTAGAGACTTAAATGACTGGACCATGGTACAAATAACATTGGACAGAGATCGTAGTTGATCGGCTCGTTTTTCTTGGACTACTGCATGTGCTCGTAGGGACGCAATATTGGCTTGAATAATTGCACGTTCGTTTCCAAATCGGTCTTGTAGGATTTGCATCGCCTTTTTAAACTGACCGGAACCCAGTAGAATTCCTTTTATAGCTGCTTCGGCTTCTCCTGTGACGTTTTCTTGAATAATATTGAGCATTTCGTCGTCGTCGTACAAGTTTGTTTTCATTAATCGCTCGATTGATGCTTTAAAATGCACGAAATTCTCAACTTTGCCATCAAACGGTTTAACAAACGGTTTACGCTGTTTTGCTATTTCTTTTCCAAGCAAAAGAAGTGCTGATTGCTTGTGTTTGGATTGACTTGGGCTGGATTTATCAACAGGTGACTCTTTGTTTACATAATTATCCTGGACATCATCTTGAAATTGACCTGGGCTCGAAGTAAAATATCGCTCAACTCTGTCTTTCTCGGTCTCTTTTGGGACAGCAGATAATCCTGATTTTTCCAGAGAATACGGCTTGAAATCTTGATTTTCGTTTCCTTCTATTTCGTCGTTCAGGGTTTGAAAACAATCCTCAGATGAAGCTACGAGCCAGACAAGCTTTCTTCTTCGATCTGTAAATCGGCTCGTCTGATGTCCAGCTCAACTCGGCGCTCTTGAATTTTAATTTCATTTTCTAACTGAAATGCTCTCTCCCGTAGCTTCGCTTCATGTTTGGCCGCTTCCAATTGAATCTTTGCTCGCTTTGCTGCCTTTTTTGCCTCGATAATGCTCCTTTTACTAGACGAACTCGATATCTTTGACTTGTGCGATGAACCGTGTTTACTTCGTGTCGTATGAGGACTTAACAATATCTGTGACTGCTCGTGACCAATAGCTTCTCTTTCAATGGGATCTCCAATGGTAATTCCTTTCTCTTTCAGCATGGAAGCTTCGACATTATCCGGTTTCTGCGTACTTTGTTGTGTTCTTAACAGCTTAGATATCGATCTTGTCACTACTCCGGGTACTAAATCCGCCATGGTCTCGACTCTACTCGTGGTTTCTCATGACTTAATCCGGCTCGAAGGACCAATTTGTCGTGGATAACCATGACGTTTAATACCGTAACTTTGTTTTCACTTACATATTTTGCTTCACGTAGGTTTTGCTAAGACTACGAACAATAACAACAACAATTCCGAACTTATGCACTAGTTTGCGATCTAGTTATATCACTCTCACGCGCTTACACTCGCTCCGCACGTGATCATTACGTGATCCAATCTCAACATGTGAATTACTGTTAAAGTGTTCACGACACATGGAATGTCAAAATCGTATATTCCCATATTCGAACTATTTTCCCTATCCGGGAATTTCCGGGGTACCTGATACTTACTGATATTAAGTGTGTTTCGTCCCGTAAATGTCGTGAATTTCACGAATATTTTATGTAACAAAAACTAATATCCCCTGATACCTACGGTGTACTGTGAACATATTTTGCAAGGTATGCCGTGATACTTAACGTGATTTTATCCCAGAAACTTCTCGATATTCAATGTAATTTTCCCAGAATTTCCAGGAATTCAATAGTAACCAAAATAATATTCACCCGATGTGAAATATACTCTTGGCGATTTCCAGAAATCATTTACGTGATCATTGCACGATCTTAGGTTAATTTATTGGGAGAAAAAAATAAAAAGACAATAAACAAGTTAAGTTTTTAGAAACATTTAATAACCATCACCATTTAATAACCATCAAATTTTAACCTTGTATACAGCCTTGTTGAGTTTCAATAACAAGTAACAATTATTTTCTAACATACCAATATGTTTAAAAAAAGAAAGAGAGAAAAGTTCCTCATAATGCTCTATATTATATATTATAGTTTTTAGAACATGGTCATACTCACTCAGCAGATCATAACTTAGTATTTTAATGCTAATCTTTTAAGTTTCTATAACTAATCAGTATTTTCTATACATCGTAGCTCATACTATAAAAACCTCTTGTTTCCCTTTGTTCTAAAAGCCTTTCAGTATGCAAGAAAATGAAATTAAACTTTTCAAACAATATCATATGTATTACAAAGAATGGTCTGAACCCAGGTGAATGGATATTTTTCGAAGTAACAATATTTCTCGAAGAGACTATTTGTATAATGATCATCCGGGTGGATGTAGTCCTGAGAAGGACTGTTTGATGTGACTGACGTTTCGACAACCTGTGCGGAAGTCATCTTCAGAGTCCAGTGAAGAAAAAGTCAGATATGGGTCTTATTTATACTGCCACAATAAACAATAGAACAATAGGTAAGGTTGTGAAAAGATGCGCGTCGCTGACTTGGCGTCGCTTCAGTTTCTGTTTAATAGTCTGTTGTATGGCGTGGGTAGTTTAATTGAGCGGTTGAGTGGATTCTGCTCAAACTTAGTAAACCAACTCTCAAGTACGAGGCGTTGCTTTTTATTGTTACAATAAGAAAGACATTCACTAGATTCCCAATTAATTGCGTGGCCAGTCTTGGTATGATGCATGGCAATGTTGTTACGATTATCCTGTTTCACAACTGCACTTTGATACCCACGCCATACAACAGACTATTAAACAGAAACTGAAGCAACGCCAAGTCAGCGACGCGCATCTTTTCACAACCTTACCTATTGTTCTATTGTTCTATTGTTTATTGTGGCAGTATAAATAAGACCCATATCTGACTTTTGCTTCACTGGACTCTGAAGATGACTTCCGCACAGGTTGTCGAAACGTCAGTCACATCAAACAGTCCTTCTCAGGACTACATCCACCCGGATGATCATTATACAAATATTGTCTCTTCGAGAAATATTGTTACTTCGAAAAATATCATATGTCACCACACCATACTGAATAATACTGATAAGCTATAAAAACACAAACTATAAGTAAATTCCGTGTAATAAGGCAGTTAGAGAATGAATGCTTGTGTCTTATGGGAAACAGTCCCTCAAGCTTTGCCCTAATGGTCCCATGCAATGCTTGGGATTCCATAAGACACTCACCTTCATGCTCTAACCCTAGCTTGATCCCTGAATATAGAGACTCAGGTATAAAAATATTTCACATACAAATTATATGTTCCAGATAAATATATCTCAAGTCTTTACGACATAACTGTCATTTAGTATAACTACAAGATACATGTATCTATATATTCAGTGTTGGTATCCCAAAGTAATTTCTTAACCTAACATATTGAAGTACAAGCATTTTATAGTGGTTTCTCCTTTGTATTTCAACCGACCATATTTTGATTTTTGAGCCGACATTTCAGCTAAAAGAGTTAAAAGTACCCCAAAGTACTCAGCTGTTAAATCTTCATATCATGTCGAACTTCAGAGACTTCTGTTGATGTTTTTGCATGCGGAAAAATATATAGGAAAGACAACACAATGTTACTAACTGATGATAATGTACTAAATTTAACCTTAGATTATGCTAATAATGTTTAGTCCAATATAATTATATTCTTTCAAACCGGGAGTTAGATGACCAAAAGAACAACGAGCGAATTTCGGCCGGCATTAAAGACTTGAAAATATCAATATATTTGAGGAAAATAGAAGATATCAGTAATATTTAAAGTACTATGCAAGCTATAGGCCCACACTAGTGCTTCGTTTCGTAAAAAAATATCTCAAAGCTTAAACAAACTTCAATGGCTTCCTCACCCGTTTGTCATGGGAAAATCGAGAAAGAACTTCAGCCAGGACATTTTATGGTATTTTAGATAGCACTCCAGTAGATGGTTATGGTTTGTGAGGAGCTATAAGTGCTACAAAGATAACAAATGCTGAGCTTACAAAGCAAGACACCATTACTGTTGAAGAACCGTTGAAAATGGCACGCTTTGATCGAAACAATAGAAGAGGACCACAAAGGATCATGTGTCACGAGACCACGTGGTTTCACTGTACGTACAGTAAAACCATGTGATACTTGGAACATAAACTAGAATACGGTAAACGATATTCGCTGGTACTCAACTTCACGAAAATGATTCGATCCATAAAATATATAATTCCAAACAATCACAGATGTTTAAAACAACCAGAGAAGTAGTCTAAAATCGATTTTAAGATTCATTTGACTACCTTGAATATTCCCGAATCTGGGACAGGAAACCCCACGGCACTCAATACTTGGAATATACACTAAGAATAGATAGATAGATAGATAGATAGTTTATTTGATAAGAACATTGCAGCCATAGGCTGAATTACGTGCTATTTACATGAAATTGATGAAAAGAAAATCAAAATACAATATAAAACTATAAAAGACTATAGAAATTTGTATGTTGAAAAGGGAAACTAATAAGAATGTTAATGGATAATATATATATATATATATATACATAAATTTAAAAATCTAGTTACGATAAATATGGCTCAGGATAAAGCTGTTTTTACAACACCCAGTCTTGTATTTTGGTAGATTGTAAGATCTTATTTTTCTCAAGGAATAAATTGGCGTGTTCTTTTTAGGCAATAAATGGTACAGTTTGTGATCCTCATTGCTATAAATCTCGTTGAATACCTTCAATGATATTTCTTCTCTTCTTTCAACCAGTGTAGGTAATCCTGACTCGCTTAGTGCCTCAGCGTATGACAATGAAGGGTGGATAATTCGTAGGGCGCGTTTTTGTAAACGTTCCCGGTCCTCGCTAAGATAAAACGGTAGCGCACGGTGGAAGACTGGAATTGCATATTCCAGTATAGATCTAATGCATGTGATGTAGAATAGGATAAGTTCTTTTTTGGGGCCACTGCCGATCTCTAAAGTTGCCTCAGGCAATAAAGGCGGGAAGTTCCGAGATATGTACATTCCATTTAAGATCGTTGCTAACATTCAGTCCAAAGATCTTGGAGCTAGACACTACTTCAAGGGGATTGCCGTTTACTTCTACGGGGTCGAAAGTTGGCTGTTTCTTTGCAAATAAAATTCTAATTCCCTGATACTACACGACAAAGGTATTCGGTGGTTGATACTCCATGACACTGCATGCCCATGAGTATATGGTGCTAGATACTTTGTGATACTTCACGTATCCGTATACTCAGCGTTCTATTCCAGGATACATAAAATACCTTCTAATATATGGAACCCATAATTTCCCTGATTTCCTTTATTTCACACAGTGCGAGTGGGTATTGGCAGCTAAGCTTTATAAAACTCTTTGTAATATTGACAGATAACACTAATACCTTCGTCTTGAGGTATGTTAGTGTACAATGAACAGACATCTAAAGTGGCAAGTATAAAGTCAGTTGTATTTTTCATGTAAGACTCTTGCAATCAGTTGTAAAAGTGAATCTATGAAACAAGAAATTCGTTAGGTAGGTCCACTACTACCAGAAACAATTGGTCTACCAACTGGAATTTTCTTGTGTATCTTAGTATGTAGAATTCTGGTATTCTTGGCTGCGTTTGGTTTTCTTTGAACCACTTCTGTGTCATTTTGTCAATATGACCGCTTCAAAATAATCGATTAACGACTTTGTTAACTTTAGCAGCCGTTTTGCTTACGATTGAATCTGGAAGGGGTTTATGATGTTTCTCCTCAAAGACTAGTGATAACCCTTCGTCTATTTAATAGTTCCTATTTATTATGACGGTAGTGGTACCTTTGTCAGCTTTCTTAAGGTTAATCTCTTTATTAGCAGATAGATCTTTAAGAGTCCTACTTTCGTTTGTCCGAATGTTTACGATGAACAATGTTGGACAGATCAGTCTTAGTAAGTTCCAGGTATGTTTCACGAGATTGAAATCGGAGCTAGATATTTATTCACTGCTAAAGATCAGCCGTACCGAAGCAGATTTATTCGACCATTGGAAACAAAATAAATCGTTAGTTTTAATCCAAACGAGGAGGCGACTCTGGCGCCTGTGATTATATGGTGACACTTTTGACAGTTTGAACCCTTCCGAAGAAAAAGCCTTCTTTGCATTCGAATGCCTTTTTGGAGGGGAAGCAATGGTCTTTGAGGCGGGAAGTTTCGTTCTCCATGATTATCATCTTGTTTAAAAAAATCAATTTGCCTATCGGCCATGTTTATCGGCGATGAATAATATCTTTCTCGATATCCAGAGGATATCCGTATATCAGTGACTAATACTAGTAATATCTGTCATCGTTGAGTTTGACATGTGATAATAAATAGTTACTCACAGACCTGTTTTTTGTCAATCAACTGATCGTGTCAACTTAGCTTCAAACGCAATTGGACCACCGACAGCTCCGCCACCCAAGAGAAGGAGACAAGATAAAATGTAATAATGTAAAATACTTGTAAATATAAATCTTTGTTGATATCATCTGATTCCTGGTTTTTGATCTGCCATAATTTGATCACCTACTAGTCCTTGACGCATTGCCGCCAATCAAAGACCGTAAACAAACAGTTTTTGCAAGAACAATTATCATGTCGTAAGTCTTCGTCATGCAGTATAGTAAAACCCAGAGTATAAGAACCTTGAATTTAAGAACCTGGTAGGCTAAAGAATCAATTTAAACCTCATTTACATAATCTATTTAAGCCTAAAAATTGTTAAGCCTAAAAGGTGTTTGTTTTATGAAAACGAAAATATAATTCATCAACGATCCGCATAAAAACTTAGTTTCCCTTCTGGTAGATCCATGTTATAATCGAAATAGTGGGATATAACTCACTCCAAATATGATTCAAATATAAAGGGCATGCCTTTTTAAAATAGTTGAAAAGTTGGGCCTAATTCTTAGGAGGATCATTGCTACTAAAATTCAAGGCTAAAGCCAATCTTTTTTCTATAATTGAGAAACATCCCGAGTGAAAATCCCCTGCCATCAAAAAAATCTCTGCATTGATTATCACTTTTATGGATTGTTGGCTTCGAATGTGAGTTTGTCATTATCAAAACAAAAGGATTTTTATTTTGACAGATACTTTAAAACCTTTTCGATAATAAACGCATGCTCACAAAGCTTTTCCGACAAGATTACGAACTATTTCGCTTCTTTCGAATATTTCACAGCTGAATGATTATGCTAATGTGACTTGTGCTTCGTATTTCCAAAGAGTGAGCGATGGGGGTTCGGTTCACTGTCGATGACCTCCAATGAATCTTTCACTAATTTATGTTAATCCTTCCTCTTTTGTCCTCACGATTACACCGAACAATAGGGCATTCGGTGATACGACAACATTTAAATTTACCACCACATTAATTATGTAAATTTTAGAATATATAAACAATGGTTATGAGTATTCTTTACATTAAAATCCTTTTTTTCGAAGTAACGATATTTCTCGAAGAGACAATATTTGTATAATGATCATCCGGGTGGATGTAGTCCTGAGAAAGACTGTTTGATGTGACTGACGTTTCGACAACCTGTGCGGAAGTCATCTTCAGAGTCCAGTGAAGCAAAAGTCAGATATGGGTCTTATTTATACTGCCACAATAAACAATAGAACAATAGAACAATAGGTAAGGTTGTGAAAAGATACACGTCGCTGACAACCTTACCTATTATTCTATTGTTCTATTATTTATTGTGGCAGTATAAATAAGACCCATATCTGACTTTTTCTTCACTGGAATACAAGGATCACGAAATGTCGCAAGGCGCGACCTGATATCCAAGTCTGGCGAGTAGACGCAATGTTGACACTCGCATTGCAATTGAAGAAAACAATAATAAGTGACTTTAGTAGTGTAGGGCGCATGGCACGACCCCGGTTTTCGAGGTGGATTTGCTAATTTTTGAGGTGGCTTCGAGTATTTTGCAGTGGATTTAATTATTTTCTACTACGTCACGCATTACCATTGCCATCCCTTCCTATTGTGTCAAAACACATTGAAAATCAATAGCATAGAGGATGGAAGGGGATTTTTAAAATCATTTTTAATTACTTATTACCATAAAATGATGGGTAAGTGGTGAGTTATTATTTGTCTTCGAACAAGTCCAGACAAAGAACAATTAAACAGCTGAATTCAGCAATTGATCAAGGAATCAATGAATAGTTTAAAGTTAAACATTTTATATACTCTGCATGGATAGCGTCTTTTTGGAAAGTACCTTCGAGTAAATTGATTGCTGTAACTCTTCAACAAACCTTGGAACTATGGACTCCTTCAATTACTGAAAACCTTTACGATTCCTGTACTAAGTAATGGTGAAACTTTACCAAGCACTAGTGCTCACAGGAAGAAAAAAAAATTATATTGTCCCCAACACAAAGGAATTAAAGCCCATAATTGAAAAACAAAAAATACAACAGTTTCAAAATTATATTGTTTACGTTTGTTTCTTCCACTATTTTTTTAATATTATACCGAGCTTTCGCACTTCTAGTGCATCATCAGGGCGAAAAGTATGTTTTACACCGATTCAAATTATTTAAAGACTATAAGCCTATAAGACTATAGTCTTTAAATAATTTGAATCGGTGTAAAACATACTTTTCGCCCTGATGATGCACTAGAAGTGCGAAAGCTCGGTATAATATTAAAAAAATAGTGGAAGAAACAAACGTAAACAATGATCAATGGTCGTTTGTTATAAGTCGATGGACGATAATCGATGGTGGTTTGTTATAGGTGGATGGTCGATGGTCGTTTGTAATAGGTCGACGGTTGATGGTTGAAGGCTGATGATCGATGGTCGATGGTCGATGGTCGATAATCGATGGTCGATGGTCGATGGTCGATGGTCGATGGTCGTTTGTTAAAGGTCGGTTGTCGATGGTTGATGGTCAATGGTCGATGGTCGATGGTGTTTGTTATAGGTGAATGGTCCATGGTCGATGGTCCTTTGTTATAAGTCCATGGTCGATGGTGTTTATTATAGGTGGATGGTCCATGGTCGATGGTCCTTTGTAATAAGTCGATGGTCGATGGTGTTTATTATAGGTGGATGGTCGATGGTCGTTTGTAATAGGTCAATGGTTCATGGTCGATGGTCGATGGTCGATGGTCGATAGTTGATGGTCGTTTGTTATAGGTCGATGGTCGTTGACGGATGGTCGATGGTCGTTTGTTATAGGTGGATGGTCCATTGTCGATGGTCGATGACCAATGGTCCCATGGTTCATGGTCGATGGTCGTTTGCTATAGATCGATGGTCGATAGTCGAAGGTCGTTTGTTATAGGTCGACGGTCGACGGTCGACGGTTGATGGTTGAAGGCTGATGATCGATGGTCGATGGTCGATGGTCGATGGTCGATGGTCGATGGTCGATGGTCGATGGTCGATGGTCGATAATCGATGGTCGATGGTCGATGGTCGATGGTCGATGGTTGATGGTCAATGGTCGATGGTCGATGGTGTTTGTTATAGGTGAATGGTCCATGGTCGATGGTCCTTTGTTATAAGTCCATGGTTGATGGTGTTTATTATAGGTGGATGGTCCATGGTCGATGGTCCTTTGTAATAAGTCGATGGTCGATGGTGTTTATTATAGGTGGATGGTCGATGGTCGATGGTCGATGGTCGATGGTCGATGGTCGATGGTCGATGGTCGATGGTCGATGGTCGATGGTCGATGGTCGATGGTCGATGGTCGATGGTCGATGGTCGATGGTCGATGGTCGATGGTCGATGGTCGATGGTCGATGGTCGATGGTCGATGGTCGATGGTCAGCGGTCCATCAACTTTAGTCCGTAGTGGATGGTCGATGGTCGATGGTCGATGGTCGATGGTCGATGGTCGATGGTCGATGGTCGATGGTCGATGGTCGATGGTCGATGGTCGATGGTCGATGGTCGATGGTCGATGGTCGATGGTCGATGATCGATGGTCAGCGGTCCATCAATTTTAGTCCGTAGTGGATGGTCGATGGTCGATGGTCGATGGTCGATGGTCGATGGTCGATGGTCGATGGTCGATGGTCGATGGTCGATGGTCGATGGTCGATGGTCGATGGTCGATGGTCGATGGTCGATGGTCGATGGTCGATGGTGGATGGTCGATGGTCGATGGTCGATGGTCGATGGTCGATGGTCGATGGTCGATGGTCGATGGTCGATGGTCGATGGTCGATGGTCGATGGTCGATGGTCGATGGTCGATGGTCGATGGTCGATGGTCAGCGGTCCATCAACTTTAGTCCGTAGTGGATGGTCGATGGTCGATGGTCGATGGTCGATGGTCGATGGTCGATGGTCGATGGTCGATGGTCGATGGTCGATGATCGATGGTCAGCGGTCCATCAATTTTAGTCCGTAGTGGATGGTCGATGGTCGATGGTCGATGGTCGATGGTCGATGGTCGATGGTCGATGGTCGATGGTCGATGGTCGATGGTCGATGGTCGATGGTCGATGGTCGATGGTCGATGGTCGATGGTCGATGGTCGATGATCGATGGTCAGCGGTCCATCAATTTTAGTCCGTAGTGGATGGTCGATGGTCGATGGTCGATGGTCGATGGTGGATGGTCGATGGTCGATGGTCGATGGTCGATGGTCGATGGTCGATGGTCGATGGTCGATGGTCGATGGTCGATGGTCGATGGTCGATGGTCGATGGTCGATGGTCGATGGTCGATGGTCGATGGTCGATGGTCGATGGTCGATGGTCGATGGTCGATGGTCGATGGTCGATGGTCGATGGTCGATGGTCGATGGTCGATGGTCGATGGTCGATGGTCGATGGTCGATGGTCGATGGTCCATCCCCTTTAGTCCGTAGTCGATGGTCGATGGTCGATGGTCGATGGTCGATGGTCGATGGTCGATGGTCGATGGTCGATGGTCGATGGTCGATGGTCGATGGTCGATGGTCGATGGTCGATGGTCGATGGTCGATGGTCGATGGTCGATGGTCGATGGTCGATGGTCGATGGTCGATGGTCGATGGTCGATGGTCGATGGTCGATGGTCGATGGTCGATGGTCGATGGTCGATGGTCGATGGTCGATGGTCGATGGTCGATGGTCGATGGTCCATCCCCTTTAGTCCGTAGTCGATGGTCGATGGTCGATGGTCGATGGTCGATGGTCGATGGTCGATGGTCGATGGTCGATGGTCGATGGTCGATGGTCGATGGTCGATGGTCGATGGTCGATGGTCGATGGTCGATGGTCGATGGTCGATGGTCGATGGTCGATGGTCGATGGTCGATGGTCGATGGTCGATGGTCGATGGTCGATGGTCGATGGTCGATGGTCGATGGTCGATGGTCGATGGTCGATGGTCGATGGTCGATGGTCGATGGTCGATGGTCGATGGTCGATGGTCGATGGTCGATGGTCGATGGTCGATGGTCGATGGTCAGCGGTCCATCAACTTTAGTCCGTAGTGGATGGTCGATGGTCGATGGTCGATGGTCGATGGTCGATGGTCGATGGTCGATGGTCGATGGTCGATGGTCGATGGTCGATGGTCGATGGTCGATGGTCGATGGTCGATGGTCGATGGTCGATGGTCGATGGTCGATGGTCGATGGTCGATGGTCGATGGTCGATGGTCGATGGTCGATGGTCGATGGTCGATGGTCGATGGTCGATGGTCGATGGTCGATGGTCGATGGTCGATGGTCGATGGTCGATGGTCGATGGTCGATGGTCGATGGTCGATGGTCGATGGTCGATGGTCGATGGTCAGCGGTCCATCAACTTTAGTCCGTAGTGGATGTTCGATGGTCGATGGTCGATGGTCGATGGTCGATGGTCGATGGTCGATGGTCGATGGTCGATGGTCGATGGTCGATGGTCGATGGTCGATGGTCGATGGTCGATGGTCGATGGTCGATGGTCGATGGTCGATGGTCGATGGTCGATGGTCGATGGTCGATGGTCGATGGTCGATGGTCGATGGTCGATGGTCGATGGTCAGCGGTCCATCAACTTTAGTCCGTAGTGGATGGTCGATGGTCGATGGTCGATGGTCGATGGTCGATGGTCGATGGTCGATGGTCGATGGTCGATGGTCGATGGTCGATGGTCGATGGTCGATGGTCGATGGTCGATGGTCGATGGTCGATGGTCGATGGTCGATGGTCGATGGTCGATGGTCGATGGTCGATGGTCGATGGTCGATGGTCGATGGTCGATGGTCGATGGTCGATGGTCGATGGTCGATGGTCGATGGTCGATGGTCGATGGTCGATGGTCGATGGTCGATGGTCGATGGTCGATGGTCGATGGTCGATGGTCGATGGTCGATGGTCGATGGTCGATGGTCGATGGTCGATGGTCGATGGTCGATGGTCGATGGTCGATGGTCGATGGTCGATGGTCGATGGTCGATGGTCGATGGTCGATGGTCGATGGTCGATGGTCGATGGTCGATGGTCGATGGTCGATGGTCGATGGTCGATGGTCGATGGTCGATGGTCGATGGTCGATGGTCGATGGTCGATGGTCGATGGTCGATGGTCGATGGTCGATGGTCGATGGTCGATGGTCGATGGTCGATGGTCGATGGTCGATGGTCGATGGTCGATGGTCGATGGTCGATGGTCGATGGTCGATGGTCGATGGTCGATGGTCGATGGTCGATGGTCGATGGTCGATGGTCGATGGTCGATGGTCGATGGTCGATGGTCGATGGTCGATGGTCGATGGTCGATGGTCGATGGTCGATGGTCGATGGTCGATGGTCGATGGTCGATGGTCGATGGTCGATGGTCGATGGTCGATGGTCGATGGTCGATGGTCGATGGTCGATGGTCGATGGTCGATGGTCGATGGTCGATGGTCGATGGTCGATGGTCGATGGTCGATGGTCGATGGTCGATGGTCGATGGTCGATGGTCGATGGTCGATGGTCGATGGTCGATGGTCGATGGTCGATGGTCGATGGTCGATGGTCGATGGTCGATGGTCGATGGTCGATGGTCGATGGTCGATGGTCGATGGTCGATGGTCGATGGTCGATGGTCGATGGTCGATGGTCGATGGTCGATGGTCGATGGTCGATGGTCGATGGTCGATGGTCGATGGTCGATGGTCGATGGTCGATGGTCGATGGTCGATGGTCGATGGTCAGCGGTCCATCAACTTTAGTCCGTAGTGGATGGTCGATGGTCGATGGTCGATGGTCGATGGTCGATGGTCGATGGTCGATGGTCGATGGTCGATGGTCGATGGTCGATGGTCGATGGTCGATGGTCGATGGTCGATGGTCGATGGTCGATGGTCGATGGTCGATGGTCGATGGTCGATGGTCGATGGTCGATGGTCGATGGTCGATGGTCGATGGTCGATGGTCGATGGTCGATGGTCGATGGTCGATGGTCGATGGTCGATGGTCGATGGTCGATGGTCGATGGTCGATGGTCGATGGTCGATGGTCGATGGTCGATGGTCGATGGTCGATGGTCGATGGTCGATGGTCGATGGTCGATGGTCGATGGTCGATGGTCGATGGTCGATGGTCGATGGTCGATGGTCGATGGTCGATGGTCGATGGTCGATGGTCAGCGGTCCATCAACTTTAGTCCGTAGTGGATGGTCGATGGTCGATGGTCGATGGTCGATGGTGGATGGTCGATGGTGGATGGTCGATGGTCGATGGTCGATGGTCGATGGTCGATGGTCGATGGTCGATGGTCGATGGTCGATGGTCGATGGTCGATGGTCGATGGTCGATGGTCGATGGTCAGCGGTCCATCAACTTTAGTCCGTAGTGGATGGTCGATGGTCGATGGTCGATGGTCGATGGTCGATGGTCGATGGTCGATGGTCGATGGTCGATGGTCGATGGTCGATGGTCGATGGTCGATGGTCGATGGTCGATGGTCGATGGTCGATGGTCGATGGTCGATGGTCGATGGTCAGCGGTCCATCAACTTTAGTCCGTAGTCGATGGTCGATGGTCGATGGTCGATGGTCGATGGTCGATGGTCGATGGTCGATGGTCGATGGTCGATGGTCGATGGTCGATGGTCGATGGTCGATGGTCGATGGTCGATGGTCGATGGTCGATGGTCGATGGTCGATGGTCGATGGTCGATGGTCGATGGTCGATGGTCAGCGGTCCATCAACTTTAGTCCGTAGTGGATGGTCGATGGTCGATGGTCGATGGTCGATGGTCGATGGTCGATGGTCGATGGTCGATGGTCGATGGTCGATGGTCGATGGTCGATGGTCGATGGTCGATGGTCGATGGTCGATGGTCGATGGTCGATGGTCGATGGTCGATGGTCGATGGTCGATGGTCGATGGTCGATGGTCGATGGTCGATGGTCGATGGTCGATGGTCGATGGTCGATGGTCGATGGTCGATGGTCGATGGTCGATGGTCGATGGTCGATGGTCGATGGTCGATGGTCGATGGTCGATGGTCGATGGTCGATGGTCGATGGTCGATGGTCGATGGTCGATGGTCGATGGTCGATGGTCGATGGTCGATGGTCGATGGTCGATGGTCGATGGTCGATGGTCGATGGTCGATGGTCAGTGGTCGATGATCGATGGTCGATGGTCGATGGTCGATGGTCGATGGTCGATGGTCGATGGTCGATGGTCGATGGTCGATGGTCGATGGTCGATGGTCGATGGTCGATGGTCGATGGTCGATGGTCGATGGTCGATGGTCGATGGTCGATGGTCGATGGTCGATGGTCGATGGTCGATGGTCGATGGTCGATGGTCGATGGTCGATGGTCGATGGTCGATGGTCGATGGTCGATGGTCGATGGTCGATGGTCGATGGTCGATGGTCGATGGTCGATGGTCGATGGTCGATGGTCGATGGTCGATGGTCGATGGTCGATGGTCGATGGTCGATGGTCGATGGTCGATGGTCGATGGTCGATGGTCGATGGTCGATGGTCGATGGTCGATGGTCGATGGTCGATGGTCGATGGTCGATGGTCGATGGTCGATGGTCGATGGTCGATGGTCGATGGTCGATGGTCGATGGTCGATGGTCGATGGTCGATGGTCGATGGTCGATGGTCGATGGTCGATGGTCGATGGTCGATGGTCGATGGTCGATGGTCGATGGTCGATGGTCGATGGTCGATGGTCGATGGTCGATGGTCGATGGTCGATGGTCGATGGTCGATGGTCGATGGTCGATGGTCGATGGTCGATGGTCGATGGTCGATGGTCGATGGTCGATGGTCGATGGTCGATGGTCGATGGTCGATGGTCGATGGTCGATGGTCGATGGTCGATGGTCGATGGTCGATGGTCGATGGTCGATGGTCGATGGTCGATGGTCGATGGTCGATGGTCGATGGTCGATGGTCGATGGTCGATGGTCGATGGTCGATGGTCGATGGTCGATGGTCGATGGTCGATGGTCGATGGTCGATGGTCGATGGTCGATGGTCGATGGTCGATGGTCGATGGTCGATGGTCGATGGTCGATGGTCGATGGTCAGCGGTCCATCAACTTTAGTCCGTAGTGGATGGTCGATGGTCGATGGTCGATGGTCGATGGTGGATGGTCGATGGTGGATGGTCGATGGTCGATGGTCGATGGTCGATGGTCGATGGTCGATGGTCGATGGTCGATGGTCGATGGTCGATGGTGGATGGTCGATGGTCGATGGTCGATGGTCAGCGGTCCATCAACTTTAGTCCGTAGTCGATGGTCGATGGTCGATGGTCGATGGTCGATGGTCGATGGTCGATGGTCGATGGTCGATGGTCGATGGTCGATGGTCGATGGTCGATGGTCGATGGTCGATGGTCGATGGTCGATGGTCGATGGTCGATGGTCGATGGTCGATGGTCGATGGTCGATGGTCAGCGGTCCATCAACTTTAGTCCGTAGTGGATGGTCGATGGTCGATGGTCGATGGTCGATGGTCGATGGTCGATGGTCGATGGTCGATGGTCGATGGTCGATGGTCGATGGTCGATGGTCGATGGTCGATGGTCGATGGTCGATGGTCGATGGTCGATGGTCGATGGTCGATGGTGGATGGTCGATGGTCGATGGTCGATGGTCAGCGGTCCATCAACTTTAGTCCGTAGTGGATGGTCGATGGTCGATGGTCGATGGTCGATGGTCGATGGTCGATGGTCGATGGTCGATGGTCGATGGTCGATGGTCGATGGTCGATGGTGGATGGTCGATGGTCGATGGTCGATGGTCAGCGGTCCATCAACTTTAGTCCGTAGTGGATGGTCGATGGTCGATGGTCGATGGTCGATGGTCGATGGTCGATGGTCGATGGTCGATGGTCGATGGTCGATGGTCGATGGTCGATGGTCGATGGTCGATGGTCGATGGTCGATGGTCGATGGTCGATGGTCGATGGTCGATGGTCGATGGTCGATGGTCGATGGTCGATGGTCGATGGTCGATGGTCGATGGTCGATGGTCGATGGTCGATGGTCGATGGTCGATGGTCGATGGTCGATGGTCGATGGTCGATGGTCGATGGTCGATGGTCGATGGTCGATGGTCGATGGTCGATGGTCGATGGTCGATGGTCGATGGTCGATGGTCGATGATCGATGGTCAGCGGTCCATCAACTTTAGTCCGTAGTGGATGGTCGATGGTCGATGGTCGATGGTCGATGGTCGATGGTGGATGGTCGATGGTGGATGGTCGATGGTCGATGGTCGATGGTCGATGGTCGATGGTCGATGGTCGATGGTCGATGGTCGATGGTCGATGGTCGATGGTCGATGGTCGATGGTCGATGGTCGATGGTCGATGGTCGATGGTCGATGGTCGATGGTCGATGGTCGATGGTCGATGGTCGATGGTCGATGGTCGATGGTCGATGGTCGATGGTCGATGGTCGATGGTCGATGGTCGATGGTCGATGGTCGATGGTCGATGGTCGATGGTCGATGGTCGATGGTCGATGGTCGATGGTCGATGGTCGATGGTCGATGGTCGATGGTCGATGGTCGATGGTCGATGGTCGATGGTCGATGGTCGATGGTCGATGGTCGATGGTCGATGGTCGATGGTCGATGGTCGATGGTCGATGGTCGATGGTCGATGGTCGATGGTCGATGGTCGATGGTCGATGGTCGATGGTCGATGGTCGATGGTCGATGATCGATGGTCAGCGGTCCATCAACTTTAGTCCGTAGTGGATGGTCGATGGTCGATGGTCGATGGTCGATGGTCGATGGTGGATGGTCGATGGTGGATGGTCGATGGTCGATGGTCGATGGTCGATGGTCGATGGTCGATGGTCGATGGTCGATGGTCGATGGTCGATGGTCGATGGTCGATGGTCGATGGTCGATGGTCGATGGTCGATGGTCGATGGTCGATGGTCGATGGTCGATGGTCGATGGTCGATGGTCGATGGTCGATGGTCGATGGTCGATGGTCGATGGTCGATGGTCGATGGTCGATGGTCGATGGTCGATGGTCGATGGTCGATGGTCGATGGTCGATGGTCGATGGTCGATGGTCGATGGTCGATGGTCGATGGTCAGCGGTCCATCAACTTTAGTCCGTAGTGGATGGTCGATGGTCGATGGTCGATGGTCGATGGTGGATGGTCGATGGTGGATGGTCGATGGTCGATGGTCGATGGTCGATGGTCGATGGTCGATGGTCGATGGTCGATGGTCGATGGTCGATGGTGGATGGTCGATGGTCGATGGTCGATGGTCAGCGGTCCATCAACTTTAGTCCGTAGTCGATGGTCGATGGTCGATGGTCGATGGTCGATGGTCGATGGTCGATGGTCGATGGTCGATGGTCGATGGTCGATGGTCGATGGTCGATGGTCGATGGTCGATGGTCGATGGTCGATGGTCGATGGTCGATGGTCGATGGTCGATGGTCGATGGTCAGCGGTCCATCAACTTTAGTCCGTAGTGGATGGTCGATGGTCGATGGTCGATGGTCGATGGTCGATGGTCGATGGTCGATGGTCGATGGTCGATGGTCGATGGTCGATGGTCGATGGTCGATGGTCGATGGTCGATGGTCGATGGTCGATGGTCGATGGTCGATGGTGGATGGTCGATGGTCGATGGTCGATGGTCAGCGGTCCATCAACTTTAGTCCGTAGTGGATGGTCGATGGTCGATGGTCGATGGTCGATGGTCGATGGTCGATGGTCGATGGTCGATGGTCGATGGTCGATGGTCGATGGTGGATGGTCGATGGTCGATGGTCGATGGTCAGCGGTCCATCAACTTTAGTCCGTAGTGGATGGTCGATGGTCGATGGTCGATGGTCGATGGTCGATGGTCGATGGTCGATGGTCGATGGTCGATGGTCGATGGTCGATGGTCGATGGTCGATGGTCGATGGTCGATGGTCGATGGTCGATGGTCGATGGTCGATGGTCGATGGTCGATGGTCGATGGTCGATGGTCGATGGTCGATGGTCGATGGTCGATGGTCGATGGTCGATGGTCGATGGTCGATGGTCGATGGTCGATGGTCGATGGTCGATGGTCGATGGTCGATGGTCGATGGTCGATGGTCGATGGTCGATGGTCGATGGTCGATGGTCGATGGTCGATGGTCGATGGTCGATGGTCGATGGTCGATGGTCGATGGTCGATGGTCGATGGTCGATGGTCGATGGTCGATGGTCGATGGTCGATGGTCGATGGTCGATGGTCGATGGTCGATGGTCGATGGTCGATGGTCGATGGTCGATGGTCGATGGTCGATGGTCGATGGTCGATGGTCGATGATCGATGGTCAGCGGTCCATCAACTTTAGTCCGTAGTGGATGGTCGATGGTCGATGGTCGATGGTCGATGGTCGATGGTGGATGGTCGATGGTGGATGGTCGATGGTCGATGGTCGATGGTCGATGGTCGATGGTCGATGGTCGATGGTCGATGGTCGATGGTCGATGGTCGATGGTCGATGGTCGATGGTCGATGGTCGATGGTCGATGGTCGATGGTCGATGGTCGATGGTCGATGGTCGATGGTCGATGGTCGATGGTCGATGGTCGATGGTCGATGGTCGATGGTCGATGGTCGATGGTCGATGGTCGATGGTCGATGGTCGATGGTCGATGGTCGATGGTCGATGGTCGATGGTCGATGGTCGATGGTCGATGGTCGATGGTCGATGGTCGATGGTCGATGGTCGATGGTCGATGGTCGATGGTCGATGGTCGATGGTCGATGGTCGATGGTCGATGGTCGATGGTCGATGGTCGATGGTCGATGGTCGATGGTCGATGGTCGATGGTCGATGGTCGATGATCGATGGTCAGCGGTCCATCAACTTTAGTCCGTAGTGGATGGTCGATGGTCGATGGTCGATGGTCGATGGTCGATGGTGGATGGTCGATGGTGGATGGTCGATGGTCGATGGTCGATGGTCGATGGTCGATGGTCGATGGTCGATGGTCGATGGTCGATGGTCGATGGTCGATGGTCGATGGTCGATGGTCGATGGTCGATGGTCGATGGTCGATGGTCGATGGTCGATGGTCGATGGTCGATGGTCGATGGTCGATGGTCGATGGTCGATGGTCGATGGTCGATGGTCGATGGTCGATGGTCGATGGTCGATGGTCGATGGTCGATGGTCGATGGTCGATGGTCGATGGTCGATGGTCGATGGTCGATGGTCGATGGTCGATGGTCGATGGTCGATGGTCGATGGTCGATGGTCGATGGTCGATGGTCGATGGTCGATGGTCGATGGTCGATGGTCGATGGTCGATGGTCGATGGTCGATGGTCGATGGTCGATGGTCGATGGTCGATGGTCGATGGTCGATGGTCGATGGTCGATGGTCGATGGTCGATGGTCGATGGTCGATGGTCGATGGTCGATGGTCGATGGTCGATGGTCGATGGTCGATGGTCGATGGTCGATGGTCGATGGTCGATGGTCGATGGTCGATGGTCGATGGTCGATGGTCGATGGTCGATGGTCGATGGTCGATGGTCGATGGTCGATGGTCGATGGTCGATGGTCGATGGTCGATGGTCGATGGTCGATGGTCGATGGTCGATGGTCGATGGTCGATGGTCGATGGTCGATGGTCGATGGTCGATGGTCGATGGTCGATGGTCGATGGTCGATGGTCGATGGTCGATGGTCGATGGTCGATGGTCGATGGTCGATGGTCGATGGTCGATGGTCGATGGTCGATGGTCGATGGTCGATGGTCGATGGTCGATGGTCGATGGTCGATGGTCGATGGTCGATGGTCGATGGTCGATGGTCGATGGTCGATGGTCGATGGTCGATGGTCGATGGTCGATGGTCGATGGTCGATGGTCGATGGTCGATGGTCGATGGTCGATGGTCGATGGTCGATGGTCGATGGTCGATGGTCGATGGTCAGCGGTCCATCAACTTTAGTCCGTAGTGGATGGTCGATGGTCGATGGTCGATGGTCGATGGTCGATGGTCGATGGTCGATGGTCGATGGTCGATGGTCGATGGTCGATGGTCGATGGTCGATGGTCGATGGTCGATGGTCGATGGTCGATGGTCGATGGTCGATGGTCGATGGTCGATGGTCGATGGTCGATGGTCGATGGTCGATGGTCGATGGTCGATGGTCGATGGTCGATGGTCGATGGTCGATGGTCGATGGTCGATGGTCGATGGTCGATGGTCGATGGTCGATGGTCGATGGTCGATGGTCGATGGTCGATGGTCGATGGTCGATGGTCGATGGTCGATGGTCGATGGTCGATGGTCGATGGTCGATGGTCGATGGTCGATGGTCGATGGTCGATGGTCGATGGTCGATGGTCGATGGTCGATGGTCGATGGTCGATGGTCGATGGTCGATGGTCGATGGTCGATGGTCGATGGTCGATGGTCGATGGTCGATGGTCGATGGTCGATGGTCGATGGTCGATGGTCGATGGTCGATGGTCGATGGTCGATGGTCGATGGTCGATGGTCGATGGTCGATGGTCGATGGTCGATGGTCGATGGTCGATGGTCGATGGTCGATGGTCGATGGTCGATGGTCGATGGTCGATGGTCGATGGTCGATGGTCGATGGTCGATGGTCGATGGTCGATGGTCGATGGTCGATGGTCGATGGTCGATGGTCGATGGTCGATGGTCGATGGTCGATGGTCGATGGTCGATGATCGATGGTCAGCGGTCCATCAACTTTAGTCCGTAGTGGATGGTCGATGGTCGATGGTCGATGGTCGATGGTCGATGGTGGATGGTCGATGGTGGATGGTCGATGGTCGATGGTCGATGGTCGATGGTCGATGGTCGATGGTCGATGGTCGATGGTCGATGGTCGATGGTCGATGGTCGATGGTCGATGGTCGATGGTCGATGGTCGATGGTCGATGGTCGATGGTCGATGGTCGATGGTCGATGGTCGATGGTCGATGGTCGATGGTCGATGGTCGATGGTCGATGGTCGATGGTCGATGGTCGATGGTCGATGGTCGATGGTCGATGGTCGATGGTCGATGGTCGATGGTCGATGGTCGATGGTCGATGGTCGATGGTCGATGGTCGATGGTCGATGGTCGATGGTCGATGGTCGATGGTCGATGGTCGATGGTCGATGGTCGATGGTCGATGGTCGATGGTCGATGGTCGATGGTCGATGGTCGATGGTCGATGGTCGATGGTCGATGGTCGATGGTCGATGGTCGATGGTCGATGGTCGATGGTCGATGGTCGATGGTCGATGGTCGATGATCGATGGTCAGCGGTCCATCAACTTTAGTCCGTAGTGGATGGTCGATGGTCGATGGTCGATGGTCGATGGTCGATGGTGGATGGTCGATGGTGGATGGTCGATGGTCGATGGTCGATGGTCGATGGTCGATGGTCGATGGTCGATGGTCGATGGTCGATGGTCGATGGTCGATGGTCGATGGTCGATGGTCGATGGTCGATGGTCGATGGTCGATGGTCGATGGTCGATGGTCGATGGTCGATGGTCGATGGTCGATGGTCGATGGTCGATGGTCGATGGTCGATGGTCGATGGTCGATGGTCGATGGTCGATGGTCGATGGTCGATGGTCGATGGTCGATGGTCAGCGGTCCATCAACTTTAGTCCGTAGTGGATGGTCGATGGTCGATGGTCGATGGTCGATGGTGGATGGTCGATGGTGGATGGTCGATGGTCGATGGTCGATGGTCGATGGTCGATGGTCGATGGTCGATGGTCGATGGTCGATGGTCGATGGTGGATGGTCGATGGTCGATGGTCGATGGTCAGCGGTCCATCAACTTTAGTCCGTAGTCGATGGTCGATGGTCGATGGTCGATGGTCGATGGTCGATGGTCGATGGTCGATGGTCGATGGTCGATGGTCGATGGTCGATGGTCGATGGTCGATGGTCGATGGTCGATGGTCGATGGTCGATGGTCGATGGTCAGCGGTCCATCAACTTTAGTCCGTAGTGGATGGTCGATGGTCGATGGTCGATGGTCGATGGTCGATGGTCGATGGTCGATGGTCGATGGTCGATGGTCGATGGTCGATGGTCGATGGTCGATGGTCGATGGTCGATGGTCGATGGTCGATGGTCGATGGTCGATGGTCGATGGTCGATGGTCGATGGTCGATGGTCGATGGTCAGCGGTCCATCAACTTTAGTCCGTAGTGGATGGTCGATGGTCGATGGTCGATGGTCGATGGTCGATGGTCGATGGTCGATGGTCGATGGTCGATGGTGGATGGTGGATGGTCGATGGTCGATGGTCAGCGGTCCATCAACTTTAGTCCGTAGTGGATGGTCGATGGTCGATGGTCGATGGTCGATGGTCGATGGTCGATGGTCGATGGTCGATGGTCGATGGTCGATGGTCGATGGTCGATGGTCGATGGTCGATGGTCGATGGTCGATGGTCGATGGTCGATGGTCGATGGTCGATGGTCGATGGTCGATGGTCGATGGTCGATGGTCGATGGTCGATGGTCGATGGTCGATGGTCGATGGTCGATGGTCGATGGTCGATGGTCGATGGTCGATGGTCGATGGTCGATGGTCGATGGTCGATGGTCGATGGTCGATGGTCGATGGTCGATGGTCGATGGTCGATGGTCGATGGTCGATGGTCGATGGTCGATGGTCGATGGTCGATGGTCGATGGTCGATGGTCGATGGTCGATGGTCGATGGTCGATGGTCGATGGTCGATGGTCGATGGTCGATGGTCGATGGTCGATGGTCGATGGTCGATGGTCGATGGTCGATGGTCGATGGTCGATGGTCGATGGTCGATGGTCGATGGTCGATGGTCGATGGTCGATGGTCGATGATCGATGGTCAGCGGTCCATCAACTTTAGTCCGTAGTGGATGGTCGATGGTCGATGGTCGATGGTCGATGGTCGATGGTGGATGGTCGATGGTGGATGGTCGATGGTCGATGGTCGATGGTCGATGGTCGATGGTGGATGGTCGATGGTGGATGGTCGATGGTCGATGGTCGATGGTCGATGGTCGATGGTCGATGGTCGATGGTCGATGGTCGATGGTCGATGGTCGATGGTCGATGGTCGATGGTCGATGGTCGATGGTCGATGGTCGATGGTCGATGGTCGATGGTCGATGGTCGATGGTCGATGGTCGATGGTCGATGGTCGATGGTCGATGGTCGATGGTCGATGGTCGATGGTCGATGGTCGATGGTCGATGGTCGATGGTCGATGGTCGATGGTCGATGGTCGATGGTCGATGGTCGATGGTCGATGGTCGATGGTCGATGGTCGATGGTCGATGGTCGATGGTCGATGGTCGATGGTCGATGGTCGATGGTCGATGGTCGATGGTCGATGGTCGATGGTCGATGGTCGATGGTCGATGGTCGATGGTCGATGGTCGATGGTCGATGGTCGATGGTCGATGGTCGATGGTCGATGGTCGATGGTCGATGGTCGATGGTCGATGATCGATGGTCAGCGGTCCATCAACTTTAGTCCGTAGTGGATGGTCGATGGTCGATGGTCGATGGTCGATGGTCGATGGTGGATGGTCGATGGTGGATGGTCGATGGTCGATGGTCGATGGTCGATGGTCGATGGTCGATGGTCGATGGTCGATGGTCGATGGTCGATGGTCGATGGTCGATGGTCGATGGTCGATGGTCGATGGTCGATGGTCGATGGTCGATGGTCGATGGTCGATGGTCGATGGTCGATGGTCGATGGTCGATGGTCGATGGTCGATGGTCGATGGTCGATGGTCGATGGTCGATGGTCGATGGTCGATGGTCGATGGTCGATGGTCGATGGTCGATGGTCGATGGTCGATGGTCGATGGTCGATGGTCGATGGTCGATGGTCGATGGTCGATGGTCGATGGTCGATGGTCGATGGTCGATGGTCGATGGTCGATGGTCGATGGTCGATGGTCGATGGTCGATGGTCGATGGTCGATGGTCGATGGTCGATGGTCGATGGTCGATGGTCGATGGTCGATGGTCGATGGTCGATGGTCGATGGTCGATGGTCGATGGTCGATGGTCGATGGTCGATGGTCGATGGTCGATGGTCGATGGTCGATGGTCGATGGTCGATGGTCGATGGTCGATGGTCGATGGTCGATGGTCGATGGTCGATGGTCGATGGTCGATGGTCGATGGTCGATGGTCGATGGTCGATGGTCGATGGTCGATGGTCGATGGTCGATGGTCGATGGTCGATGGTCGATGGTCGATGGTCGATGGTCGATGGTCGATGGTCGATGGTCGATGGTCGATGGTCGATGGTCGATGGTCGATGGTCGATGGTCGATGGTCGATGGTCGATGGTCGATGGTCGATGGTCGATGGTCGATGGTCGATGGTCGATGGTCGATGGTCGATGGTCGATGGTCGATGGTCGATGGTCGATGGTCGATGGTCGATGGTCGATGGTCGATGGTCGATGGTCGATGGTCGATGGTCGATGGTCGATGGTCGATGGTCGATGGTCGATGGTCGATGGTCGATGGTCGATGGTCGATGGTCGATGGTCGATGGTCGATGGTCGATGGTCGATGGTCAGCGGTCCATCAACTTTAGTCCGTAGTGGATGGTCGATGGTCGATGGTCGATGGTCGATGGTCGATGGTCGATGGTCGATGGTCGATGGTCGATGGTCGATGGTCGATGGTCGATGGTCGATGGTCGATGGTCGATGGTCGATGGTCGATGGTCGATGGTCGATGGTCGATGGTCGATGGTCGATGGTCGATGGTCGATGGTCGATGGTCGATGGTCGATGGTCGATGGTCGATGGTCGATGGTCGATGGTCGATGGTCGATGGTCGATGGTCGATGGTCGATGGTCGATGGTCGATGGTCGATGGTCGATGGTCGATGGTCGATGGTCGATGGTCGATGGTCGATGGTCGATGGTCGATGGTCGATGGTCGATGGTCGATGGTCGATGGTCGATGGTCAGCGGTCCATCAACTTTAGTCCGTAGTGGATGGTCGATGGTCGATGGTCGATGGTCGATGGTGGATGGTCGATGGTGGATGGTCGATGGTCGATGGTCGATGGTCGATGGTCGATGGTCGATGGTCGATGGTCGATGGTCGATGGTGGATGGTCGATGGTCGATGGTCGATGGTCAGCGGTCCATCAACTTTAGTCCGTAGTCGATGGTCGATGGTCGATGGTCGATGGTCGATGGTCGATGGTCGATGGTCGATGGTCGATGGTCGATGGTCGATGGTCGATGGTCGATGGTCGATGGTCGATGGTCGATGGTCGATGGTCGATGGTCGATGGTCGATGGTCGATGGTCAGCGGTCCATCAACTTTAGTCCGTAGTGGATGGTCGATGGTCGATGGTCGATGGTCGATGGTCGATGGTCGATGGTCGATGGTCGATGGTCGATGGTCGATGGTCGATGGTCGATGGTCGATGGTCGATGGTCGATGGTCGATGGTCGATGGTCGATGGTCGATGGTCGATGGTCGATGGTCGATGGTCGATGGTCGATGGTCGATGGTCGATGGTCGATGGTCGATGGTCGATGGTCGATGGTCGATGGTCGATGGTCGATGGTCGATGGTCGATGGTCGATGGTCGATGGTCGATGGTCGATGGTCGATGGTCGATGGTCGATGGTCGATGGTCGATGGTCGATGGTCGATGGTCGATGGTCGATGGTCGATGGTCGATGGTCGATGGTCGATGGTCGATGGTCGATGGTCGATGGTCGATGGTCGATGGTCGATGGTCGATGGTCGATGGTCGATGGTCGATGGTCGATGGTCGATGGTCGATGGTCGATGGTCGATGGTCGATGGTCGATGGTCGATGGTCGATGGTCGATGGTCGATGGTCGATGGTCGATGGTCGATGGTCGATGGTCGATGGTCGATGGTCGATGGTCGATGGTCGATGGTCGATGGTCGATGGTCGATGGTCGATGGTCGATGGTCGATGGTCGATGGTCGATGGTCGATGGTCGATGGTCGATGGTCGATGGTCGATGGTCGATGGTCGATGGTCGATGGTCGATGGTCGATGGTCGATGGTCGATGGTCGATGGTCGATGGTCGATGGTCGATGGTCGATGGTCGATGGTCGATGGTCGATGGTCGATGGTCGATGGTCGATGGTCGATGGTCGATGGTCGATGGTCGATGGTCGATGGTCGATGGTCGATGGTCGATGGTCGATGGTCGATGGTCGATGGTCGATGGTCGATGGTCGATGGTCGATGGTCGATGGTCGATGGTCGATGGTCGATGGTCGATGGTCGATGGTCGATGGTCGATGGTCGATGGTCGATGGTCAGCGGTCCATCAACTTTAGTCCGTAGTGGATGGTCGATGGTCGATGGTCGATGGTCGATGGTCGATGGTCGATGGTCGATGGTCGATGGTCGATGGTCGATGGTCGATGGTCGATGGTCGATGGTCGATGGTCGATGGTCGATGGTCGATGGTCGATGGTCGATGGTCGATGGTCGATGGTCGATGGTCGATGGTCGATGGTCGATGGTCGATGGTCGATGGTCGATGGTCGATGGTCGATGGTCGATGGTCGATGGTCGATGGTCGATGGTCGATGGTCGATGGTCGATGGTCGATGGTCGATGGTCGATGGTCGATGGTCGATGGTCGATGGTCGATGGTCGATGGTCGATGGTCGATGGTCGATGGTCGATGGTCGATGGTCGATGGTCGATGGTCGATGGTCGATGGTCGATGGTCGATGGTCGATGGTCGATGGTCGATGGTCGATGGTCGATGGTCGATGGTCGATGGTCGATGGTCGATGGTCAGCGGTCCATCAACTTTAGTCCGTAGTGGATGGTCGATGGTCGATGGTCGATGGTCGATGGTGGATGGTCGATGGTGGATGGTCGATGGTCGATGGTCGATGGTCGATGGTCGATGGTCGATGGTCGATGGTCGATGGTCGATGGTCGATGGTGGATGGTCGATGGTCGATGGTCGATGGTCAGCGGTCCATCAACTTTAGTCCGTAGTCGATGGTCGATGGTCGATGGTCGATGGTCGATGGTCGATGGTCGATGGTCGATGGTCGATGGTCGATGGTCGATGGTCGATGGTCGATGGTCGATGGTCGATGGTCGATGGTCGATGGTCGATGGTCGATGGTCGATGGTCGATGGTCGATGGTCGATGGTCGATGGTCGATGGTCGATGGTCGATGGTCGATGGTCAGCGGTCCATCAACTTTAGTCCGTAGTGGATGGTCGATGGTCGATGGTCGATGGTCGATGGTCGATGGTCGATGGTCGATGGTCGATGGTCGATGGTCGATGGTCGATGGTCGATGGTCGATGGTCGATGGTCGATGGTCGATGGTCGATGGTCGATGGTCGATGGTCGATGGTGGATGGTCGATGGTCGATGGTCGATGGTCAGCGGTCCATCAACTTTAGTCCGTAGTGGATGGTCGATGGTCGATGGTCGATGGTCGATGGTCGATGGTCGATGGTCGATGGTCGATGGTCGATGGTCGATGGTCGATGGTGGATGGTCGATGGTCGATGGTCGATGGTCAGCGGTCCATCAACTTTAGTCCGTAGTGGATGGTCGATGGTCGATGGTCGATGGTCGATGGTCGATGGTCGATGGTCGATGGTCGATGGTCGATGGTCGATGGTCGATGGTCGATGGTCGATGGTCGATGGTCGATGGTCGATGGTCGATGGTCGATGGTCGATGGTCGATGGTCGATGGTCGATGGTCGATGGTCGATGGTCGATGGTCGATGGTCGATGGTCGATGGTCGATGGTCGATGGTCGATGGTCGATGGTCGATGGTCGATGGTCGATGGTCGATGGTCGATGGTCGATGGTCGATGGTCGATGGTCGATGGTCGATGGTCGATGGTCGATGGTCGATGGTCGATGGTCGATGGTCGATGGTCGATGGTCGATGGTCGATGGTCGATGGTCGATGGTCGATGGTCGATGGTCGATGGTCGATGGTCGATGGTCGATGGTCGATGGTCGATGGTCGATGGTCGATGGTCGATGGTCGATGGTCGATGGTCGATGGTCGATGGTCGATGGTCGATGGTCGATGGTCGATGGTCGATGGTCGATGGTCGATGGTCGATGGTCGATGGTCGATGGTCGATGGTCGATGGTCGATGGTCGATGGTCGATGGTCGATGGTCGATGGTCGATGATCGATGGTCAGCGGTCCATCAACTTTAGTCCGTAGTGGATGGTCGATGGTCGATGGTCGATGGTCGATGGTCGATGGTGGATGGTCGATGGTGGATGGTCGATGGTCGATGGTCGATGGTCGATGGTCGATGGTCGATGGTCGATGGTCGATGGTCGATGGTCGATGGTCGATGGTCGATGGTCGATGGTCGATGGTCGATGGTCGATGGTCGATGGTCGATGGTCGATGGTCGATGGTCGATGGTCGATGGTCGATGGTCGATGGTCGATGGTCGATGGTCGATGGTCGATGGTCGATGGTCGATGGTCGATGGTCGATGGTCGATGGTCGATGGTCGATGGTCGATGGTCGATGGTCGATGGTCGATGGTCGATGGTCGATGGTCGATGGTCGATGGTCGATGGTCGATGGTCGATGGTCGATGGTCGATGGTCGATGGTCGATGGTCGATGGTCGATGGTCGATGGTCGATGGTCGATGGTCGATGGTCGATGGTCGATGGTCGATGGTCGATGGTCGATGGTCGATGATCGATGGTCAGCGGTCCATCAACTTTAGTCCGTAGTGGATGGTCGATGGTCGATGGTCGATGGTCGATGGTCGATGGTGGATGGTCGATGGTGGATGGTCGATGGTCGATGGTCGATGGTCGATGGTCGATGGTCGATGGTCGATGGTCGATGGTCGATGGTGGATGGTCGATGGTCGATGGTCGATGGTCGATGGTCGATGGTGGATGGTCGATGGTCGATGGTCGATGGTCGATGGTCGATGGTCGATGGTCGATGGTCGATGGTCGATGGTCGATGGTCGATGGTCGATGGTCGATGGTCGATGGTCGATGGTCGATGGTCGATGGTCGATGGTCGATGGTCGATGGTCGATGGTCGATGGTCGATGGTCGATGGTCGATGGTCGATGGTCGATGGTCGATGGTCGATGGTCGATGGTCGATGGTCGATGGTCGATGGTCGATGGTCGATGGTCGATGGTCGATGGTCGATGGTCGATGGTCGATGGTCGATGGTCGATGGTCGATGGTCGATGGTCGATGGTCGATGGTCGATGGTCGATGGTCGATGGTCGATGGTCGATGGTCGATGGTCGATGGTCGATGGTCGATGGTCGATGGTCGATGGTCGATGGTCGATGGTCGATGGTCGATGGTCGATGGTCGATGGTCGATGGTCGATGGTCGATGGTCGATGGTCGATGGTCGATGGTCGATGGTCGATGGTCGATGGTCGATGGTCGATGGTCGATGGTCGATGGTCGATGGTCGATGGTCGATGGTCGATGGTCGATGGTCGATGGTCGATGGTCGATGGTCGATGGTCGATGGTCGATGGTCGATGGTCGATGGTCGATGGTCGATGGTCGATGGTCGATGGTCGATGGTCGATGGTCGATGGTCGATGGTCGATGGTCGATGGTCGATGGTCGATGGTCGATGGTCGATGGTCGATGGTCGATGGTCGATGGTCGATGGTCGATGGTCGATGGTCGATGGTCGATGGTCGATGGTCGATGGTCGATGGTCGATGGTCGATGGTCAGCGGTCCATCAACTTTAGTCCGTAGTGGATGGTCGATGGTCGATGGTCGATGGTCGATGGTCGATGGTCGATGGTCGATGGTCGATGGTCGATGGTCGATGGTCGATGGTCGATGGTCGATGGTGGATGGTCGATGGTCGATGGTCGATGGTCGATGGTCGATGGTCGATGGTCGATGGTCGATGGTCGATGGTCGATGGTCGATGGTCGATGGTCGATGGTCGATGGTCGATGGTCGATGGTCGATGGTCGATGGTCGATGGTCGATGGTCGATGGTCGATGGTCGATGGTCGATGGTCGATGGTCGATGGTCGATGGTCGATGGTGGATGGTCGATGGTCGATGGTCGATGGTCAGCGGTCCATCAACTTTAGTCCGTAGTGGATGGTCGATGGTCGATGGTCGATGGTCGATGGTCGATGGTCGATGGTCGATGGTCGATGGTCGATGGTCGATGGTCGATGGTCGATGGTCGATGGTCGATGGTCGATGGTCGATGGTCGATGGTCGATGGTCGATGGTCGATGGTCGATGGTCGATGGTCGATGGTCGATGGTCGATGGTCGATGGTCGATGGTCGATGGTCGATGGTCGATGGTCGATGGTCGATGGTCGATGGTCGATGGTCGATGGTCGATGGTCGATGGTCGATGGTCGATGGTCGATGGTCGATGGTCGATGGTCGATGGTCGATGGTCGATGGTCGATGGTCGATGGTCGATGGTCGATGGTCGATGGTCGATGGTCGATGGTCGATGGTCGATGGTCGATGGTCGATGGTCGATGGTCGATGGTCGATGGTCGATGGTCGATGGTCGATGGTCGATGGTCGATGGTCGATGGTCGATGGTCGATGGTCGATGGTCGATGGTCGATGGTCGATGGTCGATGGTCGATGGTCGATGGTCGATGGTCGATGGTCGATGGTCGATGGTCGATGGTCGATGGTCGATGGTCGATGGTCGATGGTCGATGGTCGATGGTCGATGGTCGATGGTCGATGGTCAGCGGTCCATCAACTTTAGTCCGTAGTGGATGGTCGATGGTCGATGGTCGATGGTCGATGGTCGATGGTCGATGGTCGATGGTCGATGGTCGATGGTCGATGGTCGATGGTCGATGGTCGATGGTCGATGGTCGATGGTCGATGGTCGATGGTCGATGGTCGATGGTCGATGGTCGATGGTCGATGGTCGATGGTCGATGGTCGATGGTCGATGGTCGATGGTCGATGGTCGATGGTCGATGGTCGATGGTCGATGGTCGATGGTCGATGGTCGATGGTCGATGGTCGATGGTCGATGGTCGATGGTCGATGGTGGATGGTCGATGGTCGATGGTCGATGGTCAGCGGTCCATCAACTTTAGTCCGTAGTGGATGGTCGATGGTCGATGGTCGATGGTCGATGGTCGATGGTCGATGGTCGATGGTCGATGGTCGATGGTCGATGGTCGATGGTCGATGGTCGATGGTCGATGGTCGATGGTCGATGGTCGATGGTCGATGGTCGATGGTCGATGGTCGATGGTCGATGGTCGATGGTCGATGGTCGATGGTCGATGGTCGATGGTCGATGGTCGATGGTCGATGGTCGATGGTCGATGGTCGATGGTCGATGGTCGATGGTCGATGGTCGATGGTCGATGGTCGATGGTCGATGGTCGATGGTCGATGGTCGATGGTCGATGGTCGATGGTCGATGGTCGATGGTCGATGGTCGATGGTCGATGGTCGATGGTCGATGGTCGATGGTCGATGGTCGATGGTCGATGGTCGATGGTCGATGGTCGATGGTCGATGGTCGATGGTCGATGGTCGATGGTCGATGGTCGATGGTCGATGGTCGATGGTCGATGGTCGATGGTCGATGGTCGATGGTCGATGGTCGATGGTCGATGGTCGATGGTCGATGGTCGATGATCGATGTTCAGCGGTCCATCAACTTTAGTCCGTAGTGGATGGTCGATGGTCGATGGTCGATGGTCGATGGTCGATGGTGGATGGTCGATGGTGGATGGTCCATGGTCGATGGTCGATGGTCGATGGTCGATGGTCGATGGTCGATGGTCGATGGTCGATGGTCGATGGTCGATGGTCGATGGTCGATGGTCGATGGTCGATGGTCGATGGTCGATGGTCGATGGTCGATGGTCGATGGTCGATGGTCGATGGTCGATGGTCGATGGTCGATGGTCGATGGTCGATGGTCGATGGTCGATGGTCGATGGTCGATGGTCGATGGTCGATGGTCGATGGTCGATGGTCGATGGTCGATGGTCGATGGTCGATGGTCGATGGTCGATGGTCGATGGTCGATGGTCGATGGTCGATGGTCGATGGTCGATGGTCGATGGTCGATGGTCGATGGTCGATGGTCGATGGTCGATGGTCGATGGTCGATGGTCGATGGTCGATGATCGATGGTCAGCGGTCCATCAACTTTAGTCCGTAGTGGATGGTCGATGGTCGATGGTCGATGGTCGATGGTCGATGGTGGATGGTCGATGGTGGATGGTCGATGGTCGATGGTCGATGGTCGATGGTCGATGGTCGATGGTCGATTGTTATAGGTCGATGGTGGATGTTCGATGGTCGATGGTCGATGGTCGATGGTCGATGGTCGATGGTCGATGGTCGATGGTCGATGGTCGATGGTCGATGGTCGATGGTCGATGGTCGATGGTCGATGGTCGATGGTCGATGGTCGATGGTCGATGGTCGATGGTCGATGGTCGATGGTCGATGGTCGATGGTCGATGGTCGATGGTCGATGGTCGATGGTCGATGGTCGATGGTCGATGGTCGATGGTCGATGGTCGATGGTCGATGGTCGATGGTCGATGGTCGATGGTCGATGGTCGATGGTCGATGGTCGATGGTCGATGGTCGATGGTCGATGGTCGATGGTCGATGGTCGATGGTCGATGGTCGATGGTCGATGGTCGATGGTCGATGGTCGATGGTCGATGGTCGATGGTCGATGGTCGATGGTCGATGGTCGATGGTCGATGGTCGATGGTCGATGGTCGATGATCGATGGTCAGCGGTCCATCAACTTTAGTCCGTAGTGGATGGTCGATGGTCGATGGTCGATGGTCGATGGTCGATGGTGGATGGTCGATGGTGGATGGTCGATGGTCGATGGTCGATGGTCGATGGTCGATGGTCGATGGTCGATTGTTATAGGTCGATGGTGGATGTTCGATGGTCGATGGTCGATGGTCGATGGTCGATGGTCGATGGTCGATGGTCGATGGTCGATGGTCGATGGTCGATGGTCGATGGTCGATGGTCGATGGTCGATGGTCGATGGTCGATGGTCGATGGTCGATGGTCGATGGTCGATGGTCGATGGTCGATGGTCGATGGTCGATGGTCGATGGTCGATGGTCGATGGTCGATGGTCGATGGTCGATGGTCGATGGTCGATGGTCGATGGTCGATGGTCGATGGTCGATGGTCGATGGTCGATGGTCGATGGTCGATGGTCGATGGTCGATGGTCGATGGTCGATGGTCGATGGTCGATGGTCGATGGTCGATGGTCGATGGTCGATGGTCGATGGTCGATGGTCGATGGTCGATGGTCGATGGTCGATGGTCGATGGTCGATGGTCGATGGTCGATGGTCGATGGTCGATGGTCGATGGTCGATGGTCGATGGTCGATGGTCGATGGTCGATGGTCGATGGTCGATGGTCGATGGTCGATGGTCGATGGTCGATGGTCGATGGTCGATGGTCGATGGTCGATGGTCGATGGTCGATGGTCGATGGTCGATGATCGATGTTCAGCGGTCCATCAACTTTAGTCCGTAGTGGATGGTCGATGGTCGATGGTCGATGGTCGATGGTGGATGGTGGATGGTCGATGGTGGATGGTCGATGGTCGATGGTCGATGGTCGATGGTCGATGGTCGATGGTCGATGGTCGATGGTCGATGGTCGATGGTCGATGGTCGATGGTCGATGGTCGATGGTCGATGGTCGATGGTCGATGGTCGATGGTCGATGGTCGATGGTCGATGGTCGATGGTCGATGGTCGATGGTCGATGGTCGATGGTCGATGGTCGATGGTCGATGGTCGATGGTCGATGGTCGATGGTCGATGGTCGATGGTCGATGGTCGATGGTCGATGGTCGATGGTCGATGGTCGATGGTCGATGGTCGATGGTCGATGGTCGATGGTCGATGGTCGATGGTCGATGGTCGATGGTCGATGGTCGATGGTCGATGGTCGATGGTCGATGGTCGATGGTCGATGGTCGATGGTCGATGGTCGATGGTCGATGGTCGATGGTCGATGGTCGATGGTCGATGGTCGATGGTCGATGGTCGATGGTCGATGATCGATGGTCAGCGGTCCATCAACTTTAGTCCGTAGTGGATGGTCGATGGTCGATGGTCGATGGTCGATGGTCGATGGTGGATGGTCGATGGTGGATGGTCGATGGTCGATGGTCGATGGTCGATGGTCGATGGTCGATGGTCGATTGTTATAGGTCGATGGTGGATGTTCGATGGTCGATGGTCGATGGTCGATGGTCGATGGTCGATGGTCGATGGTCGATGGTCGATGGTCGATGGTCGATGGTCGATGGTCGATGGTCGATGGTCGATGGTCGATGGTCGATGGTCGATGGTCGATGGTCGATGGTCGATGGTCGATGGTCGATGGTCGATGGTCGATGGTCGATGGTCGATGGTCGATGGTCGATGGTCGATGGTCGATGGTCGATGGTCGATGGTCGATGGTCGATGGTCGATGGTCGATGGTCGATGGTCGATGGTCGATGGTCGATGGTCGATGGTCGATGGTCGATGGTCGATGGTCGATGGTCGATGGTCGATGGTCGATGGTCGATGGTCGATGATCGATGATCGATGGTCAGCGGTCCATCAACTTTAGTCCGTAGTGGATGGTCGATGGTCGATGGTCGATGGTCGATGGTCGATGGTGGATGGTCGATGGTGGATGGTCGATGGTCGATGGTCGATGGTCGATGGTCGATGGTCGATGGTCGATTGTTATAGGTCGATGGTGGATGTTCGATGGTCGATGGTCGATGGTCGATGGTCGATGGTCGATGGTCGATGGTCGATGGTCGATGGTCGATGGTCGATGGTCGATGGTCGATGGTCGATGGTCGATGGTCGATGGTCGATGGTCGATGGTCGATGGTCGATGGTCGATGGTCGATGGTCGATGGTCGATGGTCGATGGTCGATGGTCGATGGTCGATGGTCGATGGTCGATGGTCGATGGTCGATGGTCGATGGTCGATGGTCGATGGTCGATGGTCGATGGTCGATGGTCGATGGTCGATGGTCGATGGTCGATGGTCGATGGTCGATGGTCGATGGTCGATGATCGATGGTCAGCGGTCCATCAACTTTAGTCCGTAGTGGATGGTCGATGGTCGATGGTCGATGGTCGATGGTCGATGGTGGATGGTCGATGGTGGATGGTCGATGGTCGATGGTCGATGGTCGATGGTCGATGGTCGATGGTCGATGGTCGATGGTCGATGGTGGATGGTCGATGGTCGATGGTCGATGGTCGATGGTCGATGGTCGATGGTCGATGGTCGATGGTCGATGGTCGATGGTCGATGGTCGATGGTCGATGGTCGATGGTCGATGGTCGATGGTCGATGGTCGATGGTCGATGGTCGATGGTCGATGGTCGATGGTCGATGGTCGATGGTCGATGGTCGATGGTCGATGGTCGATGGTCGATGGTCGATGGTCGATGGTCGATGGTCGATGGTCGATGGTCGATGGTCGATGGTCGATGGTCGATGGTCGATGGTCGATGGTCGATGGTCGATGGTCGATGGTCGATGGTCGATGGTCGATGGTCGATGGTCGATGGTCGATGGTCGATGGTCGATGGTCGATGGTCGATGGTCGATGGTCGATGGTCGATGGTCGATGGTCGATGGTCGATGGTCGATGGTCGATGGTCGATGGTCGATGGTCGATGGTCGGTGGTCGGTGGTCGGTGGTCGGTGGTCGGTGGTCGGTGGTCGGTGGTCGGTGGTCGGTGGTCGGTGGTCGGTGGTCGGTGGTCGATGGTCGATGGTCGATGGTCGATGGTCGATGGTCGATGGTCGATGGTCGATGGTCGATGGTCGATGGTCGATGGTCGATGGTCGATGGTCGATGGTCGATGGTCGATGGTCGGTGGTCGATGGTCGATGGTCGATGGTCAGCGGTCCATCAACTTTAGTCCGTAGTCGATGGTCGATGGTCGATGGTCGATGGTCGATGGTCGATGGTCGATGGTCGGTGGTCGGTGGTCGGTGGTCGGTGGTCGGTGGTCGGTGGTCGGTGGTCGGTGGTCGGTGGTCGGTGGTCGGTGGTCGGTGGTCGGTGGTCGGTGGTCGGTGGTCGGTGGTCGGTGGTCGGTGGTCGGTGGTCGGTGGTCGGTGGTCGGTGGTCGGTGGTCGGTGGTCGGTGGTCGGTGGTCGGTGGTCGGTGGTCGGTGGTCGGTGGTCGGTGGTCGGTGGTCGGTGGTCGGTGGTCGGTGGTCGGTGGTCGGTGGTCGGTGGTCGGTGGTCGGTGGTCGGTGGTCGGTGGTCGGTGGTCGGTGGTCGGTGGTCGGTGGTCGGTGGTCGGTGGTCGGTGGTCGGTGGTCGGTGGTCGGTGGTCGGTGGTCGGTGGTCGGTGGTCGGTGGTCGGTGGTCGGTGGTCGGTGGTCGGTGGTCGGTGGTCGGTGGTCGGTGGTCGGTGGTCGGTGGTCGATGGTCGATGGTCGATGGTCAGCGGTCCATCAACTTTAGTCCGTAGTCGATGGTCGATGGTCGATGGTCGATGGTCGATGGTCGATGGTCGGTGGTCGATGGTCGATGGTCGATGGTCGATGGTCGATGGTCGATGGTCGGTGGTCGGTGGTCGGTGGTCGGTGGTCGGTGGTCGATGGTCGATGGTCGATGGTCGATGGTCGATGGTCGATGGTCGATGGTCGATGGTCGATGGTCGATGGTCGATGGTCGATGGTCGATGGTCGATGGTCGATGGTCGATGGTCGGTGGTCGATGGTCGATGGTCGATGGTCAGCGGTCCATCAACTTTAGTCCGTAGTCGATGGTCGATGGTCGATGGTCGATGGTCGATGGTCGATGGTCGATGGTCGATGGTCGATGGTCGGTGGTCGGTGGTCGGTGGTCGGTGGTCGGTGGTCGGTGGTCGGTGGTCGGTGGTCGGTGGTCGGTGGTCGGTGGTCGGTGGTCGGTGGTCGGTGGTCGGTGGTCGGTGGTCGGTGGTCGGTGGTCGGTGGTCGGTGGTCGGTGGTCGGTGGTCGGTGGTCGGTGGTCGGTGGTCGGTGGTCGGTGGTCGGTGGTCGGTGGTCGGTGGTCGGTGGTCGGTGGTCGGTGGTCGGTGGTCGGTGGTCGGTGGTCGGTGGTCGGTGGTCGGTGGTCGGTGGTCGGTGGTCGGTGGTCGGTGGTCGGTGGTCGGTGGTCGGTGGTCGGTGGTCGGTGGTCGGTGGTCGGTGGTCGGTGGTCGGTGGTCGGTGGTCGGTGGTCGGTGGTCGGTGGTCGGTGGTCGGTGGTCGGTGGTCGGTGGTCGGTGGTCGGTGGTCGGTGGTCGGTGGTCGGTGGTCGGTGGTCGGTGGTCGGTGGTCGGTGGTCGGTGGTCGATGGTCGATGGTCGATGGTCAGCGGTCCATCAACTTTAGTCCGTAGTCGATGGTCGATGGTCGATGGTCGATGGTCGATGGTCGGTGGTCGGTGGTCGGTGGTCGGTGGTCGGTGGTCGATGGTCGATGGTCGATGGTCGATGGTCGATGGTCGATGGTCGATGGTCGATGGTCGATGGTCGATGGTCGATGGTCGATGGTCGATGGTCGATGGTCGATGGTCGATGGTCGATGGTCGGTGGTCGATGGTCGATGGTCGATGGTCAGCGGTCCATCAACTTTAGTCCGTAGTCGATGGTCGATGGTCGATGGTCGATGGTCGATGGTCGATGGTCGATGGTCGATGGTCGATGGTCGGTGGTCGATGGTCGATGGTCGATGGTCAGCGGTCCATCAACTTTAGTCCGTAGTCGATGGTCGATGGTCGATGGTCGATGGTCGATGGTCGATGGTCGGTGGTCGGTGGTCGGTGGTCGGTGGTCGGTGGTCGGTGGTCGGTGGTCGGTGGTCGGTGGTCGGTGGTCGGTGGTCGGTGGTCGGTGGTCGGTGGTCGGTGGTCGGTGGTCGGTGGTCGGTGGTCGGTGGTCGGTGGTCGGTGGTCGGTGGTCGGTGGTCGGTGGTCGGTGGTCGGTGGTCGGTGGTCGGTGGTCGGTGGTCGGTGGTCGGTGGTCGGTGGTCGGTGGTCGGTGGTCGGTGGTCGGTGGTCGGTGGTCGGTGGTCGGTGGTCGGTGGTCGGTGGTCGGTGGTCGGTGGTCGGTGGTCGGTGGTCGGTGGTCGGTGGTCGGTGGTCGGTGGTCGGTGGTCGGTGGTCGGTGGTCGGTGGTCGGTGGTCGGTGGTCGCATGTCGCATGTCGCATGTCGCATGTCGCATGTCGCATGTCGCATGTCGCATGTCGCATGTCGCATGTCGCATGTCGCATGTCGCATGTCGCATGTCGCATGTCGCATGTCGCATGTCGCATGTCGCATGTCGCATGTCGCATGTCGCATGTCGCATGTCGCATGTCGCATGTCGCATGTCGCATGTCGCATGTCGCATGTCGCATGTCGCATGTCGCATGTCGCATGTCGCATGTCGCATGTCGCATGTCGCATGTCGCATGTCGCATGTCGCATGTCGCATGTCGCATGTCGCATGTCGCATGTCGCATGTCGCATGTCGCATGTCGCATGTCGCATGTCGCATGTCGCATGTCGCATGTCGCATGTCGCATGTCGCATGTCGCATGTCGCATGTCGCATGTCGCATGTCGCATGTCGCATGTCGCATGTCGCATGTCGCATGTCGCATGTCGCATGTCGCATGTCGCATGTCGCATGTCGCATGTCGCATGTCGCATGTCGCATGTCGCATGTCGCATGTCGCATGTCGCATGTCGCATGTCGCATGTCGCATGTCGCATGTCGCATGTCGCATGTCGCATGTCGCATGTCGCATGTCGCATGTCGCATGTCGCATGTCGCATGTCGCATGTCGCATGTCGCATGTCGCATGTCGCATGTCGCATGTCGCATGTCGCATGTCGCATGTCGCATGTCGCATGTCGCATGTCGCATGTCGCATGTCGCATGTCGCATGTCGCATGTCGCATGTCGCATGTCGCATGTCGCATGTCGCATGTCGCATGTCGCATGTCGCATGTCGCATGTCGCATGTCGCATGTCGCATGTCGCATGTCGCATGTCGCATGTCGCATGTCGCATGTCGCATGTCGCATGTCGCATGTCGCATGTCGCATGTCGCATGTCGCATGTCGCATGTCATGTCGCATGTCGCATGTCGCATGTCGCATGTCGCATGTCGCATGTCGCATGTCGCATGTCGCATGTCGCATGTCGCATGTCGCATGTCGCATGTCGCATGTCGCATGTCGCATGTCGCATGTCGCATGTCGCATGTCGCATGTCGCATGTCGCATGTCGCATGTCGCATGTCGCATGTCGCATGTCGCATGTCGCATGTCGCATGTCGCATGTGATTTTTTAGGACCACGCCAACTTTTCTTCAAACGTCTCCATTAAGACGAAGCGGACATTTTTTGTAGGTAATGGGAACTTTTAAAGGAAAAATGACCATTTTTCCTTTAAAGAGTGTTTTTTCTTTTTAAAACGATATTTTACTGATCGCGCCTATTTCCTCCCAAACGGTCTCCTTTGACGCCAAACCGACGTTTTTATAGGTAATGGAAACTTTCTAAGGAAAAATGATCATTTTTCCTCTAAAGAGCCTCTTTTTCCTTTGAAAACGAGATATTGCTGATCGCGGCTATTTCTTTTTAAACGACTCCTTTGACCCCAAACGGACGTTTTTGTAGGTAATAGAAACTTTTTAAGAAAAAATGATTGCGACATGCGACATCCGACATCCGACATCCGACATCCGACATCCGACATCCGACATCCGACATCCGACATCCGACATCCGACATCCGACATCCGACATCCGACATCCGACATCCGACATCCGACATCCGACATCCGACATCCGACATCCGACATCCGACATCCGACATCCGACATCCGACATGCGACATCCGACATCGGACATCCGACATCCGACATCCGACATCCGACAACCGACATACCACATACCACATTCGACTCCCACATTCCACAAAGGACATCCCACATCCCACATGCCACATCCGACATCCCACATAAAAAGTTCCCATTACCTCCGAAAACGTCCGCTTAGTGTCAGAGGAGATGTTCAAAGGAAAATAAGCGCAATCAGCATAATATCGTTTTAAATGGAAAAAGAGGCTCTTCAGAAGAAAAATATTCATTTTTCTTTGAAAAGTTCAAATTACCTACCAAAACGTCCGTTTGGTGTCACAGGAGACGTTTTAAGGAAAATAGGCGCGATCAGCAAAATATCGTTTTAAAAGAAAAAAGAGGTTGTTTAGAAGAAAAATAATTATTTTTCCTTGAAAAAGTTAAAATTACCTACCAAAACGTGCGTTTGGTGTCAAAGGAGACGTTTCATTGAAAATAGGCGCGATCTGCAAAATATCGTTTTAAAAGGAAAAGAGGTTCTTTAGATAAAAAATGATCATTTTTCCTTAAAAAGTTCCAATCACCTACCAAAACGTCCGTTTGGTTTCACAGGAGACGTTTCAAGGAAAAAAGGCGCGATTAGCAAAATATCGTTTTAAAAGAAAAAAGAGGCTCTTTAGAAGAAAAATAATCAGTTTTCCTTGAAAAGTTCCAATGTCTTACCAAAACGTCCGTTTGGTGTCACAGGAGACGTTTAAAGGAAAATAAGCGCGATCAGCAAAATATCGTTTTAAAAGGAAAGAGATGCTCTTTAGAAGAAAAATGATCATTTTGCGTTAAAAAGTTCCCATCACCTACCAAAACGTGCGTTTGGTGTCCAAGGAGACGTTTGATTGAAAAAAGGCGCGATCTGCAAAATATCGTTTTAAAAGAAAAAAGAGGCTCTTTAGAAGAAAAATAATCAGTTTTCCTTGAAAAGTTCCAATGTCTTACCAAAACGTCCGTTTGGGGTCACAGGAGACGTTTAAAGGAAAATAAGCGCGATCAGCAAAATATCGTTTTAAAAGGAAAAAGAGGCTCTTTAGAAGAAAAATAATCAGTTTTCCTCGAAAAGTTCCAATGTCTTACCAAAACGTCCGTTTAGTGTCAAAGGAGACGTTTGATTGAAAATAGGTGTGATCTGCAAAATATCGTTTTAAAAGGAAAAAGAGGTTCTTTAGAAGAAAAATAATCATTTTTCCTTTAAAAGTTGAAATTACCTACCAAAACGTCCGTTTGGTGTCTCAGGAGACGTTTAAAGGAAAATAAGCGCGATCAGCAAAATATCGTTTTAAAAGGAAAGAGATGCTCTTTAGAAGAAAAATGATCATTTTGCGTTAAAAAGTTCCCATCACCTACCAAAACGTGCGTTTGGTGTCAAAGGAGACGTTTGATTGAAAAAAGGCGCGATCTGCAAAATATCGTTTTAAAAGAAAAAAGAGGCTCTTTAGAAGAAAAATAATCAGTTTTCCTTGAAAAGTTCCAATGTCTTACCAAAACGTCCGTTTGGGGTCACAGGAGACGTTTAAAGGAAAATAAGCGCGATCAGCAAAATATCGTTTTAAAAGGAAAAAGAGGCTCTTTAGAAGAAAAATGATCATTTTGCGTTAAAAAGTTCCAATGTCTTACCAAAACGTCCGTTTAGTGTCAAAGGAGACGTTTGATTGAAAATAGGCGTGACCTGCAAAATATCGTTTTAAAAGGAAAAATAGGTTCTTTACAAGAAAAATAATCATCTTTCCTTGAAAAGTTCAAATTACCTACCAAAACGTCCGTTTGGTGTCAAAGGAGACGTTTCAAGGAAAATAGGCCCGATTAGCAAAATATCGTTTTAAAACAAAAAAGAGGCTCTTTACAAGAAAAATAATCAGTTTTCCTTGAAAAGTTCCAATGTCTTACCAAAACGTCCGTTTGGTGTCTAAGGAGACGTTTAAAGGAAAATAAGCGCGATCAGCAAAATATCGTTTTAAAAGGAAAGAGATGCTCTTTAGAAGAAAAATGATCATTTTGCGTTAAAAAGTTCCCATCACCTACCAAAACGTGCGTTTGGTGTCAAAGGAGACGTTTAATTGAAAATAGGCGTGATCTGCAAAATATCGTTTTAAAAGGAAAAAGAGGTTCTTTAGAAGAAAAATAATCATTTTTCCTTGAAAAATTCAAATTACCTACCAAAACGTCCGTTTGGTGTCACAGGAGACGTTTCAAGGAAAATAGGCACGATCAGCAAAATATCGTTTTAAAAGGAAAAAGAGGCTCTTTAGAAGAAAAATGATCATTTTCCGTTAAAAAGTTCCAATGTCTTACCAAAACGTCCGTTTAGTGTCAAAGGAGACGTTTGATTGAAAATAGGCGTGACCTGCAAAATATCGTTTTAAAAGGAAAAATAGGTTCTTTACAAGAAAAATAATCATGAAAATAGGCGTGACCTGCAAAATATCGTTTTAAAAGGAAAAATAGGTTCTTTACAAGAAAAATAATCATCTTTCCTTGAAAAGTTCAAATTACCTACCAAAACGTCCGTTTGGTGTCAAAGGAGACGTTTCAAGGAAAATAGGCCCGATTAGCAAAATATCGTTTTAAAACAAAAAAGAGGCTCTTTACAAGAAAAATAATCAGTTTTCCTTGAAAAGTTCCAATGTCTTACCAAAACGTCCGTTTGGTGTCTAAGGAGACGTTTAAAGGAAAATAAGCGCGATCAGCAAAATATCGTTTTAAAAGGAAAGAGATGCTCTTTAGAAGAAAAAAGATCATTTTGCGTTAAAAAGTTCCCATCACCTACCAAAACGTGCGTTTGGTGTCAAAGGAGACGTTTAATTGAAAATAGGCGTGATCTGCAAAATATCGTTTTAAAAGGAAAAAGAGGTTCTTTAGAAGAAAAATAATCATTTTTCCTTGAAAAATTCAAATTACCTACCAAAACGTCCGTTTGGTGTCACAGGAGACGTTTCAAGGAAAATAGGCACGATCAGCAAAATATCGTTTTAAAAGGAAAAAGAGGCTCTTTAGAAGAAAAATAATCGGTTTTCCTTGAAAAGTTCAAATTACCTACCAATACGTCCGTTTGGTGTCACAGGAGACGTTTCAAGGAAAATAGGCGCGATCAGCAAAATATCGTTTTAAAAGAAAAAAGAGGCTCTTTAGAAGAAAAGTAATCAGTTTTCTTTGAAAAGTTCCAATGTCTTACCAAAACGTCCGTTTGGTGTCTCAGGAGACGTTTAAAGGAAAATAAGCGCGATCAGCAAAATATCGTTTAAAAAGGAAAGAGATGCTCTTTAGAAGAAAAACGATCATTTTGCGTTAAACAGTTCCCATCACCTACCAAAACGTGCGTCTGGTGTCCAAGGAGACATTTGATTGAAAATAGGCGCGATCTGCAAAAGTTTTTCAAGTTTTACTTGAAAAGTTCCAATGTCTTACGAAAACGTCCGTTTGGTGTCACAGGAGACGTTTAAAGGAAAATAGGCGCGATCAGCAAAATATCGTTTTAAAAGGAAAAAAACGCTCTTTAGAGCAAAAATGATCATTTTTCGTTAAAAAGTTCCCATCACGTTGAAAGGAAATTTGGCTTGATCAGCATAACATCTTTTTATAAGGAAAACAGGCTCTTTAGAAGACATGCGACATGCGACATGCGACATGCGACATGCGACATGCGACATGCGACATGCGACATGCGACATGCGACATGCGACATGCGACATGCGACATGCGACATGCGACATGCGACATGCGACATGCGACATGCGACATGCGACATGCGACATGCGACATGCGACATGCGACATGCGACATGCGACATGCGACATGCGACATGCGACATGCGACATGCGACATGCGACATGCGACATGCGACATGCGACATGCGACATGCGACATGCGACATGCGACATGCGACATGCGACATGCGACATGCGACATGCGACATGCGACATGCGACATGCGACATGCGACATGCGACATGCGACATGCGACATGCGACATGCGACATGCGACATGCGACATGCGACATGCGACATGCGACATCCGACATCCGACATCCGACATCCGACATGCGACATGCGACATGCGACATGCGACATGCGACATGCGACATGCGACATGCGACATGCGACCACCGACCACCGACCACCGACCACCGACCACCGACCACCGACCACCGACCACCGACCACCGACCACCGACCACCGACCACCGACCACCGACCACCGACCACCGACCACCGACCACCGACCAACGACCACCGACCACCGACCACCGACCACCGACCACCGACCACCGACCACCGACCACCGACCACCGACCACCGACCACCGACCACCGACCACCGACCACCGACCACCGACCACCGACCACCGACCACCGACCACCGACCACCGACCACCGACCACCGACCACCGACCACCGACCACCGACCACCGACCACCGACCACCGACCACCGACCACCGACCACCGACCACCGACCACCGACCACCGACCACCGACCACCGACCACCGACCACCGACCACCGACCACCGACCACCGACCACCGACCACCGACCACCGACCACCGACCACCGACCACCGACCACCGACCACCGACCACCGACCACCGACCACCGACCACCGACCACCGACCACCGACCACCGACCACCGACCACCGACCACCGACCACCGACCACCGACCACCGACCACCGACCACCGACCACCGACCACCGACCACCGACCACCGACCACCGACCACCGACCACCGACCACCGACCACCGACCACCGACCACCGACCACCGACCACCGACCACCGACCACCGACCATCGACCATCGACCATCGACCATCGACCACGGACTAAAGGGGATGGACCATCGACCATCGACCATCGACCATCGACCATCGACCATCGACCATCGACCATCGACCATCGACCATCGACCATCGACCATCGACCATCGACCATCGACCATCGACCATCGACCATCGACCATCGACCATCGACCATCGACCATCGACCATCGACCATCGACCATCGACCATCGACCATCGACCATCGACCATCGACCATCGACCATCGACCATCGACCATCGACCATCGACCATCGACCATCGACCATCGACCATCGACCATCGACCATCGACCATCGACCATCGACCATCGACCATCGACCATCGACCATCGACCATCGACCATCGACCATCGACCATCGACCATCGACCATCGACCATCGACCATCGACCATCGACCATCGACCATCGACCATCGACCATCGACCATCGACCATCGACCATCGACCATCGACCATCGACCATCGACCATCGACCATCGACCATCGACCATCGACCATCGACCATCGACCATCGACCATCGACCATCGACCATCGACCATCGACCATCGACCATCGACCATCGACCATCGACCATCGACCATCGACCATCGACCATCGACCATCGACCATCGACCATCGACCATCGACCATCGACCATCGACCATCGACCATCGACCATCGACCATCGACCATCGACCATCGACCATCGACCATCGACCATCGACCATCGACTACGGACTAAAGGGGATGGACCATCGACCATCGACCATCGACCATCGACCATCGACCATCGACCATCGACCATCGACCATCGACCATCGACCATCGACCATCGACCATCGACCATCGACCATCGACCATCGACCATCGACCATCGACCATCGACCATCGACCATCGACCATCGACCATCGACCATCGACCATCGACCATCGACCATCGACCATCGACCATCGACCATCGACCATCGACCATCGACCATCGACCATCGACCATCGACCATCGACCATCGACCATCGACCATCGACCATCGACCATCGACCATCGACCATCGACCATCGACCATCGACCATCGACCATCGACCATCGACCATCGACCATCGACCATCGACCATCGACCATCGACCATCGACCATCGACCATCGACCATCGACCATCGACCATCGACCATCGACCATCGACCATCGACCATCGACCATCGACCATCGACCATCGACCATCGACCATCGACCATCGACCATCGACCATCGACCATCGACCATCGACCATCGACCATCGACCATCGACCATCGACCATCGACCATCGACCATCGACCATCGACCATCGACCATCGACCATCGACCATCGACCATCGACCATCGACCATCGACCATCGACCATCGACCATCGACCATCGACCATCGACCATCGACCATCGACCATCGACCATCGACCATCGACCATCGACCATCGACCATCGACCATCGACCATCGACCATCGACCATCGACCATCGACCATCGACCATCGACCATCGACCATCGACCATCGACCATCGACCATCGACCATCGACTACGGACTAAAGGGGATGGACCATCGACCATCGACCATCGACCATCGACCATCGACCATCGACCATCGACCATCGACCATCGACCATCGACCATCGACCATCGACCATCGACCATCGACCATCGACCATCGACCATCGACCATCGACCATCGACCATCGACCATCGACCATCGACCATCGACCATCGACCATCGACCATCGACCATCGACCATCGACCATCGACCATCGACCATCGACCATCGACCATCGACCATCGACCATCGACCATCGACCATCGACCATCGACCATCGACCATCGACCATCGACCATCGACCATCGACCATCGACCATCGACCATCGACCATCGACCATCGACCATCGACCATCGACCATCGACCATCGACCATCGACCATCGACCATCGACCATCGACCATCGACCATCGACTACGGACTAAAGGGGATGGACCATCGACCATCGACCATCGACCATCGACCATCGACCATCGACCATCGACCATCGACCATCGACCATCGACCATCGACCATCGACCATCGACCATCGACCATCGACCATCGACCATCGACCATCGACCATCGACCATCGACCATCGACCATCGACCATCGACCATCGACCATCGACCATCGACCACGCACTAAAGTTGATCGACCATCGACGATCGACCATCGACCATTGACAATCGACCATCGACCATCGACCATCGACCATCGACCATCGACCATCGACCATCGGCCATCGGCCATCGGCCATCGGCCATCGGCCATCGGCCATCGGCCATCGGCCATCGGCCATCGACCATCGACTACGGACTAAAGGGGATGGACCATCGACCATCGACCATCGACCATCGACCATCGACCATCGACCATCGACCATCGACCATCGACCATCGACCATCGACCATCGACCATCGACCATCGACCATCGACCATCGACCATCGACCATCGACCATCGACCATCGACCATCGACCATCGACCATCGACCATCGACCATCGACCATCGACCATCGACCACCGACCACCGACCACCGACCACCGACCACCGACCACCGACCACCGACCACCGACCACCGACCACCGACCATCGACCACGCACTAAAGTTGATCGACCATCGACGATCGACCATCGACCATTGACAATCGACCATCGACCATCGACCATCGACCATCGACCATCGACCATCGGCCATCGGCCATCGGCCATCGGCCATCGGCCATCGGCCATCGGCCATCGGCCATCGGCCATCGGCCATCGGCCATCGGCCATCGGCCATCGGCCATCGGCCATCGGCCATCGGCCATCGGCCATCGACCTAATACAAACCATCATCGACTATCGACCATCCACCTATAACAAACGACCATCGAACTTTGACCATCGACTATTGACCATCAACCATCAACAATCGACCTATTACAAACCACCATCGACCATCGACCATCGACCATCGACCATCGACCATCAACCATCCACCATCGACCATCGACTATCAGCCATAGACCATCGACCATTGACCTTGGACCATCGACCATCAACCTTTGACTATCGACTATTGACCATCAACCATCAACAATCGACCTATTACAAACCACCATCGACCATCGACCATCGACCATCGACCATCAACCATCCACCATCGACCATCGACTATCAGCCATAGACCATCGACCATTGACCTTGGACCATCGACCATCGACCTATTACAAACAACCATCAACCATCGACCATCCACCTATAACAAACGACCATCGACCATAGACCATAGACCAACGACCATCGACCATCGACTATCGGCCATCTACCATCGGCCTTCAACCATCAACCGTCGACCGTCAACCTATTACAAACGACCATCGACCATCCACCTATAAGAAACCACCATCAACCATCGTCCATCGACTTATAACAAACGACCATGGACCATGGACCATTCACCTATAACAAACGACCATCGACCATAAGCCTTCGGCCATCGGCTATCGCCCTATAACAAACCACCAAAGACTATCAACTATCGACAATCGACCATCGACCATCGACCATGGACCATGCACGTCGGCTATCGTGGACGTCGGATGTCGGCTATCGGCCATCAGCCTATAACAAACGACTATCGACCATCGACCTATAAGAAACGACCATCGACCATCGACCATCGACCATCGACCATCGACCATCGACCATCGACCATCGACCATCGACCATCGACCATCGACCATCGACTACGGACTAAAGGGGATGGACCATCGACCATCGACCATCGACCATCGACCATCGACCATCGACCATCGACCATCGACCATCGACCATCGACCATCGACCATCGACCATCGACCATCGACCATCGACCATCGACCATCGACCATCGACCATCGACCATCGACCATCGACCATCGACCATCGACCATCGACTACGGACTAAAGGGGATGGACATCGACCATCGACCATCGACCATCGACCATCGACCATCGACCATCGACCATCGACCATCGACCATCGACCATCGACCATCGACCATCGACCATCGACCATCGACCATCGACCATCGACCATCGACTACGGACTAAAGGGGATGGACCATCGACCATCGACCATCGACCATCGACCATCGACCATCGACCATCGACCATCGACCATCGACCATCGACCATCGACCCATCGACCATCGACCATCGACCATCGACCATCGACCATCGACCATCGACCATCGACCATCGACCATCGACCATCGACCATCGACCATCGACCATCGACAATCGACTACGGACTAAAGGGGATGGACCATCGACCATCGACCATCGACCATCGACCATCGACCATCGACCATCGACCATCGACCATCGACCATCGACCATCGACCATCGACCACGCACTAAAGTTGATCGACCATCGACCATCGACCACCGACCACCGACCACCGACCACCGACCATCGACCACGCACTAAAGTTGATCGACCATCGACGATCGACCATCGACCATTGACAATCGACCATCGACCATCGACCATCGACCATCGACCATCGACCATCGACCATCGGCCATCGGCCATCGGCCATCGGCCATCGGCCATCGGCCATCGACCATCGACCTAATACAAACCATCATCGACTATCGACCATCCACCTATAACAAACGACCATCGAACTTTGACCATCGACTTTTGACCATCAACCATCAACAATCGACCTATTACAAACCACCATCGACCATCGACCATCGACCATCAACCATCCACCATCGACTATCAGCCATAGACCATCGACCATTGACCTTGGACCATCGACCATCGACCTTTGACCATCGACTATTGACCATCAACCATCAACAATCGACCTATTACAAACCACCATCGACCATCGACCATCGACCATCAACCATCCACCATCGACCATCTACCATCGGCCTTCAACCATCAACCATCGACCTTTTACAAACGACCATCGACCATCCACCTATAACAAACCACCATCGACCATCGTCCATCGACTTATAACAAACGACCATCGACCATGGACCATTCACCTATAACAAACGACCATCGACCATCAGCCATCAGCCATCGGTCATCGACCATCGACCTAATACAAACCATCATCGACCATCGACCTATAACAAACGACCATCGACCTTTGACCATCAACTATCGGCCATCGACCATGGACCATCTACCTTTAACCAACGACCAACGACCATCGACCTATAACAAACGACCATCGACTATCGACTGTCGACCTTCAGCCATCAACCATCGACCTATTAAAAACGACGATCGACCATCCACCTATAACACACAACTATCGACCATCGACCAACCACTTATTGCAAACGACCATCGACCATCGACTATCGGCCATCGACCATGGACCATCCACCTATAACAAACGACCATCGACCATCGGTCATCGACCATCGACCATCGACCTATAACAAACCACCATCGACTATCGACGATCGACCATCGACCATCGACCATCGACCTTCAACAATCGACCTATTACAAACGACTATCGACCATCGACCATCGACCATCGAACATCCACCATCGACCTATAACAATCGACCATCAACCATCGACTATCAGCCATTACCTAATACAAACCATCATCGACCATCCTATAACAAACGACCATCGACCATGGACCATTCACCTATAACAAACGACCATCGACCATCAGCCATCGGTCATCGACCATCGACCTAATACAAACCATCATCGACCATCCACCTATAACAAACCACCATCGACCATCGTCCATCGACTTATCGACCATCTTGGTCGACCATCGACCATCGACCATGGACCATTCACCTATAACAAACGACCATGGACCATGGACCATGGACCATTCACCTATAACAAACGACCATCGACCATCAGCCATCAGCCATCGACCATCGACCTAATACAAACCATCATCGACCATCCACCTGTAACAAACGACCATCGACCTTTGACCTTTGATTATCGATAACAAACGACCATCAACCATCGGTCATCGACCATCGACCTATAACAAACCACCATCGACTATCGACCATCGACCATCGACCATCGACCATCGACCTTCAACAATCGACCTATTACAAACGACTATCGACCATCGACCATCGACCATCGAACATCCACCATCGACCTATAACAATCGACCATCAACCATCGACTATCAGCCATAGTCCATCGACCATTGACCATCGACCATCGACCTATTACAAACGACCATTAACCATCGACCATCCACCTATAACAAACGACCATCGACCATCGACCATCGACCATCGACCATAGACCATAGACCATCGAGCTATAACAAACGACCATCGACTATCGGCCATCTACCATCGGCCTTCAACCATCAACCATCGACCTTTTACAAAGGACCATCGACCATCAACCTATAACAAACCACCATCGACCATCGTCCATCGACTTATAACAAACGACCATCGACCATGGACCATTCACCTATAACAAACGACCATCGACCATCAGCCATCAGCCATCGACCATCGACCATCGACCTAATACAAACCATCATCGACCATCGACCATCCACCTATAACAAACGACCATCGACCTTTGACCATCGACTATCAACCATCGACGATCGACCTTATACAAACCACCATAGACCATCGACCTATAACAAACCACCATCCCATATCAACTATCGGCCATCGACCATGGACCATCTACCTTTAACCAACGACCAACTACCATCGACCTATAACAAACAACCATCGACTATGGACTGTCGACCTTCAACCATCAACTATCGACCTATTAAAAACGACCATCGACCATCCACCTATAACAAACGACCATCGACCATCGACCATCGACCAACGACCTATAACAAACGACCATCAACCATCAACTATCGACCATCGACCATCGACCATCGACCATCGACCATGGACCATCGACCTATTACCATCGACCATCGACCATCGACCATCGACCATCGACGACGGACCAAAGTAGATTGACCATCGACCATCGACCAACGACCATCGACCATCGACCAACGACCATCGACCATCGACCATCCAAAATCTACCTATAACAAACCACCATCGACTATCGACCTATTACAAATGACCATCGACCATGGACCATCCACCTATAACAAACGACAATCGACCATCGACCATCGACCATCGACCATCGACCATCGACCATCGACCATCGACCATCGAACATCCACCATCGACCTATAACAATCGACCATCGACCATCGACCATCGACCATCGACCATCGACCATCGACCATCGACCATCGACCTATAACAAACGACCATCGACCATCGACCATCGACCATCGACCATCGACCATCGACGTCGGCTATCGTGGACGTCGGAAGTCGGCTATCGGCCATCAGCCTATAACAAACGACTATCGACCATCGACCTATAACAAACGACCATCGACTATTGACCATCGACCTTCAACCATCAACCATCGACCTATTACAAACGACCATCGACCGTCGACCTATAACAAACCACCATCGACCATCGACCATCCACCTATTACAAACGACCATCGACCATGGACGATCCACCTATAACAAACGACCATCGACCATCGACCATCGGCCATCGGCCATCAACCATCGACCTATTACAATCGACCATCGACCATCCACCTATAACAAACGACCAACGACCATCGACCATCGACAAAAACAAAGCCTTGAATACTTAAGGATTAAGTTAACATAAAAAGGGTGTACATTACTAAGCCCCTTTTGTTGTGTAGAAATCTATTGTGAACTAGAATTTACCATAGAAATAAAGATTTCGAGTTTTTAAAAATGCAAAATTCTTGAAGATTTTTAGTACCCTTTTTGGTTTGATAAAGTTCATGACGTTAATGCTGATGTGGTTGAAGAGCGCCATTTCCTTTCAAAGTCTTTTATTATGGGTTTCTTCGATTGCAATGTGAGTCTCAATATTGCGTCTACTCACCAGAGTTAAACCACGTTAGTAGCGAACTGCGCCAATGCAGAAAGACAAGGATATCAGGTCGCACCTTGTGATATTTCGTGATCGCTATATTCTCCCTAACCCGTGTGTATCAAAACATTACAGTTAGTTAATATTTTGACCATGATATAGAGCGAAAATTCTAGACAAAAGCGTGCCCCATCAGGCTGATGTGGTTGAAGAGCAGCCATTTACTTTCAAGGTCAGTAGTGTAGGCCGCATGGCACGACCCCGGTTTTTGAGGTGGATTTGCTAATTTTTGAGGTGGCTTCGAGTATTTTGCGGTGGATTTAATTATTTTCTACTACGTCACGCATTACCATTGCCATCCCTTCCTACTGTGTCAAAACACATTGAAAATCAATAGCATAGAGGATGGAAGGGGATTTTTAAAATCATTTTTTATTACTTATTACCATAAAATGATGGGTAAGTGGTGAGTTATTATTTGTGTTATTTTTTGTTTTTCAATTATGGGCTTTAATTCCTTTGTGTTGGGGACAATAGAATTTTTTTTTCTTCCCGTGAGCACTAGTGCTTGGTAAAGTTTCACCATTACTTAGTACAGGAATCGTAAAGGTTTTCAGTAATTGAAGGAGTCCATAGTTCCAAGGTTTGTTGAAGAGTTACAGCGATCAATTTAATCGAAGGTACTTTCCAAAAAGACGCTATCCATGCAGAGTATATAAAATGTTTAACTTTAAACTATTCATTGATTCCTTGATCAATTGCTGAATTCAGCTGTTTAATTGTTCTTATTGTGTGATACACAATAGCTTTGTCTGGACTTGTTCGAAGACAAATAATAACTCACCACTTACCCATCATTTTATGGTAATAAGTAATAAAAAATGATTTTAAAAATCCCCTTCAAAAATACACCTACTGAATAAAGCGACCTATGACATCACAGATTTGATCTCTACTAATCGATTACAATCCTCTATGCTATTGATTTTCAATGTGTTTTGACACAATAGGAAGGGATGGCAATGGTAATGCGTGACGTAGTAGAAAATAATTAAATCCACTGCAAAATACTCGAAGCCACCTCAAAACTTAGCAAATCCACCTCGAAAACCGGGGTCGTGCCATGCGCCCTACACTACTAAAGTCACTTATTATTGTTTTCTTCAATTGCAATGCGAGTGTCAACATTGCGTCTACTCACCAGACTTGGATATCAGGTCGCGCCTTGTGACATTTCGTGATCCTTGTATTCCAGTGAAGAAAAAGTCAGATATGGGTCTTATTTATACTGCCACAATAAATAATAGAACAATAGAACAATAGGTAAGGTTGTCAGTGACGTGTATCTTTTCACAACCTTACCTATTGTTCTATTGTTCTATTGTTTATTGTGGCAGTATAAATAAGACCCATATCTGACTTTTTCTTCACTGGACTCTGAAGATGACTTTCGCACAGGTTGTCGAAATGTCAATCACACCAAACAGTCTTTCTCAGGACTACATCCACCCGGATGATCATTATACAAATATTGTCTCTTCGAGAAATATCGTTACTTCGAAAAAAAGGATTTTAATGTAAAGAATACTCATAACCATCGTTTATATATTCTAAAATTTACATAATTAATGTGGTGGTAAATTTAAATGTTGTCGTATCACCGAATGCCCTATTGTTCGGTGTAATCGTGAGGACAAAAGAGGAAGGATTAACATAAATTAGTGAAAGATTCATTGGAGGTCATCGACAGTGAACCGAACCCCCATCGCTCACTCTTTGGAAATACGAAGCACAAGTACATTAGCATAATCATTCAGCTATGAAATATTCGAAAGAAGCGAAATAGTTCGTAATCTTGTCGGAAAAGCTTTGTGAGCATGCGTTTATTATCGAAAAGGTTTTAAAGTATCTGTCAAAATAAAAATCCTTTTGTTTTGATAATGACAAACTCACATTCGAAGCCAACAATCCATAAAAGTGATAATCAATGCTGAGATTTTTTTGATGGCAGGGGATTTTCACTCGGGATGTTTCTCAATTATAGAAAAAAGATTGGCTTTAGCCTTGAATTTTAGTAGCAATGATCCTCCTAAGAATTAGGCCCAACTTTTCAACTATTTTAAAAAGGCATGCCCTTTATATTTGAATCATATTTGGAGTGAGTTATATCCCACTATTTCGATTATAACATGGATCTACCAGAAGGGAAACTAAGTTTTTATGCGGATCGTTAATGAATTATATTTTCGTTTTCGTAAAACAAACACCTTTTAGGCTTAACAATTTTTAGGCTTAAATAGATTATGTAAATGAGGTTTAAATTGATTCTTTAGCCTACCAGGTTCTTAAATTCAAGGTTCTTATACTCTGGGTTTTACTATACCTGGTCACATGGTGTTGCTCCCGCACGATTATTCCAAGTGATTAGCTACTTATTAACGTCTGTAATTTGATGATTTTAAATTGAGATTTTAGTGATTGCATAAGAAGCGCGTGCTTAGTTACGACGCCAATTAATCAACTCTACGCTATCGATTCAACACTGCTATATATCTACAAGCATATCTACTCAAAAATATATTCAATCGTTCTATCTACGTACACCAAAGTAAGTGATTCATTTTCCTAAGTTTTAGTAGCGTGATTATTTGTACAATCAACATGAACAATGAACATTTTTACCATGTATCAAATGAATCCTTATAGATTGTGTTACAAATCGCTAGTACTCCATAATGTTAATCTAAATTAGTTTATTTCTATCTATTTCAGTTCGAACCACATTTATTCACATATTTGCACGTTTATCAATCACCATTGACTATTCTGGAGCAATAAATTCAGAACATTTGTAATCATCATAGTGCGTTTGAATTGGTTATTTGACAGCGTTCGATTCGTTTATATTGATAATTTCTACCGCTACGGGCTACCAAGTAGTTGAAGACTACATTAAATCGAATTTGTTCGTAATAGACGACATTTCTTCGTTAACTTCCAAGTACAATCGCTGTTTTTGCCTATCGAATTCGATTGAATAAGACCCTCGTGGCTGAATGGAATGATCGGAATGATTAGTATGTGAACGAAAATAGCTACACAGGCAACGCAAATCGAAATGGAAGAGTTACGCCGTCTCAAACGAGCCAGAAGCGCCGCTAAAGGCTTTGTCACAAGGAAGCAAAATGAGATAAAGGAGTTATTGCTGGATTTAAACAATTCGGATGCAGTTAAGGGAAAAGTTGTGGAATTAGAAACGGCGATGAATAGTTTCGAAGTCGCTCATGAGTCATATCATGCACACCTGACTGAAGAGGAAGATATTGAGGAGTCCTCCGAATATTATCATGCAGAAAGGTCTAGAATTTACTACCTCAAGCAAAGGATCGAAGAGTACCTCGCGTCTGCCACTGCATTCCAGCTGTTGCGCACTCCGTACGCTTCCATCCGGGTGCATGATGATGTGCGTAGCGAGGCGCCTTCTCAAGCATCCACGAGATCGAGAGGAAGTTCCGCTTACTCTCGTGTCAGTGCTAAAGCAAAGGCCGACGCAAGGAAGGCTGTCCTGGAGGCGGAGGCTACACTACTCAAAAAGAGACAAGAGATTCAGCACGAAGAGTTTCTCTTAAAGCAAAGAATTGAAGAGCTCGAAATACAAACAGAAATAGCAAAGGCGAATGCAGAGGCGAAAGTCTATACTGATGATCGTGAGGACGAACACGAGAGAGAGATCAAGATCGAACAAAAACCATTGCTCCCCGTCTCCTCTACCCCGAAGGACGAAGAGCAAAGAAGGTTCTCCATTCCCAAGTGTGAGGTCTCGAATAAGGAAGCAGACGATTCCTTGAAATTCGTAATGGCTAGGCAAACTCAACAGATGGAACAACTTTTGCAGCAACAGCAGAAGCACACGTTTGCCTTGATGCTGCCACAACCGGAAGTGCAAGTCTTCAACGGAGACCCCGCTGAGTACTGTAGTTTCGTCAGAGCCTTTGAGAGCCTCATTGAGTCTAAGACAGATAGTGAAAGCGCAAGGCTGTACTATCTTGTACAATACACTACGGGGGACGTACAGGAGCTGATGCAAAGCTGTCTCACGATGAACGCCGCCGAAGGATATCGCGAGGCGCGCAGATTGCTTAAGGACAGATATGGCCAGAGCTACAAGATCGCCGCAGCTTACGTTCACAAGCTTACAGAAGGACAACCCATAAGAAACGAATCTAGCGAAGCCCTTCGAAGATTCTCTACACTTCTTACTACCTGCAAGAACGCCCTGAAAGAAATAGGATACTTGAGTAAGGTTCAAAACCCAGACAACTTGAAACGGATCGTCGATAAATTGCCATACGGGCTGAGATTAAGGTGGCGCGATGTGGCATACAGCATAGCGGATAAGAAAGGAAGAGAGATAACGATCGACGACGTAGCTGCGTTCGTTGAAGAAAGGGCAAGAATCGCAAGCCTTCCTATCTTCGGCAACGTTTCAACAGAAAGAGATTCAACCAAGCCGAGGCAAGAGCGCGACTCTCGCAAGGTATCTACGTTTTCAACGCAAGCTAATCCTCGTTCGACCAATCAACCAAGCAGCACATCCAGCCACAAAGGCGACGAAAGCGATCAACAGACAAAGAGATACGTTCCTAAATGCCCTTCCTGTCAAACCAGTCACTGGCTTTCCCAGTGCGCCGAATTCAAGAAGATGTCTGTTGACGAAAGGCATAAGCTGGTCCGCAATAAGGGTCTCTGTGATAACTGTCTCGTGCCCGGCCACGTAGCAAGCGCCTGCCCAAAGGAGAGCTTTTGCAAGATCGATGGATGCAAATCGAAGCACTCTACGTGGCTCCACCCAAAATCGGAGAAGTCTAATGAGAATCACCGAAACGACGAGAAGAAGGGCGAAACAGAGCAAGGCATAAAGTTAAGCCGAGCCGAAGGAAACAACGGTTACGTTCGCAACAATCTACCCAAGTCACCAAACCACAAATGCCGCGAGGTAACGGGTTTGTCGATAGTGCCAGTAAAGGTCAAGGCCACGGGTAGCGACAAAGTGATTGAAACGTACGCCTTTCTTGACGGAGGATCTAACACAACATTCTGTACCGCAAGCTTAAAAAGAAGACTCGATCTTCCAGGAGAACAGGCATTAATCTCCCTCACGACGATAGAAAGGACCGATAGCCCAACCAAAAGCTTGATAGTCAGCTTAGAAGTGTCAAATCTGGACGGTGATAGTCACATCAAGTTGCCTAAAGTATTTTCAATGACGAGTCTCCCAGTCTCCACAGAAAGCATGGCGCGACAGGTGGATGTAAACAGATGGCCTCATCTCCAAACCATCAGTCTTCCAAGTATAGACGCAGAAGTTGATTTGCTCATCGGCAACGATGTACCTCAAGCCTTGCAACCAAGGGAAGTCAGGAATGGCCAAGAAGGCGAACCGTACGCGATGAGGACCATCCTTGGCTGGGTAGTCAACGGCCCCCTTGGAAGGAAGACTACAAACCCTCGATCTTCAAACTTCATTCAAGCCAACGAGGCTGACTTAAATCTCGAAAATCAGTTCAAAGGGTACTGCAACATGGAGTTCAATGATTCACTATACGACAGTAAAGCTACGATGTCGCAAGAGGACAAGCGAGCATTGAGGATTATGGAAGAGACAGTGCAGCTCAAAGACGGCCACTACGAAATAGCATTGCCATGGAAACAAGTACCACCACGCCTCGATAACAACAAGGCGGTTGCTGAGCGTAGATTAAGCCTTTTGAGAAGGAAGCTATCCAAGGAAACTGAGCTACTGCGAATGTATTCTGACTTCATGAACGATCTGCTGAACAAAGGCTATGCTAGGAAGATCCCTGAAGAGCTACTGAACCAACCAAGCGACAACACGTGGTACCTGCCTCATCACCCGGTATTTCATCCTCAGAAACCTGGAAAGGTGAGAGTCGTTTTCGATTGCTCAGCCAAGTACAGGGGAAATTCACTAAACGACCGGCTCTTACAGGGGCCGGATCTGACGAATACGCTAGTGGGAGTATTGACCCGTTTCCGCGAGGAGACGGTCGCCCTCATGTCCGACGTGGAAGCCATGTTCCATCAAGTCAGAGTACGCCCAAGTGACTGCAACGCACTACAGTTTCTGTGGTGGCCACAAGGAAATCTGGACAGCAAGCCGGAGGAGCATCAGATGATGGTGCACCTGTTTGGCGGGGCTTCATCACCGAGTTGTGCAAACTTCGCTTTGCGTAGGACCGCGGAAGATAACAGTCAGTATTTCGATTCCGAAACTGTGGATACAGTCAAACGCAACTTTTACGTCGATGACTGCCTTAAGTCGGTGAAATCAGACAAGGCCGCCATCCGACTTGTCGATCAACTGAGGAAGTTGCTTGCAAGGGGCGGATTTCGCTTGACGAAGTGGCTGTCTAACTCCACAAGCGTTATGGAATCGGTACCAGAATGCGAAAGGGCAGCATCCATCAAGGAGTTGGATTTCGATACCTTGCAAGCAGAAAGAGCACTAGGAATTCGATGGAACGTCTCATCCGACAAGTTCGGGTTCAAGATCGCCATCAAAGACAAACCCCCTACCAGAAGAGGCATTCTGTCGACGGTTAGCTCTATCTACGATCCCCTAGGATTTGCTGCACCGTTCATTCTACCTGCCAAATTCTTACTTCAAGATTTGTGCCGCCTGAAGCTAAGCTGGGACAGCGAAATCCCCGAAGAGCACCTGCAAAGATGGAATGCATGGCTGAAGGATATACCGAAGCTAGAATATCTGGAAGTCGATCGCTGTTTGAAACCAAACAACTTCGGAGAAGTAGTTCAAAGCCAGCTGCATAACTTTAGTGACGCATCGCAGTGTGGATACGGAGCCGTGACTTACCTCAGAGTTGTCAACATCAAGGGCGAGATACATTGTTCCTTTATCATTGGCAAGTCGCGCCTAGCACCTCTGAAATCCCTGACCGTCCCAAGGATGGAACTTTCAGCCGCAGTCTTAGCCACGAGGCTGGACAGGATAGCAAAGGAAGAGCTAAGTATACCCATCACGGAGGAGTCGATCTTCTGGACCGACAGTACTTGCGTGTTGAGGTATATCGAAAATGAAAACAAGCGGTTCCAAACATTCGTAGCCAATAGAATCGCCGTCATCCATGATGCGTCCCAGCCAACACAGTGGAGGCATGTCAATACAGAATCGAATCCTGCTGATGAGGCTTCGAGGGGCTTGCCGACAGGAGAGGCCCTTCATCGTACAAGATGGATTCACAGTCCTCCATTCGTTTGGCAACCTGAAGTCAATTGGCCAAAGAGGCCTGAGGATCTGAACAAGACGCTGGAAGATGATCCAGAGATAAAGAAGGAAGCAGCTACATATGCTACCACCAAGAGCCATGAAATCGATCAAATATTCCAACGATTCTCATCCTGGCTTAAGTTAAAAAAGTTCGTGGCGTGGATGTTGCGTTACAAGAAGAACCTCCGGCGAGCAAAGAAGCGACGAGAAAGCGGCCACGAGAGGTCCGACGCTATAGCAAGCACGATCGAACATATAACCGTGGAAGAGATGAGAAGCGCAGAAAACGAGATTTTGAAGTGCATCCAACTTCATCATTTTAAAGAGGAGAGATCGCACCTCGTGAAGACAGACAATGTCGCGTCCAGCGGACCAAGCAAACTTCCAAAGGCAAGCAGCATCTACAGATTAGATCCAGTCTCGCATAACGGCCTTATTCGCGTTGGAGGAAGGCTCAAGAATGCGAAGATCCCGTTTGAAGCGAAGCATCCAATCTTGCTACCGAGACAGAACCACGTTGTGACGCTGATGATAAGGTTCTATCATCGAATCTCTGCTCATTCGGGAGTCGAGCATGTCCTATCGCTGATCCGAGAGAAATTCTGGATTATCGACGCGAGAGCTGCCATAAAGAAGGTCAATAACCAATGCGTCACTTGCAAGAAGAGACAGGGGCCGGTAGGAGAACAGAAGATGGCGGACCTGCAAAGCGATCGAGTCACTGCCGGAAAACCACCGTTTACCTTTGTGGGAGTAGATTATTTCGGTCCATTCATGGTCCGAAGAGCCAGGAGCAAAGTAAAGCGCTATGGTGTTCTCTACACGTGTTTAACATCAAGAGCCATACACATCGAAGTCGCGTACAGCTTAGATACCGATGCTTTCATCAACTCTCTTCGAAGATTCGTCGCTAGAAGAGGAGTCCCTGAAGAGATCAGGTCTGACAACGGTCTGACAACGGTCTGACAACGGCTGCATACGCACCGTCAGAAAGGTCATGAATGGTCTCTTGAAGGAGCAGATACTTGACGATGAAGGCTTCGCAACCCTAATGTGCGAAGTAGAGTCCATCATCAACGGTAGGCCAATAACAAAGTGCTCGGAAGACCCAAACGACTTGGAAGCGCTGACGCCGAACCACCTGCTGCTGCTACGAGGCAATCCAAACATCCCACCGGGAACGTTCGAGCACGCAGACAACTACGCGCGACGCAGATGGCGACAAGTTCAGCACCTAGCCAACGTGTTTTGGCGAAGATGGATGAAAGAATATCTACCATCGTTACAGCAGAGGCAGAAGTGGTGCAAACCGCGCAAGAATCTAGCTGTTGGCGATATTGTGCTAGTGGTTGACGATACCAGTCCTAGAGGCTCATGGCCTCTCGGAAGGATACTCGAGGTATTTCGGAATAGCGCTGATGGCTACGTTAGGCGAGTCACTGTGAAGACCAAAACGTCAATATTGAAACGCCCAGTGGACAAGCTGGTGCTGCTGGAGTCTTCTGAGCAAGAACAAGACAACCCAAGCACTTGAACATTGAAACAAGAAAGACATTTATATTCTCATATTTCGTTTTGTTATATCGTAATAATTAGTATCAAGAAATGTAAAGGCAGCAACGCCTTTAAGGGGCCGGAATGTTGCTCGATTATTCCAAGTGATTAGCTACTTATTAACGTCTGTAATTTGATGATTTTAAATTGAGATTTTAGTGATTGCATAAGAAGCGCGTGCTTAGTTACGACGCCAATTAATCAACTCTACGCTATCGATTCAACGCTGCTATATATCTACAAGCATATGTACTCAAAAATATATTCAATCGTTCTATCTACGTACACCAAAGTAAGTGATTCATTTTCCTAAGTTTTAGTAGCATGATTATTTGTACAATCAACATGAACAATGAACATTTTTACCATGTATCAAATGAATCCTTATAGATTGTGTTACAAATCGCTAGTACTCCATAATGTTAATCTAAATTAGTTTATTTCTATCTATTTCAGTTCGAACCACATTTATTCACATATTTGCACGTTTATCAATCACCATTGACTATTCTGGAGCAATAAATTCAGAACATTTGTAATCATCATAGTGCGTTTGAATTGGTTATTTGAGAGCATTCGAATCGTTTATATTGATAATTTCTACCGCTACGGGCTACCAAGTAGTTGAAGACTACACATGGTAAAGAATTGTCGCCAACATGTTGTGTGTGACGTTTCTGGTTGCAGTAGAAAACACAACAGTCTTGTACACGATATTATTAACCAACGTCAATTACAGTCTAGTCCTAGAAGTGCACCCGCAGAAGGTAATCCCCCCAGTCAAGTTAAGTCTACACCTACACAACCGTCTGTCACAGCTTCAAGTAGTACAAGCAAAAATGCACATTGTGCACAGTCTCAGTCAGTATCTCGCAGTCATGCACGCAAGCAAGCACTTCTCCAAATCCTACCAGTAATTATTCATGGAAAGGACGGTGTTCAACATGAAATGTATGCTGTTAGACAGTGGATGTGATTGTACCCTTCTGTTACACCAGTCAGCACAAACTTGTGGTCTTGTACAGGACACTAATCAGTATAAAGATATCTCAGTTGCTGGAATCAATGGTACACAAGTTGCAAAATCTACAACTATTGAGGAACCTGTCTATGTCTCATCCGTCGCTAACCCATACAAGAAGTTTGCACTGTTTGATATTCAAACCATGCCACAACTACCAGGACCATCTCAAAGTGTCAAGTGGTCTGAAGTAAAGCAAGAATTCACATACCTGGAAGACATAGACCTACCTGACATCAATAGAGAACAGATATCTTTGCTGATTGGATCCAACAATGGAAGACTGTTGGTACCTATAGAGATTATAGAGTTAACACCAGGACCAGGAAGCTCACAACTTCCTATAGCACTGCACACACCATTAGGATGGGTGGCTACAAACTGCATACCTGCAGAACTCAAACAACATAAACTGTCTGCCTACCGCACGACAGTACAAACAGAGGCAGATTACGATCTTAAACACCTTGTGGAATCCAGTATGAAAGTAGAGGCTCTCGGCATTACTATTCACCCTTCAGAAACGAGATCGAAAGAAGAAGAACGTGCTTTCAAAGTGATGAAATCTTCAACTCACAAGCTACCAAAGGAAGACGCATATGTCTCTCAACCTCTGTGGAAGGAGAAAGATCCAAGTCTACCAAACAACTATGATGCCGCACTGCGACACTTGCAGACACTAGAGAAAAGGTTAGAGAAGGACAAACAGCTAAAGGAGCGTTATGACCAATCTATAAAGGAGGACATTGAAAAGAACTATGTACGTAAGTTGTCTAAAGAAGAAAGTGAGTCGCCAAGTGATGTCAAATGGTATCTTCCTCACCATCTAGTGGTCAATCCTCGTAAACCTGAAAAACTCCGCCGAGTATACGACGCCTCAGCCATTTTTAATGGTTGTTCTCTGAATAAAGCCTTATACAAAGGTCCAGATCTTCTACCATCACTTCTAGGTCTTCTGTTGAGATTCTGTGAAAAGCCATATGCACTTGCTGCAGAAATTCAAGAAATGTACCACCAGATTAGAATACCAGATTGTGACAAGCCTGCTATGAGGTTTCTGTGGAGGAAAAACCCCAGTGATAAGCGTGAAGTTTATCAATTCGAAAGAATGATTTTTGGGGAAATCGACGCACCAGCCAGAGCAAACTATGTTATTCAGTTGAATGCTGAAGATCATAAAGATCTATTCCCGCTAGTTGCAGAGAAAATACCTCGATGGTTCTACATGGATGACGCGATACTCTCAGTGGAAACTGTGCAAGAAGGTATCGAAGTGAGTAACCAACTCACTCAGTTACTAGCCAAAGGCGGATTTCGTCTGCACAAATGGCTCTCAAACTCAGTTGACATTCTTCAGTCGATACCTCAAAGCGAAAGATCTACCAAGATAAAGAATCTAGCTGAAGACGACTTGCCAGTTGAAAGAACACTAGGAGCTTATTGGAACGCACAAGATGATACTTTCTGCTTCACCAGTTCAGATGCAGAACCAGGGAACACTCGTAGAAAGATCTTATGTCAAATCTTCAGTATATGGGACCCAAGAGGTCAAATCGCACCATTTGCCATCCGTGCCAAGATGTTCCTTCAGAAGTTGTGGTTAGAGAACAATGAATCAAAGAAGAATGAGAAACTAAACTGGGACGATGAACTGAGTGCAGAGCAACTTGTTGAATGGAAGAAGTGGTTTGAGGAAACCCGACAGTTAAAGAACATTGCACTACCACGCCCCTTTCGCAGTCGATCAGAGTTACCACAACGGGCCTCGCTTATGATCTTCTGTGATGCCAGCGAGAAAGCATATGCTTGTTGTTCATACCTGCTTTTGGAGTACAACGATGAAGTCAAAGAGTGCAATTTAGTAACAGCCAAAGCATGTGTAGCACCGTTAAAAAAACTCTCCATCCCAAGGCTAGAGCTGATGGGAGCTGTTATCGGAGTACGTCTTGCAGAGACATTAGTAGCAGAACTTGACACAACTATCCATCGCATTATCATTTGGCTCGACTCGGCCGTTGCTATACAGTGGATAAACAGATCAGGTAGTCGATATCGTGCATTCGTCAGAAACCGAATCACAGAGATAGACGATGTACTTACTCGCCTTCAAAAAAAACTCGGCGATGAAAATGTCGGTCTACGGCATGTCCCTACAAAGCTTAATCCTGCCGACGATGCTACAAGAGGTCTCAATATCACAAAGTGAACGCCAGAAAGTAGATAGCAAAAGGGGCCAGAATTTCTAACTGCGCCCGAAGAATCATGGCCAGAGAGACGATTCGAACCAGTCGAAGACCCAAAGGAAGAGCTCAAGCAAGTCAAGTGGGTCGGAATGTTGTGGAAAGACATGGACATTAAGTTATTTGATACTAAGAAGTGTTCTTCACTTGCAAAGCTACAAAGGATTGTTGCCTACTGTTATCGTTTCATCACCAACTGTCAGGCATCACATACTAATCGAAATCTGGGTCCACTAACCATCAAAGAGTTGGACAATGCCACTCGTTGTCTTATTCTTCGCTCACAGGCAGAGAGCTTCCCTGAAGAGATAACGGCACTTCAAAACGGAAAGCAAGTATCAACCCGAAGCCGTCTTATCAAGCTAGACCCAAAGCTGGAAAACGGTACGCTAGTCGTCGGCGGTCGTCTCAACTACGCCCCACTACCAAGAATTACCAAGCACCCTATCATCCTTGATAGTAAACACGACTTCGTGCGTCTCCTGCTGTCTGACTATCATCAGAGCTTCAGTCACCCAAGCACTAATTACCTACTGTATGCTATACGTAGGCGATACTGGATCATCAGTGCAAGGAATGTCATAAGAAAGTTTACTCACATTTGTGTAACATGCAAAAAACTGAGACCCAAGACAGTCCAACCCAAGATGGCAGATTTACCACCTGCAAGAGTTACCCATGGCAAGTTCTTTGATAAGGTCGGTGTTGACTTTTTTTGGTCCCCTCTTAGTTAAAAGAGGAAGATCAGAAATCAAGAGGTACGGTTGTATATTTACGTTTGAAGATACGTGCTATCCACGTTGAACTTGCTGAAGATCTCAGCACAGATGCATTTCTGCTATGTTTAAGGAACTTTATTGGAAGACGAGGTCAGCCTTCTGAACTTTTCTCAGATAAGGGAAACAATTTTGTAGGAGCTGAAAACGAGTTACGTCAAGGAATACAGAATTTAGATCACGAGAAGATAGAGAATACTCTTGCTCCTCAAATGATACAATGGCACTTTAATCCCCCAGCTTCACCACACGTGGGAGGTGTCTGGGAGAGAATGGTTCAGTGCGTTAAGAGAGCCTTGTATACAATTCTCAAGAACAGAGTAGTACCCCAAGAAGTCTTCAGGACAACATTGATTGAAATTGAAGCGTTAGTTAATTCAAGGCCCATAGGATACATTCCTGCTGACGCTGGGGATGTTGAAGCGTTAAGTCCTTATCACTTTCTACTTATTCGTCCACACCTTAATGTTTCGTTTGATGTGGTCTTAGACAAAGAGATTGATTCCCGAAAGTTATGGAGAAGAACTCAAGCATTGACCAACATGTTCTGGAGGAGATGGGTCAAGGAGTATGTGCCCACATTGACTGAGCGCTCAAAATGGTTCCATAAGTCACTTAATCTCAAGGAAGGAGACGTTGTCCTAATTACAGATGCTCAGAAGAAGCGCGGTCAATGGCTGATGGGAAGAGTCGAACATGTTCACCAAGGAAAGGATGGAAGTGTACGTTCAGTCGACGTCAAGACTCAGTTCGGGAGATTGTCAAGACCTACAAATAAACTTTGTTTACTACAGGAAGCCCTTTAGTTTCGGCAACGCGCCGAAAGGCGGGGAGGATGTCGTGAACACTTTAACAGTAATTCACATGTTGAGATTGGATCACGTAATGATCACGTGCGGAGCGAGTGTAAGTGCGTGAGAGTGATATAACTAGATCGCAAACTAGTGCATAAGTTCGGAATTGTTGTTGTTATTGTTCGTAGTCTTAGCAAAACCTACGTGAAGCAAAATATGTAAGTGAGAACAAAGTTACGGTATTAATTGTCATAGTTATCCTCGACACCATGACACGCAACGTGTCCAGTTTCTAGGTATTTCACGCAGCGTCGTGATTTAAGAGAACTAATGCAACTCATCCTTAGCGAAAACTCATTCAAATTCAATGACAGACATTATTTGCAGACCCTGTGCATTGCAATGGGTACAAAAATGGCAGTAGCTATTTCGATTGTCTTTATGGCTCACATTGAAATACAAAAACTGTTAACTAGCCCATTTAGACCTATGATCTGGAAACGTATGAGTGTACCATGTGGCCAAATGGGTATTTATTTAAAAATTCTTGTTTCTTCTTCTTATCTTTTTTTTCTTATTTGTTTTTTTACTGAATTTCTAATTCTAAAATTATTTCTTTTTTGAATTTCCGCTGAAATTTGATCCACAGGTATGAAATCTTTAAATCTAGAATACCGTTTTTCGGAATTCCTTTCCTAACTTAGTTCAGTTAACCCCGTTGATTTTGTTTCGATTTCGAAATCCTAATATCCCTTGCTTTTCGATTAGTCCACTGAAATTTGACTAACCGGTATGAAATCTGTAAGTCTATGATGCCGATTACGAATTCCTGTTTTCGGAATAGCTTTTTGTCATCATCTTGGCGCCCTTATATTTCCCGCCAAATATAAGTTTTTAGCCAATCGATAGTAAGTTGATGTCATTCAGTCTGGAGGTGTAACGGCAGTCAAGATGGCGAGTATGAGTACACATGTACAGGACATGGTAACGTTTAATTACGAAGGACAGGCAATTGGTTTTCCTTTATCCCCCCATGTCTCTGTGAATACTTTGGCAAGATTTTTTCAAATCCAAACGGGTGGAATGCATGTAAAGATATTTAGGAATGGCCGCTTTATCAATGTATGGCCAGACCGAGAAGGTCGGTTAAAACTACCTGATGACTGTGAAAACGCCGAAGTCGTTGCCTTCGCCGAGGAGGAAAACGACTTTCGGTTTAATGAAGAAGAAGCAGGCCCTTCAAGACGTTTACCACCTACGTACCCCCGAATTGGGCAGATCAGGAATTTTTCATCTGTGACATCCAGCAGCACTGGCCTTTCCTTCAAGGGAAAGGGAAAACGACCGGCCCCAGGTTACGCATTCATATCAGAGAAAAAGAAAAGCATAACGAAGAATATTGCGTTATCAGACCTTGGTCCAGATGGAAACCTCTACGAGTTATTTCCAATAATCATCAATCTGACTGAAATTCAAAGTCAGTGTGGTGAAATCAGTGTCGATACCGTGAAACTAGCAGCTGAAGATCAACTTGCCGAATGCGGGAAGATTGCCCCTTTAGTTATCTTGGATAAAAAAGGGAACCCGATTCAGGACATGCCACATAGTAGAGGTAAATAAATATTTCATTTTTCATTTACAGCGGTAGATTTTTTTCCTTAAAACATAAAGTTGATAATAGTAAATTCTAGTTAGAATTATTTTCCATTTGCCAAGTCAATTGTTCTTATCAGATCTATGTAGTTCTCAAACAGATTACTCTAAACTCTTAACTAACCTAACTTGAAAAGATTTTTTATGTCAAAGATAAAGGTGATGCTTTTATTTGTTTAGGCCTTGGCTTTTGGGGATCACAAAAATGTTTCAGAGCAATGGATATTGCAGTGTTTAAAATCTGGAAACCGGAAGTTTGGAATGTTGTCGTTAATGGTCTCCCTAATGCCTGGTCTGATGACGAAGATGATGATAATAAAAGAGTAGCAGCACAAACAAAAAAGCCTACCAGTTCCAAAGTATGTTGATCAATCCATGAAAATAATCTATAATAAGACTGTTTTACAAAATACAGAACAAAATACAAAACATTGAGCTGACCAACCACATTGGTGTCGAGACAAAAGTCGCGACATGTTAATGGGGCAATAGACTACCGTCAATCAAATAAATTCTTTGCATGCCGTCGGTAACTTTACGTACTCTGCCGATTTCCATGTTGCGAGAGTTTGCAAAATATTTTTTACAGGGGAGGCGGAAAGAAATAAAAATTGGGGGGGGGGGAAGGGGGCTGAAAATCGCCGGAAAAAAAACGTTGAAAAAAGCCACTGAAGCAACCGAGTAAAAAGTATAAAACGTGTAACCAAAGAAAGTTTAGAGAATTAAGAGAGGATGTCAGTAAGGCTCAAACATGTCGTGGCAAGTCTCAAAAAATCGATTTTGCTCAAACTTCCAGTGTTGATAGCCTATTATGTCCCAATCATCGTGGTGTATTTAGTTTGCGAAAATATTATTTTGTTCTTGAGAAATAAGGATTTTAGTCGGAACGGCTAATTATGCTAATTTATAGAGCCTCAAATTGACCAACTTCAGTGACTTCATGTAACGACACTATCTAATCTATAGTAGTGATAATATCATATTCCTTTTGCCTATCATCTATACTTCATTCACTGTCATTATGAAAGATTTCTTTACAATGTGGAATTTATCGCGAATTTTCTCATCAGCCCTACTTTTTCTTACTGTAAAAGTAGCTTCAAAACAAGTGGCATTTTTACTATGGCCGAAACATTAAGATCAATTGATATTTAGGGTATCAATAGAAGAGGAGTTGATCTTCATTTGTGCCAAAAATTAGCTTGGGTAAATTCGTTTTTGATTTTCTACAAGCGGCCGAAGTTACCAAAATATGCCGTTTCTTCCATCCCCAGCTTAGCTTTTGAAATAACCAAGAAAGACAGGTCTGTCAACACTAAGTCAAACACTTGTACTTTCAACAATGTTTTATTTTAAACATAATTATAAGTTTCTAACCTTGTCGATGCAGAGGTTTTTAAAAGAATTAAAATCCTTTTTGAGGTATTCTAAACGAAGAACCGTGATGTTTTGGTATATCCATGTTATCTGTGTCAACAATGGCTTTCAAAACAACAACTGAATACGTCTGCAATGCCGCACAGTTTCAGCCTCTTATACTTAGCGACTGCCTATACTTCCCAAATTAACTGATACATTGATAATGGGCTAAAGATCCCACTTGATTTCTAAAGTTAATCAGCGAAATCTAATCGACACCGTTGAGAAATAAAAAGAACTGAATTTATGAAATACTCTGTCCTTCGCCGACGAGACACCAATAATGATATGCATATTGAATTACGTAGCATTTGATTGACGGGCTGTAATCAGAAGGATATATTATTGTTAGACAGCTAGCCATATAAACGTATGGCTTGACACACATAGGTAAGCTTTTGGTAAAATTTCGCCTATAAATCTTCTCGATCTACTATATGTAACGTATGTAACGCAAATATTCCAGTTATAAGACCCCTCCCGGGTTTACTTAAGCTTACCCCTAGTATCTCACGTTCTTATTCCCGATAACACAAAAACTGATTGATTCCAGTCTATTCCAAAAGCTACTTTTTTCTTGAATGAAAGCCATCAAAAAGACCGTGAGAATAACTCGTATAAGCACAGATCTTTGGTCCTCGCTGTGCCTCTGGAGTTGTCACCCTTGGGAAATCGTTGTTTCTTTATTTTATTTTCCCACCCTATTAATGAATATCATATGGTAAATGTATACCGAAAAAAAATTGTCTGAAAAGCTAGATTTATCTCGGATATAAACTTTTATAAAGAGCCAATTTCGCGGGCTTTATAACACCTCAGTTTTGCAATTACGTTGGAGTATCGGAATTACCCAGAATCCCTTTCGCTATTGTTTCATTAAAATGACCCTTGAGGCATGGTTCTGATGAGAAAAGAGTTTTTCATATGACTGTGAGAATCTCGTGGCATAAACGCGGCCGTGACACGTGGTTTGCATTTACTATTTGGTATTCGATCGCGAGACGTTCAATAACTTTTTGGGTCAAAGATTTAAAATTATGCTTAATTCGTATAGTCTGGCATCCAATTTAATTCTCGAAACACGGCACGGAGATGGCTCGAACACGGCGCGGATACAGTCAAGTCAGTATCACGACGCTGTCTAGGTACGCCAGACCAGCAAGGAACTTTTCACAGTCATAGGAATCTCTCCAGGGGTTGTCAACGATTTTAAAACAGTCACGATTTTATACAACTACAGCTGTTTACCATACTGACGATGAGATCAATGTACGGCTTTTTCCGCTTTGCTTGAATACGAGACGTGTCCAAGTCACATGAAGCACAGATCTCTTGGAGCATGGATATTGAAAACTGAGATGATCGCGATTGGGACGCAAGTTCACAGATGTTGAAAGTGTCATATGTGATAGGATGCTGAAGTGCCAGAACACTCAAGACCTCATCTTGAGGCTTGGTTGGCATCCTTTTCAGCCTCTCCGTCTTCATCAATGTCAATTTCATCTGGAATGACTTGCTTTGCTTAAATCGACGCCACGATTTCCACCAGCAAATGCTTTAAACGAACAATAAGTTTCCATGTTTTAAGTCGGAGTTTCTAGTCCTGAAGAAACACCGTAGGTAAAGGCGCGACTTCTGATTACAGCCCGTCAATCAAATGCTACGTAATTCAATATGCATATCATTATTGGTGTCTCGTCGGCGAAGGACAGAGTATTTCATAAATTCAGTTCTTTTTGTTTCTCAACGGTGTCGATTAGATTTCGCTGATTAACTTTAGAAATCAAGTGGGATCTTTAGCCCATTATCAATGTATCAGTTAATTTGGGAAGTATAGGCAGTCGCTAAGTATAAGAGGCTGAAACTGTGCGGCATTGCAGACGTATTCAGTTGTTGTTTTGAAAGCCATTGTTGACACAGATAACATGGATATACCAAAACATCACGGTTCTTCGTTTAGAATACCTCAAAAAGGATTTTAATTCTTTTAAAAACCTCTGCATCGACAAGGTTAGAAACTTATAATTATGTTTAAAATAAAACATTGTTGAAAGTACAAGTGTTTGACTTAGTGTTGACAGACCTGTCTTTCTTGGTTATTTCGAAAGCTAAGCTGGGGATGGAAGAAACGGCATATTTTGGTAACTTCGGCCGCTTGTAGAAAATCAAAAACGAATTTACCCAAGCTAATTTTTGGCACAAATGAAGATCAACTCCTCTTCTATTGATACCCTAAATATCAATTGATTCTAATGTTTCGGCCATAGTAAAAATGCCACTTGTTTTGAAGCTACTTTTACAGTAAGAAAAAGTAGGGCTGATGAGAAAATTCGCGATAAATTCCACATTGTAAAGAAATCTTTCATAATGACAGTGAATGAAGTATAGATGATAGGCAAAAGGAATATGATATTATCACTACTATAGATTAGATAGTTTCGTTACATGAGGTCACTGAAGTTGGTCAATTTGAGGCTCTATAAATTAGCATAATTAGCCGTTCCGACTAAAATCCTTATTTCTCAAGAACAAAATAATATTTTCGCAAACTAAATACACCACGATGATTGGGACATAATAGGCTATCAACCCTGGAAGTTTGAGCAAAATCGATTTTTTGAGACTTGCCACGAATTTTCAAATTTGTTTAGTTTTTGCTGACATGTGCTCTTAAGGATTATCAAGTACTCAAACAAGCAAATTGCAATAATGAGGGGGGGTGTGGGGCTGCATGTATAAGACTAGTTTTTGAACAGAAAACGTGTACAAGATACAGAAAATATATATTCATTGATGTCCCATGAATGTTCAACAACTTGAAGTGAGTTAAAGATTTGAAAGAGAATTTATTACATGTTTTCATAACACAGGCTTCTTCAGTCTGTAAGGATATGAAGAATAATGATTGGCAGAAATTGAATGATATTTGTGGATTTGGTCCAACATTTTGAACATGTTTTCCTCCACTGCATAAAAAGATTGAAATCACAACAATTTCCATTAATTTTTCAAGCACATTAATAGCAAGGTGTGATGCAAGTGTGTGGTTTTCTGATTGGCTCAAGCACAGGGAGCCCAAGTTTTCATCTTTGCCAAGGAAAAACAAGATATCAATGCCAAAAAAAACCATCATAGATTCTTTGAAATAGGAAAAGGTGATTCATCTCTACATACATTTATTATAAATATGCAAATATCACCTTGTCTCCAAATCCAGGTTGGGTTCCCTGTGGCTCGAGAAGTAAAATGATCATTGTCTTATTTGCACCCTAGTACCACAGTAACATATATGTATTTATTCATTTTTTTGCCCTTTAGGATGATAAGTATGAAGACCTGCTAGTACGTCTTGAAAAACTGGAGAAAAAGCAGTCGTTGACAAGGAATGCAAGCGAATCATTGGTTGCAGTGTTTGCATCAAAAAGTTGGAAGCCAGTGTATGTCCTCTTTGCAGAGCGCCAAATGATGACAACAATTACACAGAACTGAACATCCCAGATCTTGAAGCACTGCTTGAAAGAGAGGATTCGGACCATGAATTTGACCTCCCAGCATTTTAGATGCATGTGGTTTTAAGTCTAGGATTGCTCTAGTTGTAGTTTGGAAAAACAAATTCTGCAGATTGCTTTACACCATCATCATGAAACACAAGTACTTGTCGTAGTTTCCATTTGTGTTGTTGCATATTTTTAACTTCTGTCGTTTTATGTTATCTATCATTACCAACTCATGCATGCAATCATGTGAACTATCCCGGCCCTCCTCCACAAGTGTCAAAGTATGTGTATTTTCTGGAACTACACACTGGTAAAAATGTTAGTTTTTCAAAATACAGTGACATGAAAAGCACTACTTAAAGGCTATTAAATATTGATTTTAAGATAGATATGATGGACTTATTTTCAAATGATTCAAAATTATTATTATAACCTATTCTGGAAGGTATATATATATATACATGCAGCATTATAACATTTATAGCCTATATTTATAGCTGTATTAAGTTGTTTATTTTGCATGAAATAAAATCATTAGTTGTGTTATAGTCAAAACTTCTGATAATGATGAGCTTGGCTTTAACTGAGCATCAGTGTTATTTCATAAAACTTAATAACAGCTAGAATAAAAGCTTCATCTCTTCCCTGCATAATATCAGAAAAAATTTCCTCAAAACTTGGTTGTAAACTCTTAAACATGTATTCTCTGGATTCCAATAAATCTTCTCTAGTTGATAATGGATCATAACCTACAGAAGCATCTCTTGTTAAAACACCACCTCTCTCTTCATACATCCTGATTACTTCTGCTGTACTAGAAATTTGATGTTCAGCAAGTTTCACAGCTCGGTCTGTCTGTTGCATTCTTTCATAAGGTACACAGCCATTTGGCCCTAAATTAAAACAGTGCACACTTTATTTCATGAGTTAAGGATAAAACAAGATTGAGTATTCTTTTCATAGAGCAAAAGTTTAATAATAAACTGCTTTAGCAAAGTTTTGAAAAACCTATTGAAATAAAATTTGGTAATTAAGTATAATTATTTATTTTTAATATTTTTTTTGTACAAAAGAAGTCCTATTTAACTTTTGGAAATATGTTGATATGTTTGGTCTTTTCAGCATTCAAATTGATATTTAGAGCAAAAATGGATAATTCAATCTCTTTTGAACCAATTTTAACCTCGGTTCGATTTTATTAGAATTAATACATTTATTTTTAAAATATAATAACTTCTCCTATTGGGCTTAACATGATACACGTATCTATTATTTATACATGGACCGCGGAGCAGGGGGGGGGGGGCTGGGGGGCTATAGCCCCCCCCAATAATGTGAGTATTCCCCCAAACCCCCTAGGTCTTCCAGTATTTGGTGGTCGTTAGCCCCTCCAATAAAAATTATTAGCGCCCCCCCCCCCCCCCAATAAAAGTTATGCTCCGCGGTCCCTGTTATATCTTTTAAATTGTAATTTCATTTGTTTTTGTAATAAGATTGTCATTAAAATATTAAAATCACAAATATACAAATACATACATATACAATTTTTTTAAATTTAATTGTTAACATTGCAATTAGGTTCATTGCAGTTCAGTTCAAAGAGTTCAATAAATAACTTTTTTAATTAATTAAAATTAGTGCTTACCAGGTATGGAGTGATGATTTCAAGACAATACAAAATTTCGAGTTCCTACATTGGCAGTATGTAAAGTTACCCAAGAAATAGCAAACACAGCCACTGGATTCTCTGTATCTAAACAATCGCTTTCCATGAGTGTTCGGATTGCTTTTTTAATAGGATAGTTTATTCTGGAGTTTACTTCAGGCCACAATCGCTCGGCTCGATGATTTATAACTGACGTAGTTTTTTCTCCATGGTAGCCTTTCCCGGTCGCCTCTTTTGCTTTTCAAAAGTTCTTGTACAAAAATGCAAAGGCAAAATTCTGATCCATGATCGACCCTGAGCTGATCGAATAACCCATAACGAATAAGAGCAGGTCTGTATAAGCACTCGTAGATTAAGATAGGATTTTTTTTGGGCAAGGTTATAAAACCAGTTATAAATCTTGAACATCCATCGATCATATGAACGTGCGTAACATATGGTATTTTTTCGTTCTGATCCATGTGTACCTTGCACCCAAAATAAGGTGAACAATATGGGATTGGATTCGTCCTTTTGATGAGATCCCTCGATCTTGCTTCATAAGCCGTAGGATCTATCTGACAGAGAGCTTGTGCAATTCGCCTTTGACTTACTGAAGTAGAACTACCATGAGCTGCTAAAATGTAACGTACACTCCCCTGCATCATCCGTCTGCCATACGTATGACCATACTGTAAATAAAATATATGACATTACCAAAATATATAGCCAAAGGTTGCAAAAGCAGTACTTGATACTTTTAGCTTACCTGGCTGATTTGATCCCCAACAAGCTTTAGAAGTTCATCGTTGGATATATATTTTCTTATACCTCTTTCACTGCAGTATCGTCTTATTGACCGTCTACTCAATCCACGAACATCAGGAAAAATATCTCTGAGTGCACCGCTAATGTCTCCGTGGCTTTCATTTCTCTCTAAGATTAAATAGCGAATGTATTCCTCGTCAACCCTCTCTCTAAGTTCCGCCATCTTTGTTTGTATTGTTACTTACGAGCCGGCAAATTCGTGTGACAGCGGATTCACTCAAACTCTGGAATTTTTAAATTCCCAAATCAAAAACTACGGTGCCGGAAACCTTCACTCGAAATAACTGAAGCCTTCGACAATAAAACAAAAATTATAAAACTGAGATTTTAGAAATTTGGAATGGCCACATATAGCACTTATTGAAACGGTTTATTGATGATATTTTTACAGTATGGACTATTTCTGAAAATGAAATCAACCTATTTGTTGATTTTGTAAACTCTTTCCATAAAACAATAAAGTTCACTAGTGAACTGTCATCAGAGGGAGTTATTTTTCTCGATACTCGAGTATATAAAGGCGAACGTTTCAGTGACTCTAAAATACTTGATGTTCAAACACATTTCAAATAAAAAATAATAAAAAAATTTTAAAAAAAATACTTTTTTTATAGTGGGATTCAAATTCAGTAACTTAATGATACTGGTTTCCAATTTGGCCCACTGTCACTTACACACACTACCACTACATTATATATTCTATGCATACAACTCAACTCACATGCTGATTTTTACAGAGGGAGGAAACCGGAGAACCCGGAGAAAACCCTCGTGGCACAGGAGAGAACAACACATCAAACAAACTCAACTCACATATGATCTGACCCAAGCCGGGGCTCGAACTCGGACCACAGCGGTGAGAGCCGAGCGGTAAACCACTACACCACCCATGCAACCCATAAATCATAGATCTTTAAACCGACAGACACATTCCAATACACTCATTTCTCCTCAGCATACCCTTTCAATGTTAAGAAGGGTTTTATTAAAGGAGAAGCGTTACCTCTTCTTAGAACTAATTATGTTAGAGAAACTTTTGAAGGCCGTAAAAAAGAATTTCAATCACTGCTTTTAGAAAGATCCTGAGAACCTAGTCCGGAACACTCTATCCACTGTCAAGTTCGAAGATAGACAGTCAGCTTTGGAAAATAAAACTAGAACATCTAAACATCACTACTTTTAACCCAGCCACACCAAAGGTAAAGAAAATTCTCATAAAACACTGGCATCTACTATCTCAAACTGAGAATCTAAAAAAGGATTTAATCAGATCCTCCAACAGTGTCTTACAGGAAGCACAAATCACTAAAGGACCTTCTGGTCAGAGCTAAAATACCTTCCAATTAAATATTTAACTAGTTTTTTGAGAACGACGAATGTAGAAGGCGAAGGCAGTGACAGTTTATTACAAATGATATGATAACATAAAACCAAAGTGTAAAAACCAAGTCGGCATTATTATAATTTTCACACAAATATATAATTTTCTCTTGCCAGAATATATGAAGATATTTCACAGTACAAAAAATAGTATTGAGGGATGATAATAATAATAATCTGATCCATTGAATTGGAAACATTCAATGTCATTGTTAATTTAACTGGCTGAACTGTCACTGATATTATGAAGTAAAACCCCATATTTAATAATGCATGAAGTAAACACAGATAGCTAAATGCATGTTGAAATATTTCCTGACTGATTTGAATGTTGTTTACATGTACGATAGACGATTATTTCCACTTTATTCCAAACGATAAATCCATCTAACAAAAGCACATGGCCGGACTCTCCCGGAAAACTACTAATAAACCTGTTTTAACTGGTTTTTACCACAGGGAACCCATGACTAAATTTTCTCTTCTAAACATTCCCCCTCCCCGCACTGCAGGTCAGTGCGTCATCATTGGTGAAACCACCAACAGTTTACTAGTCTAAATACTAAATAACAATGTTCAAACGTTCAATGCTCTGTCCATTGAGCAGGTTGGGTACAGCACTTAACAGTCACTTTTCAGCAATTAACGGTACCAGCTTGTGGATAGGGCGAACCATAGTCTTGTTTCCACATTGTTCTTTTGCAACGCGAGTGTGGCCATCCTTCCCAGGGTAGGTTTCGACAATACGACCCAACGGCCAACAACCTCTCGGAAGGTCCTTCTCTAGGGCAAGAACTACGTCCCCTTCTTTCATATCCTTCACGATTTCCGTCCACTTGGGTCTTGAGTTCAGCGTCGGTAGATACTCTGTCAACCATCTTGACCAGACTTGCTTAATCAACTGCTGGACTTTTCTCCAACGTTTTCGTAAGTTGAAATCAGTAGTATCCACGGACTCAGGTGCCACTTCTCCTCCCATCTGCCCGTGCAGAAAATGACTTGGGGTTAAAGGTGTTGCATCTCGATAATCTGACGACTGATACATTAAAGGGCGTGAGTTCAGCAAACTTTCCACTCCAGTAAATGTGGTGATCAGCTCTTCATCTTTGACATCACTGTTGCCTAACACTGCATAGATGGCTGTTTTTGCTGCTTTAATCATCGATTCATGGACACTACAAAAGTGGGGGCCAGCTGGAGGGTTGAAACGCCATGTTACCTTTCTAAACAGGTTTCTTGTCTTTCGTTGGATTTGATCTTTATCGAGCTTGCTGACTAGATCCCGCAACTCATCCACAGCGCCGACAAAATTAGTCCCATTATCACTGATCATTTCGGTAGGGAAGCCACGACGGCTTACAAAACAAGTGAAGGCATTTAAAAAACTGTCAGTGTCTAAAGCCCATGCCATTTCCAAGTGTACTGCCCTGGAGGCAAGACAAGTAAAAAGGCAAAGCCACCGTTTTTGTCTAGATTTCCCTTGGCCTTGGACTGTGATGAATGGACCAGCATAATCCACAGCACATTGGTCGAATGGACGAAAGGTAAACCGAAGTCGAATCTGCGGTAGTGGAGCCATGATCTGGCTAGCACACTTTGTCTTTCTCCTTCTGCATTCGTTGCACTCGTTTTCCCAGCTTCGGATCTCTTCACGAGCTGCGATATCCAGAACCTCTGCGATACTTGAGACAAAATGAAGTTGGTTCCAGCTGCATGGTTTGCCATTTCATGGTAGTGCTTCACTATCAACTTGCTCACCGGGTGTCCTCTGGGTAGGATTATCGGGAACTTAACATCATAGGGAAGATATTCTGCATACATCAGTCGTCCTTCTAGACGGATTATGCCGTTCTCATCTAAACGAGGAGAGAGCTTCACAAGTGGGCTCTTTGTCGGGAGTGGCTTGTTATTCTGCAACGCGTTGTATTCTTGTGTGAAGGCCTCATACTGTGCTTGCCTGATTATATCCTCTTCAGCATCCAGGATCTCTTCAGGAAGTAGCTCCTCACCGACGATTCTGTTGCTTTTACTTGTTAGCATGTTGTGTATGACTCTGATAACTCTTGCGTGTACGAGGACCAAACGCGACCAAGATGAATGGCGTTTTGGGTCAAGTCTCCATACCTGTTTCCCTTTCCCTTTGTCCACTTCCGGCTGAGTAGGCGTAAGATGAGCGTGTAGAGCTGTTGAAGTCTGTCTTCGTTCCTTGATCTTATTAGGTGGTTGGAATTCTGCTCTCGGCCATTCTTTTTCGTCTTTGAGCAACCATTCTGGACCATTCCACCATAATGCACTCTCAGCTAACTCCTCAGCACTTACACCTCTGGATATCAGATCTGCAGGATTCTGGTCTGTAGGGACATGTTGCCACTGAACTGGATCACTGTACATCTGTATTTCGCCGACTCTATTGGAGACAAAGGGTCGAAAATCCTTGCCATGACCTCTGATCCACCATAAAACATCGAGACTATCTGAATAGAACGTTACAATGTCCTTGGACACTTGTAGAACTTTCATCAGGACTTGCGTCAACCTCAAGCCAATAACTGCAGCCATTAACTCAAGGCGAGGTACAGTCATGGTTTTCAAAGGTGCAACCCGACTCTTGGATGCTATCAGACGACACATTGTGGAGTCTGATTGTATGTAATCGAACCGTGCATATACTGCTGCACCATAAGCATGTGTTGAGGCATCAACGAATGTTATTAACTTGAATGAGTTAGTAGGTAGATTGTTCCTTATACAACGTGGTACTTGTACTTGGGAGATACTGGCGAGCGACTTGAGCCATGCTTGAATTCTGTTGGCTGTTTCGTCTTGTATTTCGTCGTCCCAGTCGTAACCTCTAGCCCAAAGGGTCTTAAGTAGCATCTTTCCGCTGATGACTACTGGGGATATCAGTCCCAAAGGGTCAAATATAGCAGCGATCTTCCTCAGCACATTCCTTTTTGTAATCTGCAATGACGTCGAGACAACTGTAGTGGAAACTGTTAGGGTATCTTCATTGCTTGACCAAGATACACCTAAAGTTTTTGTTTTTGGCTGTTCAGCATTAATCAGAATTTCCGAAGCTTGATGTTCTTCGGGAACTTCACTGACAACTTGTTTCGAGTTCGATACCCACTTCCTTGGTTGCATACCAGCAATCTGCCAAAGTTCTTGCAGCTGATGATAAAGTTCAACACCCGTTTTATCATCCTCCACGCTGTCGATTGAGTCATCCATATAAGTTGACTTGAGAACGATTTCTGCAGCCAGCGGGTAACGATCTTGGTTTCTGCGAGCATTCTCTTGGGCGACGAATTATGCTTCCATTGGCGCAGAATTTTACACGACTCTCGTAAATTCATACTCATCTGGCTCACGATCACTTTCGCCGTTACGCCACAGGATTCGAAAGAATGAGCGATCTTTCTCTTCGATCTCTATTTGCAAATACATTTCTTTACAGCTAAAACCGTTGCATCGCGACCACTCTTTTTCAAAACTCTGACTCGATACGTGCACTTCTGTTCCGTCAATCAAACGAGGCTGTGTAACCGCCCATGCTAATGCTTCAAAATGTCTGCCACATGAACTACTAAGGGAAGTGCGATTTTAGGGAAATATATAAAAAGTACTTGAAGTAGACACCAAACTATAATTTTGGCAGATACTGCAAATTTGAAAGGATGGATTCGTAAGGGGAATAGACATGAATTACTATAATAAGACTCCAGCTGCATCGATATTGTCAGGCTTCGATATTTTCGATTAAGGACCTTGAAGATTGAGATTCTTTGGAGGTTTGCTCGATAACTCCATTATCACTAACTCAAACGGACTGACTTTTGCTCTTATTGAAATTCGTCTTGGAATTTCAAGGCAATTTTTTACGTAGTGCGTACTCGTAGCAACGTATCGTAAATTGACTTTGGTTAGGACTCTGGCGATGATTTGAAGAGCTTCGCTGGCTGAAGCATGACGAGAGAATATCCCGTGGCCTTGAGATGGCGAGTAATTTTCAAGTTACGAGAAGGATGGAATTTTAGTGACACGGCTAAAGCTCTTCATGTTGGCAAGACCTTTGTCAAAAAAGTATGGAAACTCTTCTCTGACAATCAAACTGTGGAATACCCACCAAGGCCTAAGAAACTCAGATCATTGACAGGTAAGCAAGAATACTTTAGACTTTCCTACCCTTCCTTTGCAAAAGAAAAAATTATATATACCTGCTATGTAAGTCAAACTGAATTTGATTCCCTTATATAACTTGAAATCAGATAATTCAAAGTCCCACTAACTCGAGCTAATTTCTTTTTCTCTAATTGGCCAGCCTGTACTCTAAGAAACCTAAATGTAGTCTTTCTTGTCTCTTGCACAGCTCATGAGATCTTGCTGATAAAAAACATCATAGAGCAATATCCTGAAGTTTATGTGGATGAGCTTCAACAATGGCTAAAACACTTAACTGGTGTGAACATTTCCTTAACTTCTATTCGACTCTGTTTGAAGAGAATGGGCTGGACCAGAAGGAAGGTATCTCAGTCTTATTGAAATTCGTGTTTGGTTGTAGACATATGCAATGGGATAATGGCTAATTTTTTTTCTAATTGGGAAGTCATAGGAGCTGGTCAACAGAATAGTATTGTTGCTAATGTTCCTATACATATTTCTCATACACAGCCTACAAGTGGCATTTAGCAACTAGTTTTGCTAAAGATTTGTAATGCAAAATGCAAATATCAGTTTATGGAATTTTCAGATAAAATATATTTTTCTTTTCATTCAAGCTAAACTTGATTGCAAAAGAAAGGGATGAACAAGAAAGGGCTGCTTTCTTGCTTTCTTGCTTTCTTGCTTTCTTTCGACGCAAGGTATCCCAGTTTCAGCTTCATCAGTTTCTGTTTATAGATGAGTCTGCCAAGGATGAGAGGACTTTTCAGGTATAAAATTAATAGCACATTCTAATGAAAAGAAAATCAATACAAATAGCAACAGTTTTACTACTTCACATTTACTTTGTTAACATGTACATGCCTGTAGTTTATCTTTCCTAACAATGAAAAGCTTTCAACAATAAATCTGGGTAAGATAACAAAAACGATTGGGAGAGGCAGTTACAAATCCAATGCCAAAAGGAGTGAATTCTTCAGTGCTTCCTTGATAAGGATTGACCTCCTATTCATGATTATTTATGCATTTCACAAAATCGTATTATTTTATTATCTATTTGCAATATCTTTTCTGAAATACAAAATATCCAGTTTTAAACAACTTTACCCAATTGCTTCCTTTATGATGCATGGGTGGGGGGGAGGGGGTTGCTGAAGTAGCTACTTCAAGTGGGAGAAGAGGGCTGAATAAAGAAAATGTTAGGGGGCTAAAGCCTTCTACCCCATTCCTCAGCTCCTACTTCGTGCTGATGGGATTAGTTGGTTGCAGTCAGAGGAGCCTGGCTTATAAATTTCCATTGAACTTTAACACAAAACTGTAAATAACCATAACATAAGCCACAATGCCCTATTTTCCTGCCATGACACAAGCTACTAGAAATCTATATTTTGTTCTTATGTTGCAAAATGTCACACTTAATCCAACATAGATGACTTGTCTTTAGTACATAACAAACCATATGTCCATGCTAACATGACTTGCGTTTATATATTTGTTGTACAGAAAAGATATGCAAGAGCCCTCAAAGGCGGAAGGATCTCGGTTAAGGGGAACTTTACCCGTGGGACTCGCTACAGTGTTCTGGGTGCTCTGAGTAGTGAGGGAATTGTGGCTTCACACACTATCACTGCTGCTTTCGATAGTGACCAGTTTCTATTTGCATTTGAGCAGTTTATCTTGCCTCTTTTGGGATCAGCTGCAAGGCAAGAACCTCCTTCTGTTGTCATCTTAGACAACTGTGCCATTCATAAGAACCCTGATTTTATAGAAGCTGTCAGAGGAAGGGGGGTACTTGTGATCTTCTTACCGTGAGTAAACTTATATAAACTGGTAAGCAGCCAGTTTTCCCCTTTACAAAATTAGAACAATAAACAGGATCAATGTTGAGGTTGCTATCAACTACAATATTTGTCAACTCTTCTAGTCCCTATTCCCCTGATATGAACCCAATTGAGGAAACCTTTGGCTTTGGGAAGAAATGGCTGCAGAGACACCCAGAAGTATGTGCGAGACACCCAAAGTGGTGCTTTGAACAAGCATTAGATCAGGTAAATATGTTTACATCTCAAGTATATTGAGGCCAAACTCAAACTCAACTCAAAAGGGAGGTTGGGTGAATACCAAAAGGCAAAACTAATGCAAGTCCCTTTAAAATGGTTGCCATGGAAACATCAAATTCCAGATGTTTTAAGTAATAGAAGCCAAACTGTGGTTGGTTTGTTTCTTAAAACAACTGGGGAAGTCCTTTTCTTAGTTGGGATTTCAAAAAAAGATAACTATATTTTACCTTTTTCTTTTTTAGATCACAGCCCTACACAGTGCTGGCTTTTTTGCTGATAGTGGGTATTTCTAGTAACTTGTTCAGGTCAGTACTACCCTGCCTTTTACATTACTGTATGTTTCTTTATTGCCTCAATAATGCTTACTCTATCCCCCATGCTCTGAACCCCCATTTCAGTTAACATACTATGACCCAAACGAGGATTGCAGAAGGAGATGAGGAGAGGTCCATCTACCTCTGCCTCAACAAAAACAGGAACAAACTGAGCTAAACCATTTTTCTCCAAAAAGGTGCAGACTTCAACTTGTGTGAGTGTTCCAATATGCTTCCCACACACTCCAGGGCTTGGTAAAGTGAAGCTGCTGCTTGAGGATGCAAAGGATACAGGACTAGCTGCAGAGAATGATGGTGACTGGTTGGTTGAGATCAATGCCTGTGCAGTTGGACTCAAAACATCCTAAGCAAATAATAATTTAAAAAATTTAATACAGAGCTATTGATATGGTTAGAGTTTTGAGTTACAGGGAAATTCTTCCAATGTAGTGAGTTAATGTACTTTTGTTGAATGATATTTTCATGCTTTAATTAAGCTATTACAAGAAGACAATCATTATGCCTCATATATATCACATAGGGAGAATGCACTTTCCCTGTGTTTGCTATATTTTTTCCTCAGGTCTGCAAGTCAAATTTTCATACTATATTTTATTGTATTTTTCTGGTTTTATTCTTGTCTTGTTTCAATTTATTACCAGTTATGTTTATTCAGCCAAAATCCCCAAAATTTTGGAAATTCCCCCTGAATCTTTTTAGCTTTTTGACATCCTTGTACATAGTATAAATTTCAAAATAAATCATAAGTTCTCTAGAAATTTTCTTGTATTGCTATCAACACAAGTACAAACCTGCTGCCTTCCAACTACTGTGGGGCTGTTCGCTAATATTGCCAGTAAAGAAGTTTGAAAAACTTCAGTTCCCTTGGTCTCCAGTTCCATGCGCTGTTGATTTTGAATTAGCATAGCTTTAATTAAGTCATCAGTAGTTGATGAACTTTTATCACCTCCTTTAGAGTCCTTTGATGTTTTTGTAGAGCTTACTCTCCCTTCCTTAGGTGGTACACCTACTATGTCAATAAAGTTCTCCCATCCAGGCTCTTCATAAATCCCATTAGATTTGCCTGCAATTATTTCATCTGTCCAGACTTTTAAATGGCGGTGAGAGTATCTGTTCAACTTTCCTTTTTTTTCTAACTCTCTTACTAGGGAGCAATGGGTATCATTCCACACATCATTTGCTTTACTTATTTTCTTTGGATTTGATATTGATGCTGCAGCTTCAGCAATTACAAAATCCCTTTCATCTTCTCCTCCTTCTCCACTATCCCCTACAGAGAACTCCAGACATCTTCTCTTTGGAACTGATGTACAAGTGGCTTAAAAAAACACAATTTCAAGTATTAATACAGTTATAAATATAAAATTTACATATTTTTATACACTGTTTAGTTTTTAATTTTTTTTAGTTTTTAATTTATACTGTAAGTCCATCGTTATCCAGACAAAGATATTTATCTTGTTATATAAACCCACTTGGATATTAGTGCAACCTATGTACAATGTTGTTTTGTCAAGTATATAAACTGTTAAAAAAACTCAATATTATTCAACGACTCTTGTGCCCATTTATGAGCCAAACTAGGTTACAAGGCTATTCTCACAGGGGAATTTAAGCATACAAAGCTTTAAAAGAAGAATTTATAAAGAGTTTGTGTTTAATATGGTTCATAGAGTCTCGTGGAATGCATTTATCACTTCCAATACCCTTTATAAGCCGCCCCGTTCGAGCTGAAGTCACTTTTGAGCTCGTTTCCGTACAGCTTCAAAGAAGAAAGAAAAACTGGTTTGCTACTCTTTTCATCGCTGCGCCCTAAGTACTTCACTAACATGGCACAAGTTCCAGCCCAAGTCGATCAGGCAGCCATTGACGCTGCCCTAGCGGGTCGGAATCCACCACAGAATCAAAACGACCAGCAGCAGCAGGATCCTCCCCATGAGGAAGCGGCCCAGGCAGAAGTGGTAAGCTTATAACCCTTCGTTTTCTAGTCCTTTAGTTTCGCTATTCGTAGTAATGGAGATACGGTCAGAGAGCCGAGTTTGTCACTATTCTAGTTTATATACTTCAATTGGCATGGTTCAGCGATTGGTTTCGCTCAAATTTATTCTCTTTAGAACTATGGAGATATGGCCAAGGAGCCGAGTTTGTCATTGATGCTAGTTTATAGAGTGCATTTGGCATGGTTCAGCGATTAGTTTCGCTCAAAATGTTTCTCTTTAGAACAATGGAGATTCGGCCAGAGAGCCGAGTTTGTAATTTATGCTAGTTTTTAGAGTTCATTTGGCATGGTTCAGCGATTAGTTTCGCTCAAAATGTTTCTCTTTAGAACAATGGAGATATGAGTGGCCAGAGAGCCGAGTTTGTAATCTATGCTAGTTTTTTAGAGTTCATTTGGCATGGTTCAGCGATTAGTTTCGCTCAAAATGTTTCTCTTTAGAATTATGGAGATATGGCCAGAGAGCCGAGTTTGTAGTTGATTTTTAGTTTATAGAGTCCATTTGGCATGGTTCAGCGATTGGTTTCGCTCAAAATATTTCTCTTTTAACAATGGAGATATGGCCAGAGAGCCGAGTTTGTTGTTTGATTCTAGTTTATTAGAGTTCAATTGGCATGGTTCAGCGATTAGTTTCGCTCAAAATGTTTCTCTTTAGAATAATGGAGATATGGCCAGAGAGCCGAGTTTGAATTGATTCTAGTTGATATAGTTCAATTGGCATGGTTCAGCGCTTTAGTTTCGCTCACAATATTTCTCTTTAGAACTATATAGATATGGGTTTCACATTTCTGGGTAAACTGTATTTTGACCTGCTATGTCCTTTTGGCCTCAGATCTTCATCGATGATTTGCCAGCGCACTACAAAAGGTGTTATCTACATCCTTACAAATGAAGGTTTTTTCGCCGATGTTTACCTGGACGATTTTTTCGGTGTTGAAAAACCTGAGTTTGCCGAAACTGCCTTTCATCGTCTACAAGCTCTTCTGGGCAAATTAGGACTAGAAACTTCTGCCGATAAAGATCTCCAACCGTCTACCGATATGCTTTGTTTAGGCATTCAAGTGAACACCATCGATTTCACATTACGAGTTCCCGAATTTCGCATCACAGAGTTGTTGGAAGACTTAAATTCCTGGCTGCACAAATTACGTTTTACTAAAAAGCAGTTACAAGCCCTCCTTGGAAAACTTTCTTTCGTCACCGCTTGCATTAAACCAGGCCGAATCTTTTTGGCCTTTATCCCTCTTCGTGGGATTTACCATTCTACCCGGCAGTATGCGGCAGTAACCAGCAAAACGCGAGCGGTGGTGCGAATTCTTACCGCTTTTTAATGGCGTTGCAGTGACAAAGCCTTCTTTCTGGGACTTTCAGGATCTTCGTTTTTACTACTGATTCTTGTTTAGAGGCGGGTGCAGCGACATGTTTCAATGAATGCATTTCGTTCCGGTTCCCACCTCACATTCTCCAACAATCCTTACATATTTCTGCATTGGAACTTTGGGTAGTTTAGATTGCCACACGAGTATGGGCTTCAAAACTATCAGGTCTCAAATTCATTGTATCTTGTAATAACGAAGCAGCTGTTACGTCCATTAACTCCGGCAAATCTCGCGACGCCTTGATGCAGCAGTGTTTACGCCAATTATGGATGCTCGCTGCAACATTTGACTTTGAAATTCGGGCTCAACATATCGAAGGAGAGCATAACCTCTTAGCCAATTGTTTAAGTCGATGGCACAAGTCACCTTGCTACCAAGAACAATTTATTGCCTTAGCACGAAGTTCAAGAATTTCATTTACACACCTTCAAGTGGAAGAACAGAACTTTTACACTAATCCCATTTAGTTAAGTATATAGTTTAACATATTATCTCTGATTATTTTTGTTTCGTTTTTTTGCCTTTGTCACAGAAACGCCAGCACAATCTCTACAAGAATTAGATGATTTTTGTCACAGGCTACTACGTCTTTCTCATGCTGAGTCCACGCACGCGAATATTAACGTGCACTTCCAGGCTTATCGCAGATTTTGCTTATCTTTTGGTCTCTCGCCTTTTCTGGTGACTAAGTTTACTATATTCCGCTACATAACTTATTTAGTCCAGCTAGGACGCGCTTACGGTACTATAATTAATCACCTTAGTAGTATCAAGCATTTTCACCAGTATTTAGGTTTAGCATTAACTTGGGATACAGATTATCATTATAAGTTGTTGTTAAGAGGTTGCCAGCGCTTTATCAGAACGGCACCGAACAGGAAATCAGCCATCACGCCCAACATTTTAATGATATTTACATTTTACTTGATTTGCGTTTACCTCTGCATTGTGCCTTGTGTGGGCGCTATGTTTAGTTGTCTTTTTCTCCTTTTTATGTAAATCTAATTTGATTAACGTATATCGGAAAAGGTTCTCTTATATCAGGACCTTACTTTAGACCCTCGAGGGGCCACAATGACTATTCGCGCCACTAAGACAATTCAATTCAAACAGCGGCAGCTTTCCATTCCATTGCCATACGAGACTCACCGGTTTGTCCAGTATCAGCATTACAAAATCATCTGCAAATTAATCAATTAACTATGGCTAGCACAGCAAAGCCCTTGATTTCGGTGTTTTCGCGAACCGCGGGCGAGGCATTACGTTCCAGTTATGTACACTAAATTTTGTAATTTTCTTAAACGAGTCACCAAAGCCTTAGGATTGGATTCACGCCTTTTTTCCCCATATAGCTTTCGACGCGGTGGAGCAACCTTTGCCTTCGCGTGCCGAGTCCCCTCTGAGCTGATCCAGCGACAGGGAGACTGGCGCAGCGACGCTTACCTGGCGTATTTAGAAATGTCGGAAGAACAGAAAAAGCTCACTTCCGAAGCCATGGCTAAGCGTATCGAATTTATCTCATCTTAGCTTAGGACTCTCTTCATTTTTCTTATATTTCACTTTTATTAAACTTCATATTTTACCACATATATTTTACCACAAATACTCAAGTGTTTGGCGATTTGGGGTATTTTATTAAAGACGCAGTGCGATATTTGCAGTCTTCAATAAATATTTTTCGCCAAACACTCATCTTTGTGGTAATTATAATCTAATTGTAACATGATCACTAGGTGATAATGGATAATTAGAGAAGATTAGTTATATAAACATTTGACTTTGCATAATTAGGTTATCCCGCGTTGTATTTACAAATGCTCTCAATAGTTAAATATAGAATACTCTGTACTATGCAAATCACTAGAGTGGTAAAACGTCGGTTGGAATTCCTGTCTCGCGGTCTAGACTTTTGTACCATGTGATCGAACTTTTGTGTACCACATGGACAGTTTTCCCGCTCTCTGTGTTTCACCTTCACTCTCCGCGATCAAAAATGGATAGCATGAGAATAACTCCCACGAAAAGTTGGCTTCAAAGTCTCGATTTACAACACTTATCCCGACCTTTTGAAGAGAATGGTTTCACCAATGTTGGTTCGTAAATGGCGATGAATTTGGAAGACCTAACTATAATATTCAAGCCGACACAACTTAAACTGGGTGAAAGAAGGTTACTTGAATAGAAAATACAACTTTTAAAGCAGGTATGTACTGAATATGTTAAGAAACTATAAAACGTAAAAAGCTCTATAACTATTTTTTTATTTTTTATTTTTTTAAAGAGATCATGCAGTTCTGTACAATCGAGTTGTGGAAATGAAATGCCTGCTGTACCCTGTACTGCTGTTACGACTGATACAAGTCTAACAAGTAGCTCGACGAATGGCGCTAAATCTGCTGCACCTTTAACTGCTTCCATACCAAAACCTACTACACAAAGGAAAGCTAAGAAGAAACTTACCTATACTAAGGCCGAAACAATCAGTCCACTCCAGTCCTATATCTCACAACAAAAGAACTTAATTGAAGAACAATATTCTAAAGTGAGAACCATTGAGAAAGACTTGCAAGATTTTTCCCGAGAAAGAACCCTGTCGACAGCTCTACAAAACTGTGCCTTACCTTGTTGCAGTAAATGCCATCTTAGAGATGTTTAAATTGCCCTTACCCTAACCCTTGTTCCTCTGCGAAATACTGTGGGAACATCGATAAACACCCGGACGAGAAACAAGTTCTAAAAGAAAAAAACAAGAAGCTTTCCAAAGAACAAAAAAGTTTAAAATCAATGAAAGAAGAACTTGAAAATAGACAACGAGCGAGTGAAAATGTTGCACAACGCTACGCAGTTCGAGTAAGGGAAACTTTAACCGAAAGTGATCCTGATAAATACACAAGATATGTTGGTGGGAAAATGATTGAGGATTGGCGCCTCATAAACAAAGACAGCAAGATACTTGAAAAACATTTTAAATCTAAGATTCCTTCTCCCGAAGAAGCTAGGACAGTTATACAAACCTTTGATTCAAATTCAACACAACAAAAACCAATGGGAAAAACTTCAGTCCACAATCCTTACAAAATGTTATGGACATCCCGTGGAGTTTCTTGGCCAAAGCCAAAGACAGAAACCATGACACGTCACGAACTACATGATAAACAAGAACACACGTCCACTCGTACACAAGCACATGTAGATGAAGATAACATCCGTTCTCCACAGAGAAAAAAAGCAGCTGTTGAAGAAGACGACTATCAACTCGCATTAGGAATACAAGAAAGTCTGAAAACATTGCCCGAAACATTTGATTTCATGGAGTTCGAAAGTGTAGTTGATGAAAGGACCGATGAAAGATCTTCCGCGGAGTGCAGTACCAGTTTAGAGCTGGCCACGCAGGCTAGTACCAGTTTAGATATACTTGCTGAAGCAGCACTAAGTATTGGAGAAATAGTGACCTATTTCATCATACTGTACAGTACTATACTAGCAATTCTGCGAAGTAATGTTGAGTTATGATGTGCAATATATGTTGTGTTTCATGTCAATGTTTCGTCTTGGTGTTTATCTTCTGGTAAAATGAAACCGGATGCTTATTTCTTACACGTCCCCTTTTGAAATCCTTTTGTACTCTATTATAAGAAACGTATAACGATATTTTTGGTATTGTTATACTTTTGAGGGCATTTCCAGTCCTGTTTTGTAGGCATCGACAAAAGCAACTGTGTATATAAAAGCTGGTTTTGATTCTTCCATTATGCATGATCAGTATTTGGTTCCCTTTGTATCAACACATTATATAAAATATCATGTCATAGTTCAAATACTAGTATTATAATAACAATATAGTAAGTTAATGATTTCTTTAATAACATCTCATTAAATACAGAAATAGATGAATTATTTCTAGTGTTTCGTGCATGAGTTATGAGAATCGCCGTACCCGGCTGAGAATTCATCTATTCCACTGAATAATATGACAAATATGCCAAAGTTCTAATTTGAAAATTGAACAGTACAAACTCAATCAATATACTGAAAAAAGTCATTACAACTTACACAAAAATGTACTGTTTTTCTGTAGAATCCCATCATATCGTTTGTTGTTATTTCCTCGAGTGCAGTGTAAATAGCGGCATGAAGGTTCATTGAAGCCAATGGCAAAAGTTCCTCGCTTTTTAATACAATTTTCAGTTTTTGAAACACAAGTTCAACTTGGTTAAGTTCTGGAGAATACGTAGGTAGGTATACAACATCTATTCCCATCTGATCAAGCCAATGTCCTAACACAAATCCCCCATTGTAATGGTGCAATGCACAGTTATCCATGACCACGATATCCCCTGCCATTAATATTGGATTATGATTATGAATTTCGTACCGTGCGACCTATGGCGGATATTGACGTTCCTGTTTGCAAGTTGCCGTGTTGAAGAACTTTACTCAGAATATTCTTGTATGACGTTGATGGCTTTTGCGTCTTTAAAGCTTCCACAAGCTGTACTTCTCCTAGGCCTAGTTTCTAAGGGTTTCCTGAAATGCGTTTTCGTGGGCTAACTGAACCATTCGTAACAAAATGTTCCCAGATGTCTTTCACTGTCTTCCCGTGAACTTTGTAACTTTTTCCTACTTCGGTCCAGTTGCCAGGAAAATATCCTGTAGTGCTGTCTCCTCCATTTGTTAAAATGTAATCCACAATATCCCCCTTCATATCTTTATTTAGGCATTTTCCACGCTCATAGTACCTTCCCAACTCGTTAGTAAAGGCCGCCATTATCTCTCAATCGCTAAAGCATTACATGTTATCACGTGGTACACAAAAGTTGGATCATGTGGTACAAAAGTCTAGACCGCGAGACAGGAATTCCAACCGACGTTTCACCACTCTAGTGATTTGCATAGTATATCTTGACAAGTTTGCAATTTGTTTACATTGTAATTCATGCAATAAAATTAAATTTAATCTGTAACAAGAATGAGTTGCCTGCTTTGTCTTGTGTGATTCTACCTAAATATCTGAGGTAGCTCGATAACATCCTGTCATATCACTCGCACTAACAGTTTGAATTGTTCATACACAGATAAGTTAAAATTTTTCTTGAACCAAATCATTAAAGCCTTAGCACATTTCACTTCTCATCTTCGAGAAAACAAATTCTACTGGATTAAAATCAGGGGAATATATAGGTGTATACACGAGTTCTATCCCTAGTTCATTAAGGAAATCATTTAAGATATGACCCCTCCAAGTGGTTGTGAGTGGGGCAGTTATCCATGACAGTTACATCTCCAACTTCGAGGACAGGTCATCTGGTTACAACGTCTCCTGCTCGTGCTGCTTCCCCCCAAAATTGCAACAAATCCACTGTATCTGCCAGCCCATCAACAGTGTTTCCGTACTTAATTTCCTCCATTCCTACCAAAAGATTAAGCGTAATGTTGGGTGATTCATAGTAATGAATAATTTCAACACATTTCTCTCATGCAGGAGCAAAGTGGTGAGACCATTTAAATCCATTTGGAATTTTGAGGCTAGCTTCATCAAAGAATTTTAGTTTCAATAGAGTTGTTCCACACAAGAGCGTTCGAGATGCAAATATACACTACTAGACCTTAGATATGCAAATTACAGCAAAAACCGCACGTGCACTCTTCGCGCTAAGTCGCTTTATTGTTTTTAGTTAAAAAGATTTTAATGAGCAATTCTTTTCTAATTCTAACGTGGAATCACTCTCATAGGACTACTGTACACCTATTTCAAAAAACGTTGTGGATGGGAGATCTGAAATGGGCGATCTGAGACTAAACAGAACTTTTGTGCTCTTATGTTTTCTGACTAAAATACCAAAAATTACATTCCTAACTCAAAGGTCATGCTTCATATTCCAATCTAAAATCCAGCTACGTTGTTTCGCTGTGAATATGTTATATTTTGCAGCGCGTTACTTGGTCTTAGATGTCAGAGATTTCAGATCTTCCACCGACAAATAATTGGTCTCTAAGTGATAGCTGAAGTTGGAGTGGAGGAGGAAGGAGTGTGAATAAACATAGGAATTGTCCCAGTACGCTAACCAAGAGTGTGGTAATGTGTTATGTTTCTTCATAGGGTAATGGAGGTGGTATCTGTGTTAATATGCCAAGTGCTTGAACTAACATGGTAATATACAAAATTAACAAACGCATCTCGTCCGCTCTCTCCATCTTGGTAGATAGAGTGAAAAAAGCAATTAAAAAGCTCAATTTTTGAAGCGGCTGCAATTACTTCTATTGTTTCTTCCATCTGTATAGCTGCAAGGTTTGTATTCAAGGTGATTAAATACCGTGACTAGTTTTACTATAAAATAAATAAAAGGACGTGCTAAGTGTGATGTGGGATAGGAAAGGTGTAAGGTATTTACGCGGGATATTATTATGAAAGCCTGTGTTTATTGTCGAAATTTCTCTCTCTCCTCAATCCTCGTAGCGGTTTGAACATGGCAAATATTTGGATACCATTCGATGAACCTGTAGAAGCTTGTCACAGACTGAACATAAAGGTTGAGCCACCAAGGATGGAACGCGGTGCTAAAAAAAAGTACAGGAAGATATCAAGCAAGAGCCGTAGAATTCCAGAGTGGTAGATTATTACTTGCAGACTGCGGAGGCAACGTCTATCAAACGAATTCAACGAATTGTGAGGGAAAAACTCGGCAAGTACCTCTACTTCTAGCTCTACTTCTACTGTTACCGCTGCTAGCCAAGTGACCCAAAATCAGCTACGTTATGCCAGAAAAAGAACGCCTGAAGAAAGACGACAGGCTAAAATGTCGCAATTTGTCGAAAGTTCAGAGAATGAGGATGAGGACGATGTTATGCCGTCCAAGAAGCCGAAAAAAACCATGCGAGAAGCAGCGCTAGAGGCGCAGAACGCTCATACAGAGATGTATAAAAAGGCGACAGTTGGCATTGCGCTTATGGAAGGAATTCTGACTAAACTAGAAAAAAAATATAGATGATATGTAACATCATATATATCTCAATAAATTTCTTGATAAAATGGTGTGAGAGAAGTGTCATCATTTGCATTATCCCCTGTTTAAGCCCGCAATAACTCGGATGATTGCAATTCTACTGATTAAAAATGTAAGGTTAGGGACCAATTGTTTATTACTTGCCCAGTGGGGTTAGGTAAAAACGTTTAGTTTATATTTTGACCTCCCCCAACTATAATTGCAAAAAAAAAAAAAAAAAAAAATCTGAAATTTGAATGTTAAAATCGTATCCACAGTCGGCACTGCAAATAAGTGCTTATTATTTATTAGTATTAAAGTAGTTATCTTACCCAATGTAGAAATAAAAAAGTATATAAATTCATAGTATTAATTTTAGAAATCAGTAACACCAAACGTAAATTCTATTTCAATTTTTTTAACATATTCATTGAAAGGCTTGTCTCTCTACTCTATTTTTATTCGAATGACGAGTCTGCATAAAAATGTGAAATAAATTTAACCCCAAAAATTATATGTTTCCCACGAATTGCTTTTTTAAATACCCCCCTCCGAAAAAGTGTGTATCCAAAAAACCCCTCCCCCCCCCACGTCCCCCGATGTAATAAACGATTGGTCCCTTAATTGCTGCCGATAAAGCGACTTAGTGCGAAGAGTGCAAGTGCGGTTTTCACTGTAATTTGCATGTCTAAGGTCTAGTAGTGTATATTTGCATCTCGAAAGCTCTTGTGCGGAACAACTCTAATGGATCTTTTGAATGAAGAAAGTTTATAAACAATTGAGTGTATATCATATGTCTGAGAAAATCTTTCTTCTGCTGTGTTTGAAATTTTTTTGTGGGAACATTTCTTTCAAGAAGGCATGCAACTGTGTAGTGCTTTCGAGATCAAAAATATCTCCAAATTGTTCAAGATTTGATACAATTTCTTTCTGTGTTATGGTAGGGTTTGACACCACAGGAGTTTCAACCAACTGTAAATCTCCGTCTGTTAAATGACTTGGATTTCCTCCTTTCTTTGAAACTGGACTTGCTACTTACAATTTCCATTTTTCCTCAGCTTGTTTTATCGGCTAACTGCCTAACAACATACAGATCTGACCTTGACAACATAATGCTATGACGTCATAAGTACACTGTTTCTACACTAAAACTAATCGATAAAACTCTAGCCAATCCAAGCTCAACCGAAAAGTGCAGTAATCAAGATAGCAGCTGACTCAGTTCGAAATGATGTTCGCAAGTGCTTGGAGATTTGCCTGGGTTGTCTTGATATTAGAGCTCCTTCCGAACCAAAGAAGCGCGAATGTCTTTTGGATGTTTACCATTTAGACCGTACCATTGGAGTTGCCATTTCTGCCGCCATCCTGGAATCATTAAAAGATAATGCTATCGACATCAGCCAATGCCACGGACAAGCCTACAATACAACTGCATCAATGAGTTCAGACAACGTTAGAGTTCAGTCTGAGATTTTAAAACACGCTCCAGATGTAGGCTTTCATGGATGCTGTTTATATTCCTTAAACTTAGTCATATGCTATGCATGCAATATCTCTTCGATACAAAACATAATGAATTCATGCCATGAACTTTTTAAATTTTTTGAAAATTCGCCGAAACGGCCGCATTTTCTTAACAAGGTCATCGATGCACTGGCACCCGAAAATCGAAAGCGCAGACTTAAAGACTTATGCAAGACTCGATGGGTTGCTAGGCATGATACCTTCAAAACCCTCTGTTCTCTTTATGAATTTATTGTCATTGCCCTGAATCAAATTTGTTTTCCAACTGACGAAAAGAGGTTCTATCCAGAGGGTAATAACTGGAACTGGGACAGGAACACTAAAACCAGCAAATGGCATACGTTTGTCAACTTTGGACACATAATCAGTTTCATATGTGCCAAAGAAATACTTGAGCCAATGCGACCACTAGTTAAAGCTCTACAAGGAAGACTGGTGGAAGTGTACCTATGTTTTAGTAGAGTTGATGAGGTAGCAAGTTGCTATGCTGATATCCGTAGTGAAGTCGACATGTGGTTTAAGAATATGTATGTGAAAGTTCAAGCATTGGCAGCTTTGGTAGGGTCAGCAGAACAGTTCCCAAGGGTGTGCAGCAGACAAAGAAACCAGAAAAACTGTCCTGCCGATACTGCAGCCGAATACTGCCAACAGTTGCTATTCCTTTCCTTGATATTGTGTGTGAGGAAATAAAGTGCCGTTTTAGTGAGGAGAAGAGAGCACACTATGAGTTATGTGCTCTTGTGCCAGAAGTAATCACTGAGAAGACGACGGCAGTGGTCGTAAACCTAAGCCAAACTCTTCTCACAAAATGGGGTCATCTAATGCCAATTTCATCAGCTTTTGAAAATAAATTGATTCGCTGGTACAACTTTTGGAGAAAACAGCCAAAATCAGCAATTTCTCAGTGCGACATCTCTACTGACGAATAAAGCAGATGAGCTATTTTGTCAAACGTGAGGGAGCTTCTGAAGATTCTAGCAATTTTATGCATGGGGAGTACAGAAGCAGAGAGGTCGTTTTCGTGCATACGAAGAGTGTACACATGGCTTTGGAGAACAATGAAAGACTTGGCAATTTAGCCGTTTTCCCAATGAATGGTTATGTAATGCCCTTGTAATATAACTTTAATCGTCGAAACCACAGGTGAATCTGAACCTAAGGTAAACTTTAATAACGGTAATAACTTAGTATAGGAATATAAATAAAGATACAAGATATAAAATTGAACTTAATAAATTATTTTTCTCACCTCAGTTTGAGTGGTTAATACGATTCAATATAGCTCAACTGAAGGAACTTGAAGAAAATTATACTTGCTTAAGATACTTGAATTAAGATGCTTCACTTAGATAAATGAAAAACTAAACTTGACTTGACTTGACTTTAGATTTCACTTGATTAGTTACTTAACTTGGCTCGACTTAGAGCATAAAATATCTTAACTTGTGAAGATTGAAACTTGAACTTATGTAAATTTAGAGCTGAAATTTAATGCTACATGAAAAGACTGAAATTCCCTATGGACCAATACTTAACTGTGCGTAACCAATTGATTAGATTCTACAGCCCTTGAATACTGAGGAAATTTGCAAGCAGTTCATAATGCTACATTCACAAAGAATGTCAGCTTCTTCTATTTTTTAAATGTCAGTCATGATGATTATAGATTTTTTTATCTGTTATTTTAAACCAGTCACAGATCTTGTGAACCCCTTTGCCCTCTGTGAATATTATATAAAAGTACATTCAAAGTTTTGGGATCTCAGTCAACCCCCTCTCAAAAATCCTGGATCCGCCCCTGCACTTTTATATAATGAGTTCAACCATCTTTCGAGTAAAGTAGCTGAACTTCAGGTAGCTATGGGGCTTTCTAATCCTGTGATATATGGTGATTTAAGACACGATGCACACAAGAAAACGAGGACTGAACTCATGGAGCCATTATCATCTAACTGAAAGTTGCTTAGTGCACTTGGTTTGGTACAAGTACTTGTTTGGGTTCATGTACTTCTTCTATGCAATGACATCTCTTTAAATCCAGGACCAGAGGCAATGTCCTGTGCTGCTTGTCTTAAGAATTTCAAGAAAAGTCATGTTCGACTTCGTTGTCCTGGATGTGATTCTGCTTTTCATCTTAAATGTATGAGCGCGGAGTTTGAATCTATCAAGACATGTCAATTCTGTCAATTACAAGCATCACTACATGATTCAAAGCTGAAGGAAGCTATAAAGCTGTGTGGATTTAAAATCATTCATCAGAATATACAGAGTCTGAAACGCAAGATCGATGAACTGCGTTTATTTATTCAAGAACTGGAATCCGATATTCATTTATTAGCGCTCACTGAAACTTGGGCTAAGATTGATATGCTTGATGTTGAATTCAATCTACCAGGCTCCAAACTGTTCAGACCGGATAGAGGATTTTAAGGCGGAGGAGTAGCTGTCTATGTTAAGAAAGAAATAATTGTCACAAGGAGATGTGATTTAGAAGAGAAATATATTGAAGGATTATGGCTTGAGATAACTATGCCAAAATCTCGTGGATTCTTGGTGGGTACTTTCTACAGAGCCCCTAATTCTTCAAATCACCACGACAAGGAATTCATGGTTAAATTGGACAATGTCCTTGGAAATACTTTGTCTGAAGGAAAAGAGGTCATAATCACAGGTGACTTTAATTGTGACTTTTTACCAAATAGAACTCAACTCTCAGAATGTAAACATCTTAAAGCGCTCCTGCATAACTTGAATTTTAAGCAGTTGATTAATGAAGGTTCTAGAATAACTCAAAATTCAAGTACTCTGACCTCCCTTGTCTCGATCTTAGTATCCTACCTGCCTACCTACCTGCACCTGAAACTGTTCCTATAATTACTCCTATGGACGTGTGTGCTAAACTGTTCCTACTCAAGTCATCCAAGTCATGTGGTCCTGATTGTATTCCAGACCATGTTATCAAAGAGTTTGCATATGAATTATCAATCCCTATTACTACAATCTTCAACCTATCACTTTCAACTAATGTTGTCCCTTCAGTGTGGAAAGATGCAATCATTACTGCTATACCAAAAGTGCAGCCTATGTCTTCTGTCGATGAGTTTCGTCCTATTGCCCTCACGACGTCCCTCTCAAAGATTTTTGAGGACTTTGTTGTCAACTGGATGTTCAACGATATCTAAACCACAACAGCTTGGCAGCTTAAAAGGATCTTCATCCTCACTCTGTTTCATTGACATGCTTAACAACTAGCTGTTAAGTCTTGACAATTCCTCGTCTGAAAGTTTGCTTTCTCGACTTTAGTAAAGTTTTTCGACCGCATTAACCATAATATCCTCATAAATAAACTACTCTCACTTGGAGTTAGGCAATGCCTCGTACCCTGGATCAGTGACTTTCTATCCAATCGACGCCAAGCTGTTAAAGTATACAGTGCTTTATGACGTGTTCTATTCCTGGTCATGATCAACGACCTTGAGCTGAAATCCAACCACTTGTGCCTCTGGAAGTATGTTGATGACATAACAATCTGTGAATTCCTGAGTATAAACCAGCCGTCATCCATACTTGTGTGATGGAGCATGGAGTTATTGTATGATAGGACAAGAACCGGCTTTTCTACAGGTAACCCAACTACCACAGGAAGCCCAAATAAAAATGGCGTTGGCATTAACTCCATGCTCCATCGCACAAGTAATTCCAGTAATAATTACAAATGATATCCACTCTAATTACATGTGGAGGTAGCCTGTATCAGTTGATTACGATGCCGAAATAGAAAACCTCGAAGAATACTCGCTTGGTAGATCTGTCTCGCTTGGTAGGTCTGTTAAACTATTTAGCTGAAATTAAGTCGATTTGAGTACCCGATGTATTGTATTTTGATTATTAGAATACATTTGTTTTGAAATTTATCATATTTGACTCATTAACTCATTGACTCATGACTCATGACTCATGACTCATGACTCATGACTCATGACTCATGACTCATGACTCATTTGACTCATAAAACAATCGTCCTCATTATGATCAGGCAAAATTCTGCGAGGAGTTGAAAGGCGTTAATCTTAGTCCTAGGACTATTCCTGATGGTGATGTGAATGAAACACCTGTTGATGATCTTTGGAAGGTTTTTAAATCTGCCTTTATTTCTGTTGATGACCGACAAGCCCCTATCATTCACGCCCAGAAGCGTGTACGTGGTATAGATAACTGCCTATAGTTGAATAGTGACATAAAATGCGACATTCGTCAGCGTGATTATTTTCTTAAAAAGGCGAGAAAAAGTGGTAGTTCTGAAATGTGGTCCAACTACCATTGCATTAGGAACTGTGTTACCAATAATATAAAGAAAGCTAAAGAGTCATATAATAGGAGTATGCTTTTGAATAAAAGCAACGATGCAAATGCTTTCTGGAGAACAGTTAGAACGATCATACCAGGTGAGCGTAAAAAGAGGTGTCTCCCAATTTTAGAATTGGGGATGACGTTTGCATGGATAAATATACCATCGCTTCTGCTTTCAATAAGTATTTTTCTAGTGTTACTGCCCATCTTTGAGGACACGCACAGGATTTATTTCCCACTGTTCGCAATGTGCCTACTGTGAAGATACTTAAGATTTCGATCCCCCCATGGCATTAATATAGGTAACATCTGTAACATTGTCACTCATAATCTTTCTAAATGCTGTACCCAAATTTGTAACCCACCATTGTAGGTCTAGTAAACTAGAGTTAGACAAAATCATTAGGGCTTCATAATCACCCCTATGCTGTTTCAAGACTTTTGTCTTGTCGTGCTCAAGCGGTCGATAATGTAGTGGTCCATACTGAACCCCTGGGAAGGTAGAAGTTAATTTTCCAATCAAGGATGCAACTTCACGAATTTTGTGTTTCTTATTAAAGGGTAAAAAACTTTGACATAACTGCACATACTTGGAAATCTTCTCGTCCGTTAATTTCACTGTCATGGTGAGGGAAGATAACACAAACCCCAAGTATTCGATTTGCTGGGTTGGAACAATGGCGGACTTCTTAGGATGAATGTGAAAACCAAACGAAATTTAAAAATTAAACGAGACTTACCTGTAAGTTGAAGTTTGATTGTAATTCTATCTGTCACCAGGCACTGAGGGATCACTGTGGCACTGAGGGATCACTGTGTCACTTCTGCTTCCCCTCTTTCTTCCTTTTGAAGTTCTGAGAGGTTTTGTAGTCGTCTCTCCCTGTGCTTAAAAAAGGCTTCCTGTAACGGTTGACCTCAGTCAACTCTTTTACCTGCTTAGGCAAATCATCGGCAAAAAGTTGGTTGGTAATTGCCAGCATCAAAGAACACAAGTGTTTGTATTCCTCATGCAGATCAGGTTTGATCAGTTCTCTTCGTCGTTGGTTCAGTTCTTGGTTTGCATTAGCAAACAAGGCCAGTGCGTCTGTTGACTTTTGTAAAAGATCGTTCCCCACTGGGAGCGATTGCAAATGGCCTAGTAAACTGTCAAATGTGCCTGCCAACGCGTACATTCCTTTGAAGATAGCAGTTTGTACCTTTTGTAGTTTTACGTCTTGTGACCGAACTGATGGCGATAAATTGTCCCACACGGCTTGATTGACTCGGACCTTGGTCAGAGCTTCACAGTTTTCAGGCCTGTGGTACTTATTCATCTTTTCCTGTATTTTTTCGTCCGGCAGACCGTCTTTAAGCATGGCATTAACCACATTTGCAAGGTCTGCGTTGACACGTGGACCGGTCTCCTCTTTCTTGAGGTCCTGTTTTAAGCTATTAAGCACTTCAAAATTTCCTTCATTAGAAGGCGATTTGCTTAAATCAGTTATTTTCGCCACAACTTCTTCGATATCTGTTGGGCTCTTCTGCGTTGAAGGGTTTTTCTTCTTCGCTGGGGGTTGCTCTTTGTCGACGTTTGGCTCTTCGTCCACGCCATCACCTTCAACAGGCCCTTCTGGTTCATACTTGACTTCGAGTTCTGACCTGAGGGATTTAAAAGACTCGGCAATGGTCTTGGACAGTTCACGAGACATTTGAGCAAATCCTAGCTGAAACGAGATCGCCAAATCAGTGGTATTCGTTTTGGCGCCATTTTCACTCTCTTGGATTTTGACGTTGACTTGAATGGTGTCTTCGTTATTTCTACTTCCTTTCCTTTTTACACTTTCTTTCCTGCCCTTAGGTTCAACATTAGTTGAGCTTTCGGACATACTGAATGGCGAATTATCGCTTAAAAAGGCAAGTTTCTATCACAGTAAGAATTCCATGTCGGTTCCCTTTTAGAAGGCGACAGCACACTGAGTTCGCGCAGGCGCAATGCTCTCACGTGAGACCTCAGTGCGGTGACAGGATTGAACAGTTGAACAGCAGTGAAAATAAGGGTCAGACATTTTTGATCGGTCTCACCCAGCTATAATGAATCGTCAATGTACCCAGTACAAGATATCCCACATTGTGCTCGTAAGTGGGCAAACCTGGGCTTGAACAGCTTCATGGAAATATGCAGGGACGATGTCAGATGCATTGGGAGACATTGGAAATGGTATAAGGCCCCTTTCCATTGAAATTTTAGAGAATGCTGTGGTTCTGGGGCTATAGGTACCGACTTTTAAACCTAAAGACGCCATAGAACACCCAGGGCGAACGAGTTGGATAGCCTTTTCTTAAGTGTCTAGCTTGAAGTGTTGGTATACCACACTGTCGTTTAGTGATTTCAGGTTAAAAATGACACGATGTGAATCATCAGGTTTTGGATGCAAAAAAATTGTGATTCCGGAAAACTAGAGCGAGCGATGATTCCTTTTTGCAAAAATTCTTGAATTTGGATATCAATGATCTGGCGCTCGTTCTCCAAGAATCTATTCTCCACCCACTGATGCTGAAGGGGAATTTCCAAAAATTCAATATGACAATGGCAGACAATATCCAATAGTTTAGGATAAGAAGTCAAAGTTCGCCACGTATGAGCGAACAACTTTAATTGTCCCCCTGAAAAGGTGTTTGGTTCAAAATAGCGCTCATTACCTGTTCTTTTATCGTGTTTGTTTCTGGGGCTGTCTGCCCTGGCCTGAGCCTAAAAAAGGCCCTCTCCTTACTCCTGTTGTGTAGTTGGAGCCACGTCCATACTCAACGTAATTCTGCCTGTACCCTTGACCACATGCTCCTGAGCTTGGAGCTTGGATGGTAACATGGTTTTCATCGACTTGCTTATTCAAATCGTCTCCAAATAAGGATGAAGTTATGGATACAGATGGGTTGCACAACGATTGATATGGCTTATTCAGATGAGGTCTCAGTAGATCTCGTCGAGATAAATTGACTTGTCTGCTTGCAGAGAGACCCAGCAGTGTGTGAGTCAGTGGTTAGGCTTTCAATGTCATTCTGTTTTGTGCCAAGTTATTACACACTTTGATCAGGGCGTACAAGGCTGACATCAAGAAACCTTGTCCTTTTTGCAAACTTGTGTCCAAATTTTTGGGTTCTTATTAGAGTTTTCCGATTTATAGGCTTTGGCACTAATAGTACCAGATATTAATTAGCATACATGTGCACTAGTGCGTAAAGTTATATTTCACCAACACATACTACATTTGAGTTTTTATGAATGATTTGATGTGTATTTATTATTGATATTGATATATTATTGTTAATTACATTGCATTTCATAGGTTGACAAATACGATTTAGTGAGTAACAACTCATTTTACGAATTACAATAATTCTACCACTGCACATATACTTTTTAAATTCGTTCTTTAGGCAGGATTTTGCTCTGAATTTTTTCCTCATCTAGAGATGCGATAATTATATGAACTTATAAACTCTTTTTAAACATTATTGTGTTGGAAGTAGCAGAACGAATATAACATTGCTGGTTTAACCACTCAGCGCACAACAAATTTTATTTGTTGCAAACAAAACAAAATACAAAACGGACCAGTAAAACCGTGCAAAGCCGACTGCTTCTACGTCTGTCTTTAGAGACATATCAAAACAAAACCATGGCCATGTTTTATACCTTACAGCAAAAACAATAATAAACCGGCGTCATGTTAAACTTGTTCAATAAGCCTGCGTCGGCGGTTTGTTAAGAAACCGCACGTAGAAACAACTATGGGTAAAAATGCCCTTTTTTGACGGAAGATTGACGATACCGAACGATAAATCTTTAGACGACCAATAGTATGTTCGATTCTCACACGCAATCGTCGTAGTTCTCGATTGGCCATTCGAACCCTTCGATTTCGAGCAATCCTACGAGGGGTGATTAGAGGCACCTGTGCAGCATACCCACCATCAGCTAGAATTCTGGCTTCCCTTGGTAGACGTCGTTGGCGATTGAAGCCAATTCCTGGTAATAGACAATAAGTTGACGCATCGTTCAAATGACCAGGATATCTGAGATAGACAATAATCTGAGTTTTAGGAAAAAAGTGTTGAGAAACATTTGTTTGAAGTTCAGTTAGTTATACATACCCTGACACGAGCATTACAATCAGTCCATCTGCATCAATAATCAGGTGACCGTTTGTCACCCCGGTAGAATTCGGCTTGAAGTTGTCCTGTAGGTCTTCTTATCCGATGGATTGTGGCGTCGATGCAGCCAACTGCGTTTGGGAAATGCGACCATTGTCCCAAGAATGAAGCCCACATTTGGAGGTCATGCCATTTGATATAACGTGAGTAGTTAATGAAAATTATTGGAACAACATGATAAATTTCCTCGGCTACTGTACTCTTGCTTATATCAAAAAGGTTGGCCAGGAAATGGTAATTCTGATAACACCTCAGCCAAATGATAGAAAGAAGAACTCGGTTACGGACATCCAATAGGCATTGCCGTTTTCTTTGGCTTGTTGGTTGTCGTGGCAAAAGGCGGGGTTTTAAGACATCTTCAGCTGTACGTCTGACCATCATCTCAAGAGATCTTGGAGTTTCTCCTGTAACATACCAAAAAATTCGTGGATCGAGTTCCAGCAATGTCCAAACATCTCGTCCCGTATTTTTTGGTGGCACTAATCCAGGAAAAAGTCTTGCGATAAGAGGTTGGTTATCAATCATATTTATGATGTTTTGAATGGCCATAAGAACGATAATAGAGTGTGTAAGAAATATTGGAGACGGAGGAGGAAGTAGAAAATCGTCATTACATAACAGCTGCAAGATACCAACGAGTACCATTGATATTACAGGAAGGAAAGAAGGAAAAGGTGGAGGAGCCATGACTAATAATCAAATCACATCAGCCATTCATGAACAATATATATGCAAATTTATTTTATCTGTACCAAATACTCACGTGCAACACGTGTAACACTTCATGCAACACAGTGTTCAGTAGCTGTTTTTTCTTGCGTACATATAGTACAAACACGTCGTAAAAGCATTTAAGAAACACTTTACGTTGTTAAACAATTTCAAAACAAACATGTCTAAGCCGCTAAAAAAGCCTTCACGTCACACCCGTTGAAGATATGATGATTACAAGAGGGTTAGAACTTTACAAGAAAGATTACAAAGCTGTTGTTCTGTTTCTCCAGTGAAACAAAGAGGTCATGGGGAGTGATTTTGAAAGGTTTTATTCTGAAGCTGGAAGTCTTGGAAGCTCTGGTTTCAAAAAGGCCGTAGAAAGGGTCCGTAAGAGGTCCTTGAAATTGCTTACACCGAGGTAGGTATATATCGAGAATACAATGTTTTGGTCAATTTTCACTAGAAAGACAGTTTAATTAAGGTGGCCCAGGGGTATTTATTTACGTGAAAACAATTTTTTTTGAACTTTAAATTTTGGCGCAAAAACAACTTCGATTGCTTTAAAAGTCGGGATTATAACTTATCATTGTCTCTATAACTATTTAAACGTTGTTTTAAAAATACTGATGTCGTAGGAGCAATGCGCTTGCAAACGGGAACACGACTTTGAGATTTTATGGCTATTTCTAAAAATCTGAAAGACGAAACCACTCGATTTTGCGTCTATGGACTCATGTACCTCACTACTTTTACGTGATAAACGGCCAAATTAATCGAGACCTTGCAAGCTTAGGAAATATGAGTAGTCAAAATAGAACACACAAATGTATAGCTTATAAAGATTCGAACAGAGACGCACAATAAAATCATTGCTTTCGAAATCGTTACTCACCACGATGTTGTACAATGCTTTTCCAGTATGGAGGCCAAGTTTTAGTGAAATTGACGTACTGTGTGCAGCACTATCACGACTGATAAAAGAACACATTAATCGATGCATTAATCAAAATAGCTAGATAATCAAATTTTTGCTCAGTATTAACTTAAATGGTAATTCTAGCGGTTCTCAAAAACACAAGATGTACACAAATCATTGTAAAAGTACCTTACGAAGTTTGAGCGTGTTCCATTCATACGGTTTGGAAAAATGGAGAAGTAAAGTTGACCGTATTTTAATCTTGGCGACACCGCCGAGTTGCAGTTGCAGCGAAAAGCCAGCATGTCCTTTTGTTGATGTATGTAAAATTTGCAATATTTTTGCAATATAAGTCCCGCGAGGGATGTCCCGTTGGGACCAATTACCGAACTAATATAAACTTAGAATAATTGTCTACATGTATTGGTAGTCTATATAGTAATATATATTTTAGAAACATTTATTTTAACTTTCAGGCTAATGTTTCAGTAAACACCCGTTAAATAAAAACAAAATCAGCTTGAACTCCCAAAATGGGTGTTTTTATATGCGGGTTTTTACTGTATTATATTCTAAGTTTATATTAGTTCGGTAATTGGTCCCAACGGGACATCCCTCGCGGGACTTAAAAAAAATATTGCAAATTTTACATACATCAACAAAAGGACATGCTGGCTTTTCGCTGCAACTGCAACTCGGCGGTGTCGCCAAGATTAAAATACGGTCAACTTTACTTCTCCATTTTTCCAAACCGTATGAATGGAACACGCTCAAACTTCGTAAGGTACTTTTACAATGATTTGTGTACATCTTGTGTTTTTGAGAACCGCTAGAATTACCATTTAAGTTAATACTGAGCAAAAATTTGATTATCTAGCTATTTTGATTAATGCATCGATTAATGTGTTCTTTTATCAGTCGTGATAGTGCTGCACACAGTACGTCAATTTCACTAAAACTTGGCCTCCATACTGGAAAAGCATTGTACAACATCGTGGTGAGTAACGATTTCGAAAGCAATGATTTTATTGTGCGTCTCTGTTCGAATCTTTATAAGCTATACATTTGTGTGTTCTATTTTGACTACTCATATTTCCTAAGCTTGCAAGGTCTCGATTAATTTGGCCGTTTATCACGTAAAAGTAGTGAGGTACATGAGTCCATAGACGCAAAATCGAGTGGTTTCGTCTTTCAGATTTTTAGAAATAGCCATAAAATCTCAAAGTCGTGTTCCCGTTTGCAAGCGCATTGCTCCTACGACATCAATATTTTTAAAACAACGTTTAAATAGTTATAAACTAGAGACAATGATAAGTTATAATCCCGACTTTTAAAGCAATCGAAGTTGTTTTTGCGCCAAAATTTAAAGTTCAAAAAAAATTGTTTTCACGTAAATAAATACCCCTGGGCCACCTTAAGCCTTGTTCAGCTCTTGTCTCTATTTTATCAAAATGAATTTCTTCCATATTTGACGTTACCTAGGAAAGCTCCCAGTAATTCCATACTAGAAGACGAATATAAAAGTAATACTGACGAGGATGAAGACGAATCTGAAGATGCTTGTGATGATGCAGCTTGTATACGCGATGAGCTCGACAAGAATGATAAGAGATATAGTGTTGACACACAAGATGGAATGGACGACTGGTCATCACCAAAAACTGTACTGGAAAAAATGCAGGGAGCGGAGCCGCAAAAGAGTGAAAAATCTTCTTCAAGAAAACGCAAAAGGTTATATTTATAGTTAGTAACAATTTGTTATAAACTCCTTGTTGACTTCTTGTGGAAACAACAATATTAGTCATAGTAGTAGCGTTACCTTTTAGGTGAGAGAATTTTGACTGCTGACTTATGTTTTATTGATTTATACCTGGGAAATTTCTGACGATATTAATCAAATTTTCTCTCTTACATTAGAGAATCCAAGAGTAAAATGGCGGACGTTCTCGAGTCTCTTCCAGGATTAATAACAGAAGCGACGAAAGCCGCGCAAGAGCATTATAAAGCAATTAAAAAATGGTCTAGATCCATAGATGCAAAAAGCTCAGACGAAGAATAATGAAGTCGGCCTGGAAATCTTGTCGGTCGGTTCGGGACCAAAAACATACAGTTTTCCTTAAGGTGATGTTATACGAGATGAAAAATTCACCATTTTGAGTTGCGAAGTTTTGACTTCAGACCAAAACCTCGCAATGCGCGCGCGTGATGCCGAAGTCGAAATTGTGCTAAGAATCGTTCTGTCCTGCCACGTTTAGTAACTGATACACAGTATCAACGATTTTGCGCGAAAAATCCTCGTTCCAAAACGTCTCGTATAACATGGCCTATAGCTGAGTCCATAATTGTTAATGTTTTCATTATTATTACAATATATTGTAATGATAATGATTGATAAAGACTTGTTATGTTGTGTAAAAAGTGGTGAAAAGCCACAAGAATGATTATTACAAATAAATTGATATCAACCTTTGTACGCTGATCTGTTTACTGCATTAGTTTTCGACGCAAATATGAATTGATGAAATCATTCCTAAATACTTGTATTGATTGAGAAACGTTTTCGACCATTTAAAATGTAGAACAACTACGAGTGACTTTATTATCATTGAGTTTACGAATGTTGATGATTTACTCATGTAAGTCACTTAGAAGGAATACAGCGATAGAATTTTAGAATTTTAGAATTTAACATTTTCTCTTCTAATTAATACTTTAGTTCGATCGGAATCCCACAATTTTGTTGGACACATTAAAAACAAAGAGAAATAGTAGCTACAATAATGAATTTGTACGTTGGCACTAACGGCTGGCACTATTAGTGCCAATTTGGACTTTGTGCCGGTAAATCGGAAAACTCTATTTCATTTGACTCCATAACATATTATTGACTTTAGGAGCTTCTAAAAAGGGACAATTTTGTGGTTTAAGATATTTCTGGTTGATGGTAGAGATTTGATCTTTGGACAGCCCATCTTTTAACAAACCGTTGACTAATTCAGCCAATTTATCACAAATCGGAGGACCGGTAGCTTTTTCTGGATTGAATTCTGCTACCAAATTTTCTAGCAAAGATGTTTCTGTAGAAATGCTAATCTTAGATGCTGTTTCTACACGCGTAACTGGTAATTCACTTTGATCTTTGTTAGGCATAACAATAGTTTGCATCAAGGAATTCACATCAAGATTGGTGTTGGTTTGTGACTCGTCATAATTAGCTTCATTGTTATCTATAATTAATGCATCTCTACTTCAAGGAAAAGTTCCCACTGATTGGAAATGTGCATGTGTTATTACCCTGTTTAAGACAAGAAAAGTTGTAGACATGGATAGTTATAGACCTATATCTGTTCTTCAAACAGTGTCTAAGTTGTTAGAAAAGGCAGTTCATGCTCAGCTTTATGAATATCTTACCCAGCATAAAATCCTAAGCCCATATCATTGTGGTTTTAGAAAGGTGCACTCTACTGAACTGCTGCATTATCATTTGCAGACAGTATACGCAGGAATATCGATAGAGGACTTATGATAGGGGCGATTTTCGAAAGGCTTTTGATAGTATTGACAATCGTATATTGCTACATAAGTTATCTGCTTTGGGAATTCTGGATAGAGAACATAAATGGTTTGAAAACTATCTTTGTTGCAGAAATCAGGTTGTTCGTTTTCAAGGAGTATTATCTGAACTAGAGCCTATAACTTCTGGTGTACCTCAGCCTCCATACTTGGCCCTCTTCTTTTTGTTATCCATATAAATGATGTACCAGTTGTTGTAAAGCATTGCAGCATACGTATGTATGCAGAAGATACTGTTTTGTTTTGTTCTGGTTCAAGTGTGCCTACAATTGAAACTAAGCTTAATACTGAGCTTGAGTTAGTAAGATCATGGCTTGATGAAAACAGCATGTTCCTTAATACAACTAAAACTGAGCCCAGCTGATGGAGGAGACATCAGACACCCTCCAGGGCTGGTTACGGTCATTGCGCGACACCCACACACGTCTTGACAAGAAGAAGAGCGGCAATGGTGCCCCATCCCTGACTGAAAGGGAGGAGTGGATCATCTCCAATTTCGCCTTCCTGAAGACGCTCACTCACCACTGTCCTGAGCCCCTCAAGAGTGTAAGTATACAACTCTTCTAATTTTTCTGGTACTCATAGAGCCATTCGAAAAATGGCCGCTTCTCATTTACATATATTCTAAATTTCATTCCTCATGAGAAATAATACATGCAATGGAAATAAGATAAGTAAAATCTGGGACAAAAAAGTTTTTATTGTAGGAGTTATTGCAGTGTAAAGTGTGTAAATGACACCAAAGCGAGGCAAGTCAGTATTGATCAGCAAAATATTGTACTTATATCTGTAAATTCATTTCGTAATAACTTAAAAGAAAAAAATGCTATTGAAACTTTCCCTGTTCACTCACTTTTTGATGCTCTTTCAGTTAATATAATATACAAGTGATATACTGATAAAATATTTGACTGGCGAAGTTTAAATAGAAAAGTGAAAAATCGCCATTTTTTGAATCGGTATATAAATGTGATGACAATTCAATTTGCACTCATTTTGCATTCATGTCACTTATGTTATTTATTGTCTTTGCAGCTGAAGGCTACCACCTAACAGCACAGAGGATACCTTAATGCTGCCGAGACAGCCTGCGCTGACCTAGAGCTTGCCGTGGATGAGCCCACCCCTACCCCCTCATCCACCCATTCATCCTCACGCAAGTGGCATCAGGAAATGGACAGCATCTTCCTCGAGTCCCTACAGAAGCGAATTGCTGAGTCCAGCACCATCCTCAAGGGCCTCTCCAAACTCATTAAAAATAGAAAAAAGAAACCGAAATAAGTTCATGAGTAAAAGAGTAGGTGATTTTGAAAGGCCTGTCTTGCCTGGAGTTCACAACACCATAGTCGTTGTTGTTAAATATCTTGCAAAGGGTGAGGTGATTCTGCCTTAGGCTTGATCTTTCCATGCTCTAACAATGATTCTTCATCTTTTGCATATGTGAAATGAATTTTGCACTTTCTGTAACTGTACCATTGACGACATAAGGAGCCCCGTACCATTGATTTTTGTCACAGCGAGATTGCTTGCAGCGGTTGTCCAGGTGTTAATTAGCTTAAGGCAATGGGCTCGCACACTCGTGCGCATCTTTCTGCTCATTTTTTATTTATTTAGAATTGTATAATATATTGACCAAAATGTGAAACAATACACTGTATTTATATAATAACCCTTGACAATTAGATGCACCCTTATTGTATATTATGTTAGATCTGATTTAAGTATTTACATGTTTTCGCTTAGTGTCCTTTTGTTCAGTTTTGAAGTATCTTAGTCATTGTTCTATTCGTCACATTCTTTAGTATTTTTCGTCATTGTTAGTTGTCCCTATGGAGTTCGTACTGCTTTATATACGCCCCATATGTTAATATTTAGTCAGTTGGTGCTTGTCGTTCATCCCGTCCTACACAAATGTAAGTTCTTCGTTATTCCTTTAGATCGTTTTTACAGTTTCTTATAGTCCTGTGTTTCTTGTTATTTCACTTTACTTACTCCTTAATGTATTTATTATTTATAGTCTTTACCTTACTTGTAAGAGTATCGAATTAAAAAAGGAATTTGGGATGTAGCATCGACAAGAATTTGTGCCGAAGCAGAACGCGTCATGGAGAAATGGACCGTGGCCCAACTAAGAGAGGAGTTAAAATTCTATGGTCTCAGTCAAAAAGGAAAAAAGGCACTGTTAAGAAACCGCTTAAAGGAATTCTACCAAACTCAAGCATCGTCTCAAGAACCTGCCGTCATTGACGACGATTCAGCCAGCAAGATTAGTTCAGCAAGTAAATCAAGTAAATCAAGTAAATCAAGTAAATCAAGTAAATCAAGTAAATCAAGTAAATCAAGTAAATCAAGTAAATCAAGTAAATCAAGTAAATCAAGTAAATCAAGTAAATCAAGTAAATCAAGTAAATCAAGTAGAATGTCTTTGGTAAGTTCGGTATCTTCAGCTAGAGTGAAAGAAGCTTCTAGATTAGCCGAGTTACAAGCAGAAGCAGCCGCTTTAGAACGAAAGCAACTCCTAGACCAAAAACGATTTGAGTTATTGCAGGAAGAAGCCCGAATTAACTTGGAAACCGAGATTACCAAAGCCAAAGCCAAAGACCAAATACTTGCTGACCTTGAAAACAATAGACGTAACGAAGACGAACCGGATAGAAAATCACCCATTATTGGTAGTCCGAAAGTACCTCTGATTCCCCCGGACGGTTATATTAATGACCATAAAAGAAGTAAAAAAGACGAGTCAGCTATAAAACCACCACCTTTCTTCAAAAGGTGTGAAGAATGGCTAGAACCACAAGTACAGATTACTGACGACATGTGGCCCCCGAGACCTTCAAACCTCGCAGCGGAGACGAAATCCGAAGTTAAAGGAAAATTGTTCCAGCCACAAAATCATTTGCATCCCACCTACGACGAAGGTAACAGAGAAACAATGAGAGATTTCATTAGCCTCCAGATACAACAAAACGAAATGATGAAGCTATTTCACACCCAACAACAGCGAAGTACTTTGCCTAACCTCCAAGTTCATATCTTTAATGGCGATCCTTTAGAATACCAGACCTTTATCCACGCCTTCGAAAATCTTGTAGAAGCTAAAACTACCAACGACACTGAAAGACTCCACTACCTGGAACAATATACAACAGGTGAAGTAAAAGAACTGGTTCGCTCATGTCACTTCATGGCTCCCCACTCCGGATATTCACACGCAAAACAACTTTTGCAGAAGAGATATGGAAATCAATATAGAATTGCGTCCGCCTACGTAGAGAAGGCTCTGAATTGGCCAGAAGTAAAACACAACGACGCTACCGCCCTACACAGATATTCCATCTTCCTAAGTAGTTGTTCCAACGCCATGCAAGGAAACAAATATTTGGACAAGTTCGAACACCCTGACAATATTAAGCGACTTGTCTTAAAGTTACCATATAATATGAGAGACCACTGGCGCCGTAAAGCAGACGATATTATGGAAGTCTGTCAAGAACCCGTTAGATTCTACAATCTAGTAGATTACGTTAACCAGGAAGCAAGAATTGCCACAAACCCTATCTTTGGAAAGATCGTTTCAGCAGAGACTTCTCGAGACAAGTCCCGAAGTACCAGTGTTATCAGACCTAGTATCAGACCCAGTCCTTTCACTGCCAGAACCGCAAGTCTCGCGGTCCAAGCCAAGCCTCAGAAGTGCTGTGAATACTGCAACGTTTCCAGCCACGTATTGGAGAACTGCAACACCCTCAGAAGAAAGCCATATAAAGAACGAATAGAATTCCTCATGAAGAAACGTTTGTGTTTTGGCTGCCTTGCTGATGATCACACTGTAAAGGAATGCACCAAAAAGATAGTCTGCAAGTTTCCTGACTGTATCAAAAGTCATCCAGCTGTTCTTCATACCAGTTCTACAAGAAATAATGCTCCCAATGATTCTGGTGATCCTAACAAGAATATACAACCATGTACTAATGATGCCGGCGATCCTAAGAAGAATCCACAAGTGAAGCCCATAGCTGATGCTACTCCCGTAAAAAACACGTGTATCAAGATTGCTGAAAACGCATGCTCGACAGAGACCGGACAGATGAGTACAGGTATGGCTGTGATACCAGTTAAAGTCAGACCAGAAGGAACAACTAAGTTCACCGTTACATATGCCCTACTAGACAGTGGTAGTACTTCAACGTTCTGCACAGAATCCTTGATGAACAACCTACAAGTTAATGGTATAAAAACCAAGATTTCACTAACTACGTTGGGAAAGAAAGACAATCTGATCGATACCTACTTAATTCAAGGTTTAGAGATTACAGACATGGACGAGAATCACTTGATTAAATTGCCATCGTTGTTTACCCAGGAAGAGATCCCAGTAGACAAAACAGATATCGCTACCCAAGAGGACGTAGACAGATGGCCACACCTATGCAGTCGTGTACCAATTATATCTCTCGATTCAAGTACTGAGATCGGTCTTTTACTTGCCAGCGACGTCCCAGAGGCCCTAGATCCACAAGAAGTGATCCACAGTCAGCATGGTGGACCTTACGCAACTAGAACAAGATTAGGATGGACCATCAATGGACCACTTAAACGATATCAAGAGTCTCGTCGCATCTCCAACTTTCGTGTCAAGGCAGATGTCCAGTTGAACCAAATCATGACAGATTTCTTCAATCAAGAATTTAACGATTCTATTAGCAATCACAGAACCGAGATGTCTACGATAGAGCGCCGTTTCTTAACACGCGTTGAGTCTTCAGTAGAGTTAAGGAACGGTCATTACTATATCAATTTGCCTTTCAAGTAGGCAAGTAGGAAGTCCAGTTGCCTGACAATAAGCCTCAAGCAATATCACGTGCCAAATGGTTGAAGAAGAAGTTCATCAAAGATCCTAAGCTGCATCAAGATTACAAGAACTTCATGTCTGATTTACTTTCAAGAGACTTTGCTCGCAAAATCCCAGTTCACTTGTTGAATCAAAGTCAAGAAAAGATTTGGTACTTGCCTCACCATGGCGTATATCATCCGCACAAGCCAGAAAAGGTGCGAGTTGTGTTCAACTGTTCTGCAAAGTTTCAAGATGTCTCACTTAATGACCATTTTATGAAAGGACCCGATCTTACAAACACACTCCTGGGCGTTCTCCTTAGATTCCGTCAAGAACACATCGCTCTGATGGCAGACGTGGAAGCGATGTTTCATCAGGTGAGAGTACCAGAACAAGATCGCAACGTCCTACGCTTTCTGTGGTGGCCACAAGGAAACATCGATCAAGAATTGGAAGAGTTTCAAATGAATGTACACCTGTTTGGAGCAGTGTCGTCACCAAGCGTCGCAAACTTCGCCCTACGTAAAACCGCCCTTGACAACAAGCAAGATTACAGTAACAGCGTAATCAACAAAGTCCTGAACAATTTCTACGTAGACGACTGTCTGAAGTCTTTGCCAACTGTTCAAAATGCCATTACGCACTCCAAAGAAATAAGTGAACTCTTGTTGAAAGGAGGATTTCGTCTAACAAAGTGGGTCAGCAACAGTCGTGACGTAATCAACGCCATACCAGAATCCGAAAGAAACAAGAACATCAAAGAACTGGACTTGACGAAAGATAACCTGCCCGTAGAAAGAGCGTTAGGTGTGAATTGGAACATCGAACATGATAAATTTGGTTTCAAGATCAACATTAAGGAACGCGCACTCACAAGAAGAGGTATATTATCCATGGTAAGTGCAGTGTATGATCCATTAGGATTTGTCTCACCATTCACATTACAAGCAAAGTCCATACTTCAAGATTTGTGCAGACTAAAGTTAGACTGGGATCAAGAGATACCAATCGATCGTCATCAACAGTGGCAGAAGTGGTTGAAAGACCTACCAAAGCTTGCGCAATTTACAGTCCAAAGATGTTACAAGCCACCGAATTTTGGTCATGTAGTTTCTAGACAACTGCATCATTTTTCTGACGCATCTCAAACTGGTTATGGTTCAGTCTCATACTTGCGTACCGTGAATGACAATGACGAAATTCACTGTTCCTTCATTATGGCTAAGTCTCGAGTAGTTCCACTTAAACAGATAACCATACCACGTCTAGAGTTAACAGCAGCAACCGTGTCTGTCCGTCTTGACAAGATGATAAAAGAAGAATTGGAGTTTGAAGTAGACGACTCAGCATTCTGGACAGACAGCACTTCGGTAATCAGATACCTGGAAAATGAGACAACCAGATTCCACACGTTTGTAGCCAATAGAGTTTCTCAGATTAGAGACGGGTCAGACCCCACACAGTGGAAGTACGTTGATTCAAAATCCAACCCTGCCGACCACGCATCAAGAGGCCTGTCAGCTAACGAGCTTATCAATAACGAGCAGTGGATAAACGGCCCAAACTTCCTCTGGAAAGATGACAGTGCTTGGCCACAGAGACCGAAAGGCATGATAAATTCACTGGAAGGCGATGTGGAAGTGAAAAAAGAAGTGAAAGTATGCGTAGCCACTACTAGTTCTAATGCAGCAAATGAGATATACGAAAGATTCTCATCATGGTACCATTTGAAGAAGATCATTGCATGGATTTTACGATACTTCCAAAATCTTCGAAACCGAGAAAAACCGGCAAGTATGGAAGTAACCACGCGTTCCAAGTCAATCACGCCTATCTCTCTCAAAGAAATTCAGAACGCAGAAAAAGAGATTTTACGTCATATGCAGCTGCAGACATTCCATCAAGAAATGCGCGTACTTAAAGACACCCATGACAATCATCCAAGAAAATCAGCCATCAAAAAATCCAGCCCATTGTTCAAGTTGGATCCAGTGTTAAAGAACGACTTAATACGCGTCGGTGGACGTCTTCGCAATGCGCCAATATGTGAAAGAGCAAAACATCCAACAATACTACCTAAAAATCATCACGTGACAAACTTGATTATCAACGATTATCATCACATCTCTGGTCATTCTGGTAAACAACACGTGCTGTCACTCCTGCGCGAACGTTACTGGATCCTAAACGCTAACGCAGCTGTCAAGAAAGCCCTTGGAAACTGTTTCGACTGTCGGCGTAGGCAATCTCCTCCGCTACAGCAAAAGATGGGAGATCTGCCAGATGCAAGATTGACACCTGACAAGCCACCGTTTACAGCCGTTGGAGTCGACTATTTTGGCCCATTTTATGTGCGCCGTGGTCGAAGTCCTGTTAAGCGTTATGGTGTCATATTGACGTGTATGACAACAAGAGCCGTACACCTAGAGGTCGCTAGCAGTTTAGATACTAGCTCATTTCTGTTAGCATTAAGAAGATTTATTGCCAGACGAGGACAAGTTGAAGAGCTATTTTCTGATAATGGTACAAACTTTACCAGTGGAGACAAAGAGTTGAGAGAATGCATCAAACAATGGAATCAAGAACAAATTCACGAAAGCCTTCTTCAAAAGAACATCCAATGGCACTACAGTCCACCTTTTGGCTCACATCATGGAGGTGTGTGGGAACGCCAAATCAGAACAATTCGCAAGATCTTATGTGCTCTTCTCAAAGAACAAACGCTAGACGACGAAAATCTGACAACCCTCATGTGTGAAGTCGAGGCAATAATAAACAGTCGCCCAATCACGACAGTTACCGATGACTTAAACGACCTAGAGCCTCTAACGCCTAATCACCTATTACTGTTAAAGTCAGAACAACTATTACCGCCAGGACTGTTTTCTAAGGAAGATAACTATACACGAAAACGATGGAAACAAGTCCAATATTTGACAGACATCTTTTGGAAGAGATGGATACATTAATATATACCCACGCTACAAATCCGCCACAAGTGGTGCAAGTCCAGCAGGAACTTAAAGAAGAATGACATCGTTCTAATTTTGGACCAAAATGTTCCCCGTAACAAGTGGGTATTGGGAAGAGTGACCCAGTACAAACAAAATCCTCCATCCTGGAAAGACCTGTCACCAAGTTGTGTTTGCTGGTAGGAGCAGACGAAGCTAAGAATAAAGACATGACAAGCGAGAAGACAAGCGAGAAGACAAGCGAGAAGACAAGCGAGAAGACAAGCGAGAAGACAAGCTAGAAGACAAGCTAGAAGACAATAATAATAATAATAATAACTTTATTAACCACAAAATCCAATCAGCTGACGCTGGTTTCCACTGGAGATGTGCAACTAAGAACTAATCTACAATAAATATAGTACTAAATATAATTTAATATAATATATTAAGATATAATGGAATGGAATAAATATAGATAGAATTGAGAAATTGAAATCTATTATCTACATATATATGAAATATATCTAAAGAAGACGAAAAAAAAACAAAACAGAGAAACTGATTTATATATGAATTGATTAAGTTGGACCGAGTCTAGGCGAAGGGTCCCACAAGCGCCGAGTCCAACGCAGACAAGTCAACAATAGATTAGCCAGTTTGCATTAGATCCGGCACATGCAAGACCAGACGCCCAAACCCGGCCCAACCCAGTATGCCAAATTATTGCTCAGTGACCAATTAGAGTTAGCCCATGAGAGAAAATATTTGAGTAAAATAATTCTAAGTTTCATAGTTACTTTGTTATTAGTTAGTTATCAGTGGAAAAGTGCTTCCAATAATTTACTCTAAATTTCTTAGAGGTCTCTGAATTTTTAACACTATCAGGAAGAGAATTATATAACATAGCAGCTGAAAAAGCAAAAGATCTATGACCTGATTTTGAGTTTATTCTTGGAATATGAATATTGTTCTTTGCTCTTGTATTGTAATTATGGATTTCTGAGTTTATAATAAAAATTCTACGCAGGTATTCTGGTAGAAGTCTGTTTATACATTTGTACACCATCAGACATTTGTTAAATTTCCATCTTTCTGCAATGGGAACCCAGTTAAGCTTACTGAAAAGGACTTCAGAACGTTCATCCCTGATTTTCTTCTTAAGTATCAAACGCGCACCTCTTTTCTGCAAACGGTAGAGCCTTTCCAACTTAGTTACATCTGCATTCGACCACACCACATCGCAATACTCAAACAGGGGTAAGACCAAGGTGTTAAAGATCATCTTGCTGGTCTTGGTATCGATGAATTTTCTTAAACGACTCAATAACCCTAATCTCTTGCTGATTTTAGAGCACAAGTTGTCAATGTGATCATTCCAGTTCAAGGAGGGATCCAAAGTAACTCCTAGATATTTCATACTTGGTGTTTTCTCCAGATTTGACTGCTTTAAAGACAGTGGACAGTTACTGGTGCTGGATGAGGTATTAGACAAACGCTTCGCTGAACCAAACACCATGGTCTTTGTCTTCTTTGTGTTCACTATCAGATCATTCATGTCAAACCAAGATGATAGGTTGGTTAGATCCTCTTGTAGTTTCAGGTTAATTTCATTTAGGTCCTTGCTGGCATAAAAGATAGCAGTATCATCCGCAAACATAACAGTTTTACTGTTGTTGATGTTCGTGGGTAGATCGTTTATGAAAATTATGAACAACAATGGTCCAAGAGCTGAACCCTGTGGTACTCCTAAGGAGACTGGCAGCGGGTCGGACAGACTTCCATTAACAGATACTGATTGCATTCTGTTATCAAGATAGTTTTCAAACCAGCACAAAGATTTTTCTCGGACGCCAATATTCTGAAGTTTGTTTAAGAGGACATGGTGATTAACCAAGTCGAAGGCCTTCTTCAGGTCCAAGAAGACTGCACCAACAAACTTGCCATTATCAATATTTTTCAGTATGAAGTCAGTAAGATCCACTAGAGCTGTTGACGTAGAATGATGCTGACGGAAACCAGATTGACATGGGGATAATATATCGTTCTGTAGTAGATGGTCATATAGTTGTCTGTGTACCGCTTTCTCGAAGATCTTCATTACTGCTGGTAATACAGAGATAGGACGATAATTTGTTGGGTCGCATGTTTTGTCTCCCTTGTGTATCGGCGTGACTGTTGCAGATTTCCATTCAGTAGGTATACTTCCAGACTTTAGAGAGAGATTATAAATAAATGCCAGAGGACCAGCCAAGATTTCAGCCCCATCTTTGAGCAGGCGAGTGGGAATTGTCATGCCAGATGCTTTCTTGACACGTAAGGATGACAAAGCCTTGCGAACGAAATCAGCTGAGATGTTTTCAAATTGAAAGTCCTTAATTGTTGTTTCAGCACTTGAGGTTGGATCGTCAGCAGGCGACAAGAATGAGTGAATGCATGATGTTACAGAACCTTTGATGCGTTCTCCCACTGTAGTGAAAAACGTATTAAATGCCATAGCGATGTCTTTGTTTCTTGAGAAGGTTACATTATCAAGAACCAGCTCTTTTATTGAAGCACAAGCTTTCGTTGGTAATATTTTCTTTATCGTTGCCCACAGGTTTGAGCTATCGTTGGCATTCTGTGCTATTAAATCACTGTAGTAAGATCTTTTAGACTTTTCAATCAGGCGATTTACTTTGTTGCGTAAGCTCTTGAAATGAGTCCAATCACTGTCTAACTTGGATTTAACTGCCTTCTTCTTGGCTTTGTTTCGGGACCTAATCAGCGATGAAATTTCTCTTGTCAACCAAGGGGTTTGAGTACCTCGAATGCGCATTGTTTTGGAAGGAGCAAGCTTGTTTGTTGTTTCTTCTAGAAAAGATTTCATAATGTTCCACGCGTTGTCTGGAGTCTGTGCAGTGTACATACTGTCCCACGCATGCGACTGTAAGTTCTTCATATATTGAGAGGAGTCGTAATGCTTGAAGCTATGCACTTTAATCATCCTTGGTATTTGTCTCGGCAGTCTACATGTTCTGTTGCAGTAGATAAGATAATGGTCACTTATGGTGAGATCCAGGACTCCAGAGTTCGAAACACGGTGAGAACAGTTAGTAAAAATTAAGTCTATAGTTGATGATGAAGTAGGGGAAACTCGTGTAGGCTGTTTGATCAGTTGAGTTAGTCCAAGATCCTTCATACGCTTGAAGAACTGATTGCCTCTACCGGCGGCGTTACAGTTAAAATCACCAAGTAAATAGAAATCGGAATCATCAATTGCTAGTTTATCCAAGTAATTTAAGAGGGTGTCATAAAAGGTCGAGCAGTCAGGTGGTCGATAAACAACTCCAACTAGAAGAGGACGAGAGTATGGGAGTTTGATGTGGACGACAATCATCTCTAAATCAGGTAAATCACTTAGAACTTCGTAGGACATTCGTTCGTGGAAATATATCATGACACCACCTCCGTGTCGATTCCTATCTTTCCTTACCATTTGGTAGCCAGAGATAGAAATCTCTCCATCCTCAATTGACCCGTCCAACCAGGTTTCAGATATTGTTAAGATGTCGATTTTATTTCCCTGGAAAAATAGCCTGAGCTCATCTATTTTATTTACCAAACTTCTGGTGTTAAGATGGGCCATTGTTATTCCTTTGAGTCGTTTCAGTTCAATGGTTTCCTCGGTAGTAGGAACATTGTTGCTTGGAATATTCCTGTCTTCGTCTGAATCATCTAAATATGAATCACTAGATGGAAAGAGACATCCTAGACAAAACCAGGCATCTGAATTAGATTTCTTTTCCTTTCGAGAGGGATTCTTCACGTCAGAAGAGTCGGTGTTGACACATTTAAGGTGGAATTTACATGAACAACCCGCACATGTAAATTCGCGTTGATTTCTTCGAATACATTTCTTGCAAGCTGAACATTTCGGTTTATAGACCGGGCCAGGATTTAAATCAATATCATTGGATATAAGTAAGAAATTAACGAAGAAGTACAAGCTAGAAGACAAGCTAGAAGACAAGCTAGAAGACAAGCTAGAAGACAAGCTAGAAGACAAGCAAGAATACTATAGAACTGATTTCATTCCATATATATTATCATTATTATGAACATTAATTTAATACCATTAATTTCTTCGATATTTAATTCTATTTATTTTTGACTAGTTCAAGTTCAATATCATTTTTCGTCGCTCAGATCCAAGTTAAATTGATAAGTGTTCACAGGCATCACACTTAGGGGCCAGCGTGTTAGATCTGATTTAAGTATTTACATGTTTTCGCTTAGTGTCCTTTTGTTCAGTTTTGAAGTATCTTAGTCATTGTTCTATTCGTCACATTCTTTAGTATTTTTCGTCATTGTTAGTTGTCCCTATGGAGTTCGTACTGCTTTATATACGCCCCATATGTTAATATTTAGTCAGTTGGTGCTTGTCGTTCATCCCGTCCTACACAAATGTAAGTTCTTCGTTATTCCTTTAGATCGTTTTTACAGTTTCTTATAGTCCTGTGTTTCTTGTTATTTCACTTTACTTACTCCTTAATGTATTTATTATTTATAGTCTTTACCTTACTTGTAAGAGTATCGAATTAAAAAAGGAATTTGGGATGTAGCATCGACATATTGTACAAGTTAAGTTATAAATTCAGTGTTTACTATTCCAGTTTAAAACAAATTAAAACAGAAGACAGAAAAAGGTACATTGTAACTTATTATTCGAAGAATTAGATGTGTTACAACACTGTAAATAAACAAAGAATGAGATTTTACTGTAAGAGTTAAAAAATAGTAAATTTGGAGAACTACTAAAGAAAATCCGAGACATAATAAATAAACATTATCACAATAATAAGTTAAGTTTCTAAGTTACATACGTAAGCTTAATACGTATTTTGGGACGTATTTTTAGAACTGGAAGTCTTGTCCTGTCTATTCCATCTTCAAAACAATCCTTCGTGGACCACCGTGATTTGCAAAAGGAGCCTGCAGCATTTTAATTTTAGAATACGGCGTTTCCACTAAAAAAATGTAGCTAAAACATTCCTACATGGCAGTTGCATGGCAGTCATTTTGTGTGTGTTCGATGACTCGAGGCATGCGCGACAAAACCCATGGATTGGACTACCTGTGTGCTTTCCATTTGTCGCTCTTCACTTTGCGTTGCATTGACTTATATCTTGTAAATGAATATGGCGACCTATGCAATTTTTTCCTGAATTCGATGTCTTTTAACTTAAGCTAGTACATATCGAAAAGAATAAAAAATCTATCAGTTTGTTTTCGAGAAAATCGTGAAACATCATCTAAAAAAGGCTTAACATTTGCACGTAATTTCGACTGTTTTTGAAGTTGGAAATGTCAAAACTTAGCATTTTTCCTGAACATTGTGACATTAAACTGTTTTTCAAGAAAGTTTATTTACTTTAGTACTCCTGAAAGCCTCTGTTTTTCATATTGCAGCCACCAGAATTAAACTAGACGTAATACTTTGAGAAGCGTTGTTTTCGTTCTAGACTCGCTGGGGAGTGTCGTGTTCAAGCTAGCATAGCGCAAAATCTATGTCAATGACCCCCGATTTTTGTTTTTGTTCTGTTTTGTCCATCTCAAAAACTATCTATATGCAAAATTATAGGAAAATCTATCAGTTAAATTTGCGCGAGCCATTGCCTTAAGTTTAGTCCAATAGCAATCATGATAGTGATTGATGGGTATATACATTTAGATCTAGAGTACAAAACAAAATGGCAGAGTTGTACACTTTTGTAATATCTGTCACTAAGCTTCTGTTGGAAGTTACTGGATTATACTTTATTTGGTTTATTGGCGGCTTTTTCGAAATGAGGAACAAGTACTTTTCTGATCAGCCGTCATTCCTGCGCGTTCTCGTGATAAAGCTTACACGTAAGCTTACGTGTGGGTCAATGTTTCGTCAAGTTTTCTCTACAAAATTGGATTCTGCAACAAGCTGGTATGCTCTAACTACGTATAATTGTATTACCTCCCCAAGAAAGTTTTTCGATTTTTTTCGAGTTTTCCCCCAAGAAATTGCAAAGATCAAGTTATGTGATTTGTACAAGTGAAATGAAATGCATTCGGTGTGAATAATAGAATAAAGAATTAAAAGAAAAATATCTTTTTGCCCGTGGGTTCGAGTCCTGCCAAGTGCATATGATATTTTTCTTTTAATTCTTTATTCTATTATTCAAACCGAACGCATTTCATTTCACTAGTAATATCCTCAATTGTGCATAAATATTTACGGTGTTCAGCTTACCAATGAGATGAATATCGCCCTGTACCGCCACAGTTGCCATGTATACAACATTGCCTGGCTGCGTAACCAGCGTGGTTGGTCCTTGTAGTGTAGTGCTTAACACGTCGGACTAGTATACCGAAACTGTGGGTTCGAGTCCTGCCAAGGGCATATGATATTTTTCTCTTAATTCTTTATTCTTGATTTGTACAAGGATGATGGAGGCCCTGTACCGCCTTCTTGGTTTTTCAGTGCAATGTGACCAAGGTCAGGGTTGAGGAGGTTTATGTCAGGACTTCATTTGGCATTCTTGGTTGCCTTTTTAATCGAAGGCAAATTGCCAATGTAAAATCAATTATATCCCCAAAAATTCAGAAAGAGATTTGATCAATTGATCTCATGGACTCTGAAATCCCGCCAAAATTATCCCGCCAAACGTCATCCGCCAAAAGTCATCCCGCCAAAAGTATTTATCCCGCCATGAAATTCAAACAGTACTTCTTCCTCCAGCTCATGAAATTCTACCCAAAGTCAACCCTATTCTGATCAATCCCTAGAAGAAATCGACAATTCTGAATTGACAGAATGCGTAAAACGGAGGAAAACTCGTTCAAAGTCAACTATAATCCTGACGAAGTTGTCAGATCTCTGCACGAGCCAGAAAGAATCCTTGGCGTCAGTGCTTGCTAGATGCTGTACTGATGATCCATAAACAGCGCCATCTATTTCTAACATCATCGACGAGGGAGATGAAAAGAAAGGTATAAAGCGATCAATCGAGGACCTAACCCCAGACCAGAGAGTTGCTGAGATGAGAATGCCAGATTGGCAGTGTTTATTTTTGAAAGTTCAAGCCAAGATGAAAACTGGCAATCTATCATTAATTTCACAAAATTAGAAAGGAAAGTAAGTTCAAATGCCTAATATTTATATGGATTTCTCATAAGTAATTTTTTTATTAAGCACTTTTGCCCTTAACTTGGCCTCATGAATTGTTATATTTGTTTTTTTAAGGGAACCTCCAATATATGGATTCCTCCTAATAAGAACCATATGAAAGCTTTACCTTCTGTGGTGTTTGGGGTCGTGAATAACCTGAGTATCAGGCTCTCCAAGCAGGGGGAGGGAGGGAAGGGGGAGTGGAGAGGGGAAAGGAGAGCCTGACACAAACACATATTGAGCCGCCTTCCGCCCCTTTGAGATTTCTGATACGCCCTCACAATATTGACCAATCCTATTCACTTCCGGTTTGGAAATTAAGTGACAACTGTCAAAACATGGAAATTGTTTGCTGTTTAAAGTACACGTGAAATGTCGAGCGCTGTTGAAAAAAATTGCTGTTTATATCGAGAAAATCTAGAAACTAAGTATGGATTTCGTGTATCAACCGTCCCTTTGTTTTGTGCCACCACAAACAAAGAATATTGCTCGTCATTTGGTGGAAAAGCCGTCATTTTGAGTCAGCTCTTACGAGCTCTTGGAATTGTTGTTCAACATCAATGTTCCATCTGTAAGAGATGTGCGCGAAAGATTGTTAACTGCTGGAAGTCATATTCAGAAATTGGAAGATGTTTTTCAGAGTTCTACTTCCACAGCACACACTCCACAATCAATAACGTACAAGCGTTTGCCTGCATCCCGAACAACAACTGGAATAACACCGCAATTGAAGCGCTTGAAAGCTCCTACTACGAAGAAGCATTTGTTCTCCAACACACCAAGCTTCTCATCGGAGGAATATAACATTGTTGAGGACCATATTTCTAGCTTAATGACCCTTCCAGTAACTGAAGAATCTGATGAACGGCAAAGCTTAATCTTGGGGAACTTCTCCAAAAAATATAATAATTCGTTGTCTCTTCAAATCAGTGATTTCAAATCTTGGAAATGTCTTAAACTATTCTTTGAAATATTCTCATTATATGTGAAATAATACTAGAGTCAGTAAATTTTAATATCTTATTTTGAAAAGTTATTCTCATAATTGTTGTTCCCACTGTTTTCGTAGGTTATCCGGTATCAATGAGAGTTTTGGGAGTGGAGCTGTGAAGATAAGATTAGATTCTTTTGTCCTCTTACCCAATCACCGCAAAGTCCAGAATGTGTGTGTGTGATGCTCTCCTTTCCTCTCTTCCCCTCCTCCCCAGTCCTCTCCCCTGCCCTTCCCCTAGAGCCTGATACTCAGGTTAGGTCGTGAAAGACGTGATGGCAATCGAAAAAATACCAGATCCTTGTTTATCAGGTTATCAAGTCAGTATTGAGCAGTCAATTGTGTGAAGTGCCAGAGAGCAAAGACTCCATGGTTGTCCCAAAAGTGAAGTTCTGGAATTCTACCTAAAGCTAATGGACGTCCACTTTTTGGTAATTGATCATATATTTCTTGACTTGTCTTGTTTTGCTCTGTTTTCTGTTTGGCTTTGCTTTGCTTATTACTTTGTTCTGGTAGTATTTTTGTTCTCTTTTTTTTGTTGCTTTGTTTGCTTGTTAGCTTATTTCTTTTTGGTTTCATTTTTTTGCTAAATATAATCTCTCTTTGTAGTTTGAATGGATTCATGTTATTTTATTTGGTTCATTTTAAAACCTCAATTATTGATCTCTGCGAAGAGTATGTTCTTTTTGTAAATAGATATTTCGAAAGAAAGATTAATGTCTTTCGACAGAGTTATTATGCAAGTTTGCGAAAAACTAGGAGTTGTGCTGAATAAAGAGCAGAAGCTGGCGTTGCACATGCTGCTAACATAGAGATGTTATGGCGGTTTTGCATACAGGCTCTGGGAAAAGCCTTATTGTCCGCGTATTTGTTGAAGCCATGGAGTTGATACTACAGCCTAATGTCTCAGCACTAATTGTTTTGCCGCTAGTAGGAATTGAACAGGACCAGATCCTTGAAACCGAATCCCTCGGGATTAGTTGTTGCTCGCTCTACAAATTAAAAATGGCGGTTGACACACCGTGTCAGAAACTGATCTTCAAGAGTGCAGAAGAACTTCAGAATCAAGATTTTAGGAAATTGTTAAAGAATCCCAACTCAAATTTGAATAAAGCCTTAGAGCTAATCGTGGTCACACACCATAGAAACTTGGACACGAGCAAGGTAAATTAAAGCAGGCCTAAATTTAACCTACTATTTTTGAAGCTCTTTTGTTAACTTATATTTCTCCCAATCAAAATAATTAGTGTTTGATGGTATAACTTATATTGCAATTTCATTCTGTGGTTATACAGGGAGATTAAAGGAAGAGAAGCCAAAGTTTTTGTCATAGTATATAGCTCGTGGAGCATCACGGGAGTAGCCCCTTCGCGCGCCGACACACGAGGTGGTCGGACATGTTGTTGTTAAGATAAGCCAACGAGAAATAAACCGAAGTAGAAACACGACATGGCGTCAGAAGTGGGATAAGAATCAAGAGAAATTCAAGTCTTCTACTTAATCTGGTAAATTCAAGAAAATTCAAGGTACTTTGGTCAATTCAAAGCGAATTCAAGTCGCACCACGTTCGAGGAATTCAAGTTTACATTCGAGTTTACAAAAAACCGCCAAGACAATGGCAGAACGATTTCAACCGCCTACGATGGATTGGACGAGTCCAGGAGATGTCCACAAGAGATTCAAATTATTCAAGCAGAAGTGTGAGCTCATTTTCGAAGGTCCTTTGGAAAAATCAGAAGAAGAAAAGAAGGTTAGATTGTTATTGTTATGGGTCGGTAACAAGGAACTTGAGATCTATAACACCGCCACATGGGCAAGAGACGGAGACAATCTTAAGCTAAAGCCAGTATTGCAGAGCCTAGAAGCTTACACGAAACCACAAAGCAACCATATTCTAGCAAGATTTCAGCTCCGAAGTCTCAAACAAGGGGATATGACCCTCGAGGAATTTATTACAAAAGCACGAGTTCTCATCGATGACAGCGGATACGACGCAAGGTTCATAGCCGAGACATTACGAGACACGCTGGTATTTGGAATGAAATCAGATAAAGTAAGAAAAGATGCCATCGCCCTAGGAAATTCGCTGACATTTAAGCAAGTATACGACCTAGCAAAGACCGAAGAAAGTGCAAGGGAACAGATGAAAGTTATAACCGGGAGTCGAAAGGAAGACACAACTAACGAGACACACTCTGTGCGAGCACACAGGAAGCCCGCCGAGCATAACCCGAGACAAAATAAATCACAAGGCCGTCAAGAATTCAACTTCCAAAGTCAATCGAGGAGAGGACCAAATCGTCCTAAACCAAGAAAGTTCAATTTCAAGTTTAACGGATGCTTCCGTTGCGGAAACCATGAAAAATCCGCCAAATGTCCAGCCACCAACCAGAAATGCAAATATTGTGGAAAGATAGGACACTTTCTCAAAGTTTGCATGAAAAAGAGAATGAAAGAAGTTCACGAGATAGTCGACAATCCTGACTACGAAGGACAAGATATCTACTTACACACCGATGAAGATTACGAAGGAAACCCCTCATATACTTACAGTTACGAAGAAGAGGGAGCAAGTGATACAGAATCAGTCAACGTGTTCCTTGGATCCATAACATCTGAACATTCAATAGACAATATTGAAAACCACTCAAACAGAATATACACAGAGATAAAGCTCAACGACCGACATGAAGTCAAGATGAAAATAGACACCGGAGCAGATACCTGCATCCTCACCACAGCTGACCTTCAAGATTTCCCGTTTCCTGTGAACATAGAACCATCCAATAGCATCCTCGAGGGTTATGGAGGTTCCCGGATACAGAACCTTGGTGTAACAACCCTCAAGGCCACAGTAGCAGAGAAGTCCATCGACATTCAGTTCGTTATCGTTGATGCACCAGGTAGCCCATCCATGATCGGATGCAGACAGTCACAAGAACTCGGGATTGTTACAGTAAAAGTCCACGGTGTCGACACACCCAAACCACAAGTTCAAGAATCTCAGACCTCAAGAACAAGATCAACCGCCAAAGAAGGGAAGCTTACAAAATCAACAGTACTTGAAGACTACAAAGACTGTTTCGACAAAGTAGGACGTTTCCCAGGTGACAAGTACCATATTCAACTGAAGGATAACCCCAAGCCAGTTATCCACCCACCGCGCACCGTACCTGTACACATCATGCCGCTCTACAAGGTCGAATTAGACAAGATGATCGAGGATGATATCATAACAGAGGTAACGGAACCAACAGAATGGGTAAATTCTATTGTCTGCAACATCTCCACAACCAAGAATGGGAAAACAAAAGTCAGACTTTGCCTAGACCCCAAAGATCTCAACAACAACATACGACGAGAACATTATTACAGTAGGACAATCGACGAGATACTGCCTTTACTACACGGGAAGAAATACTTCTCAGTTGCTGACACAAGAAAGGGATATTACCACGTCGAGTTAGACCACGAATCAAGCCTACTCTGTACCTTCAATACCCCGTTCGGGCGCTATAGATTCAAGCGTCTACCCTTTGGAGTAAATGTATCCCAAGACGTCTTCCAGCGCAAGCTCGATGATGTTTACAAGGACGTACCTAACGTAACCGGAATTGCTGACGACATCTTAATAGTCGGTTCAACACAACAAGAACACGATCAAGCCTTTATGAACATGCTCGAAGCAACTAGAGAGAACAACATTGGCCTCAACTCCGAGAAGCTACAGTTTAAGCAGCCATCTGTAGACTTCTACGGCCACACCCTTATGTCAGAAGGAATTCGACCATCAAGCAGTAAGCTTGAAGCAATCAGGAACATTCAAACACCAACCAACGCCAAAGATCTACTTACCATCCTAGGAATGGTAACCTATCTCAATCGCTACTCCACCAAGTTAGCACAGCTGACAGCGCCACTCAGGGAACTGACAAAGAAGCATGTACACTTCAAATGGGAACCGCGTCACCAACAGGCGTTAGACAAGATCAAAGAGGAACTTTGCACATCGAGAATCCTGTCATACTACGACTCTGACCCTTCAACAGTCACAATTCTACAGTGCGATGCAAGTAAAGAAGGATTGGGAGCATGGGTCAGACAGATAGACTCCAACAACCAAGAACGCATCATCGCAATGTCATCTCGATCACTCACTGACGCTGAGAAGAGATATTCCAACATAGAGAGGGAGTGCTTAGCAGTTATGTACGGTCTCGAGAAGTTCGAGTATTACCTTCTCGGAAGACATACACTGGTAGAAACTGACCACTCACCCTTAGAGCAGATATTCAAGAAGAACATTGCTGATGCGCCCGGAAGATTGCAACGACTACTCCTCAGATGTCTACGATTCGATGTGGAAGTGAAGTACAAGCCAGGAAAGAACATTCCTGTAGCAGACACACTGTCACGAATGTGCTTCAAAAGAGAACAGAACAATACTGAACACAACCATCACAGTGACTACGCACCTGACTATGACATATACTTTGTTACAGGCACGACTTGCCCTATTGACATTGAACTGATAAAGACCACAGCAGCTTCAGACCCAACGATGACCAAGTTGAAGGACACTATCTACAACGGATGGCCAAACTACAGAAAGGAGTGCCCACCTGAACTACAAGGGTACTGGAATTTGACCTCGTTCTCGAGGACGGGTTAATACTCAAAGGAGACAAGGTACTCATACCGATAGCCTCCTCTGCAGCCGTTTTTAGTATCGGTCCGCCAGCTCCCCTCTCCACTAACGTCTGCTCAATGGAGCACTACATTCCTTTCCCATTGTTCTTCGAAAAAAAAATAAACCAATAAGATTTTAGCTATTGTCCTGCAGCGGACCAATCACATTGTAGGTTATATAAATAAAGTTTTTATCCCTCTCAGAAAAGGGTTTTTCCCGCGAAAATATATTTTTGACGGGATGACCAGGAAAATATACAAATGTTTGTATGGAAACTCCCAGAAAAATAGTAGATATCGATAGTAAATGCTTTTTGTGTTCAAGTAATCCACCGATTAAGGAAAGGGTAAAGGTTTTTGGGAAGTCGTCCGTTGATATTGAAGGTTTGCTTAAGTCAATTGAAATCAACGTATCGACATACTACGACGCTTCGAGTTTATTTATCTGCAGTAGAACTTGTTACAAGCGATTGCTGAAACTTAAAAAGCTTCAAAACGAGCTAAACAGCGTAAAGCAAACCTTGATAGAGGCATTCCCCAAAGTACGAACCAAGAGATTGCGATCGAATGCTGAAGATCACGATGCCTGCAGTTCCAACGAGTCAAAATTGTCACAATCAAATGTGGAGAAATCGCTTCGCTTTCAAAGTACATGTAGTACTACCACTTATACTTCTTCAACTATTAGCTCTTTGCTGGATCAAGCAGCAATTTTAGGAACATTGAGAGTAGATAACGATGTTTTAAGTAGCCAGGAAGCTACATCTATTCCTCCTGCAATGCCAGTGTTATTGAACTTAACATCAACTCACATCCGTGTTCCCAGACCTGAAAGCTCAAGAGTCAATCCTGCGTCATCCGTCAAGATATCTGTTAACTATGACTCGAAAACTGTAAACAAGACTCTTCCCAAGGAGTATGAATTACTTGGAAAAGCGCTCGCCCACGGACCTCCACAAAGGATTGCAAAAGCGATATTTAAATGCTTTGATCTCAAGAAACTTGTAATTGAGAAGGTTCTTCGCCTTGTTTGTAGTGAAGCTTCTCACCTGTGTTCAAGGAAAGAACCCACATTATTAAGAAAGACAGGAAAATCAGATATCGTAAATTTCAGTTTCCAATCACTGTGTGAGGAATGGAAGACCAAGGCGCCGATTTTTTATGCGTTTTTAATATCAGTCGCTGGCTCTAAAAATGCAACATGGCTGCCAAGTGTTGCTGTATCAGGGTCAATCCTTCTCAAACAGAGAAATACACAGATGAATGCAACTGCCGCCACACTTGGTATTATGCTAAAGACGGGATCTATAGAGGTGATATATAATTGATATTTGCAAACAATCATGAATGAATAAGATCTATCGCGGGGGGGGGGGGGGGGGGGGCACCTAGAATAAAAACGTAAAATTTGGAGGGGGCATGTGCCTACCCCTCCCTACACCAGTGGCATTGCCAACATCCATCAAACAAAAAGAGGCTTTCACCCCCTTGCTACGCCACTGTGTATGAAGTGTTTCATTAGTGTTGTACTGTAGGCCCTGACTTTTTTACTGTTTATGAAGGCCAAAAAATAACTGTTAACTGTTATGCAGCCCCACCCCAGCATCTATACCCTCCTCTATCATCTGAGGCCCCAACATATTTTTGTGGGCCCAAAATTCATATCTTTTCATCATCTGAATATTTATAAACCTTTCTTTTAGGCCAACTTGATACGATTTTCGAAGATGAAGATTACCACTTCAAATCAAGGTACATTAGATAGAATGAATACATTGGGTGAAGAACATGATATTGAACTGAAACAGGCACAAAGTAGAATTGTCAAGGAAAGCTGTGAAGTGGAAAACTTGAAGAGGGGTGTTGGAATCTGTGACCCAAATGAAAATTGCCAGTCAAAAGAGAACTTGGCAAATACCAAAGACAACATATCACTGCATAAAGCAACATGTCATCCAGGGTACTCCATTGTTTTTGACAACATTGACTTAGAGATAAAAAGGAAAGACATGACAATGGCCAATCAAAATAAAAATGTACATTGGGTCAACCACAAGGTCGTAATAAACCGAATATCTGGAAACCAATTGGAATGGGAAGGCCCAAAACAAGAAATTGTGGATGTCCCAAACATCAAGTTCCTACCTTCTGCACATGATTATAAACAACAAAGGCATAACTACATAGTTCTTGTGTCAAGAATCCTGGTGAGCTACTTTAATTGCTTCCAACCACTGAAAGAGGCCTGCATTCAACACATACAACATAAATATATGAAAGAAATGGCTGAAAAGTCTGAAAAGGTAAAAAAAGTTGCACAACATTTGCAGTACAGAAGTAATTAATTAATTACTTAATTATATCCATTTTGAAATCACTAGCAAATCCTGCAATCTGATTGGCTCTCATATGGCAAGCCGATGGTAGCAATATTTAGTCCAGTGATAATTTATTTAAACACTCTTAAAAAAATATTTAAACTGCCAATTAAATATTTAATTCTTAGATAAATCATTTAAACCACTCGAAAAAATATCTAAACAGCCATATTAAATATTTAATTCTTAAATGAATATTTAAATGCTTCTTTATTAACCTATTTCACTCACTAATTTTTATTTAATCCCACGAAAGAAAAAAATGTAAATTTAAAAGCCTTTTCAACTGCTTGAACATTTGGTGCTCGGGGTTATTCTTTCAACTTTAAAATATATATTTAAACTTATACGTAAAATTGATTTAATATTCCTGGGGCGAGCTCGGTCAATTTTGTCCGAGCAATCTGGGTGATTTCCCGCGCTTTTTCTTTACCACTTCATCGCCATCTTTACACATACTGGACTTGATCCGATTTGGTTTTTTCGTTGTTTTAAAAGATGGAAAGAAAAGAAAACAACGTTAGTCGCGTAGCAAAAATGTTAGAAGAGGCATCTACGCTCTTAAAGTCGGATGCTAGTGGAAACAGTGGTATTCAAGAAACTCTAAATCGAGCGTCAAGCATGCTACAACAAAGCTCCTCGTCCGGCCTCTTCAGACGACTGAATCGTAATGAAAGACTTAGAGCTGCAAATCCCTACCAGCTTCCAAGTACCTCTCGAAGATCGTCCCAGCCGGCAAAAGTGAAGGCCAAAAAGCCGCTCGAGTTTGCTTTGTTGAAATGCTTCGACGAAGATGAGGAGGAACCGTTCCATTTGAAATGGGATTCCGTTGTGGCCGAAGGAATGTTGATGCTCGGCGAAGATGATGATGAAAATGCCATCAGGTTAGCCGTCACTCAGTCTCTTAGTAATAAATTACCTTTGCTTGGTAAGGACGACTTCGAATTTGCCAAGGTTAGATACAAACAAATTAAATGTCTTGAACTGAGCCCAGGAACTGAGTACAACTATCCTGTGATAAAGAAACTGGTGGGACAGGGCCTGCTTTACCTAAAAGTAAAGCAAGGTTTTGAATTTGTCTACGAGGAAAAGACTGACCAAGAAGAAGAGAAAAAGTCGGTAGTGATTATAGATGATGGTAAAGATGATGAAAAATCTGACGAGGAGTTCAGTAAGCCAACCTTTGGAGATAACGAGAAATCTGAAGAGGCTCAAAGTTCTCAAGAAAATCCAGAATGCATCCAAAGTTCTTCAATTTCAACACCTGAAACTCTGTGTCCTAATCTTAGTGGTAATGATATTGATCTTTTAGTCAAGGAAATCCAAAAGCAGTCTCTACTTGATCCAGTAGAAATTTTAAGATTTCTTCAGAAACAAATGGTCAAGGGAAGAGCATTGGAGATAAGCAACCCAAGTGAGCCTCTAGAGGGAGAAACAAACCACATCTGTGTTGACCGTCAGAACTTGATCACCTCAACATTTGCAGAACTGGAGTCTATTGAGGATTTGAACATAACTTTTGAAGTGGATTTCATGGGTGAAATAGCTCAAGACCTTGGTGGTCCAAGGAAGGAATGGATCAGACTTATGAATGCTGCTCTTAAGGCTAAATATTTTGATAATGGCCTCAAGGAATTCCTCTCAGAGCAATATTATTTTGTTGGAGTAATGGTTGGTGTTGCTCTATTGCAAAATGGCCAAATACCATACCTCCCACTAGATATAACAAACAGCATCACAGATGAAAACAGTCCAAATAGTTGCATTGCCAACCTGAAGAGAGGGCTGGACATGTTTGGACTAAGGCAATTATTCCAAAGAGTTCCTGTGCTGCTTCATCTTCTAAGGCCAAGAACCTCAACCACAACAGCCAAGATGCTCATTCATTTGTTGAAGCCACAGTTTTCTGAAGAGGGTTCATCTTCCTTTCTAAAAGAGAAGGAAATCTATACCCTGTTTGTCAAGTACATAAGACAAGTAGCAAGTGGCAGGAGGGAACCTATTACTTTAGGTTCAATACTTGTGTTTGTGACAGGGGCTGATGAACAACCCATTCTTGGTTTTGCCACCCCTCCAGGCATCAGCTTCACACAGTGTGACACAATCACAAGCCACAAGGTAATAATAATTAACTCTATTGGTTTATTGGAACTTTGATTCTGGTTAGGTATATGTATATCTGAGAATTTTTCACATAAAAAGGGCTTTTGAGAAATAAGGGCGTGGTAATTACCAAATAGAATTTTTTTGGTATAAGAAAAGCCAAGATTTGTGCTATTTTAACAAATAGTCTAAAAGGGAGCTTAGATGAGAAAAGCCTTTTTAAGTGACAAAATCTCATATATATATATATATATCATCTAAGCTCCCTTTGTTAAAAATAGCACAAATTGTGGCTTTTCTTACACAAAAGAATTTTCTATTTGGTAATAACCACACCCGTATTTCTCAAAATCCTTTTTTACATGAAAAATTCTCAGATATATATTAGCTATTGTGTAGTTCCAGAAAATATCCATACCCCACCACGGAGGGAATCTGAATTACAACCCCCCCACCCCCTGGAATTTCCAGTTCCCTCCGTGGTGGGGTATGGATATTTTCTGGAACTACACAATAGCTGTATATTTAACTAGTTTTGCAAAGGTTTAATCCTGTAAATTGCATTTTTCAGGATACTGAAGAACCAGAAGAAAATAATGACGACATATGTTATAGCTACATGCCTACAGCCAGCACATGCAGCAATGCACTTGTACTTCCACGACCATCATTAACATCAAAATTGCCATCTGAGAAGTGTCTTTTTAACACATATGACTTGGCATTTTCAAACACGTACTTTGGCAAGTGCTAAAATATAGCTGAAACTAGGTTCAGCTGAAGTTAGGTTTGTTTCAAGTCAAACGGAACTGTTTGTTAAAGTTTCATAATTTTGAAGCCAGATATTTAGGTTTCTCTTTACTGATGTTCAATGTTTTGTTCCTTAAGTTCATGACAGTTAAAGTCAAGCTTTTTCAAGGCAAATTTGGAACTGTTTGTTAAAGTTTCACCATTAATTGTTCCATGGTTGAGTTACCAGTAATTATAACATAAGGTGGTACTTCATTTTGGAAACCTAAGTTTCTTTTATTATCACTCTTTTTATCTTTTGATAAATAACCAAGTTTCCTTACTCCAGCATAGTGCAATTTACAGAGTACCCTGTTTGATATATTTATATCTTCAAAGAATAAATGACGATGTTATTTCCACTTTTTTGTTGCATCATTACTTGCCAGTATTATTACACAAGTTGCTAGGGAAAGGGTAAGAAATGAGAAATGTAGCCAGGGGTGTTCAGATTCCAAAAACATGTGTGGAGAGGTTTAGTTATGACTACAAACTTTTAATAAATGCATGCCTCAATGCCAAAATTATTGTTTTCAATTGCTGATTCACATTGCATATGTATATTTCAAAATAATAAATTTAAGGCCAAGCACTGAAAACAAGGGTGTGTGGGAACCCTCAAAAAGCTGAAAATAAAGGATAATTTGTTAAGGCATGCTAATGTGCTAATGTTTTGATGGAACAGATTAAAACCATGAAAAAAAATCAAAGTTGATAATGACAAACAGCTATTTTAGTGAATGACTGCCATTAGCACTCAACCAGCCCATTATTAGTATGCCAAAGATAAAATTCAATAGCTATTATTTTTGACATGCAGATTAAATACAAAAGAACTTGCTTGAATGAACCTTACAATATTTTCTAATTTAATTTGCATTTAAATAATGACAGCAATAATTATCCAGGCAATGTTTGCAGTTTTTCTACAACAAGAGAGAGAACTCTTTCATATATATCAATGCCAGCCTGTGTTGAATTCATGTTTGGGTCCACCTGCTGATAGATATATTCAGATAACTCATCTGCATGAGACATTTCCACAGGTTGAACAATAACATTGTTATCAGAGTTCAACCAAGGAGATGGGCCTTCTGGATCCTCACCATAATATGCATCAGCATCAATATCATCCAAACCATTCTTGCTTAAAGGATTATTTTCATTCAGCATTCCATTGAGCCATATTTGATTTGGAGTCCATGCAGATTCTGTTGAAAGGCCATGATTGTTGAACATGTTTTTAAATACATTTAGAGAACAGTTTATTCTTGGCTGGAATACAAGGTGAAGAGCAAACATGTGGATGGGATTTTCAATATCTAATATCCCAGTTTGTTCCATTGCATAAAAATGATAATAGAAAAACTGGCAAACGCAACGAAAAACATCTCGCCACAGTCTTTCAATTCTCTGATTTCTCGTAGAGGAACCAGCTATGAAACTACCTCGTCCCTGTCCTCTTCTTGCAACCATTGCATCGCACACTGACACATTTTCCACTCCATAGTCAACTCGTATACGAGATGGCCACAAACCACCATTCTCTGCAATCGCCTCTTCAAACAAATGCAACACAGTATCAGCTTGGTTGTTAGTGTTACATTTCAAAAACATTATTTTTCTAGATTTGCCATCAAGGCCACCATGAATGACAAATTTCCATCGAATTAAAGCATGGTGACCATCTAAATGCCACAATGAGTTGGGCCAAGGAACAAAATACTTTCGTCTTGAGACTAAAGCCCCCCAGCGAAGTGCTCTATTACGAGGATCTACTCTGTTAATAGATGCTCTAATTCTTTGCCTTTGGACATGCAGCCCTAAAGAGCGGAAATGCCCTGCAATGAATGCTTCCCCTGTCGTTGTACCATGCTGAGCAATGTAATCTTTAATTATATTGTCAATAGTCTCATCAGTTATTTCAGAAAAACGGTTTAGATTTATCAATCCATAGTCCTGTACCCTCCTCATAATTGTCCATCTTGAAACTTGAAACATCTCTGAAATTTTTTTCCAAGAGAAGCTATGCCCCCTTAACTCTTCCAAAATATCCTTGGGTATCAAGAATGGAGGCCTACCAGGTTTGTTATCGTGTATGGTTGACAATGATAGTACACACGGTACAGTGGTTTGAGTATTTGTAGCTTCATTGTCAAAAAGTTTCTGACATTCTTGCTCTATTTCACAAAAAATGGTCTCCAGACTTTGCCAAGCCTTCAAGTCATCAGGGTCTGTTATTAAGTTGGCAATTGTGGATAAGAGTTTTACCGTTTGATCGAGTAAATCCAAATGTACGAGTAAGTCATCAAGATATTTTACTTTAGAGATCGAAGCGTCTTTTAACCTCCACAGCTATTCTGATCTACGAATCACATCAGTCAGGAATACTAAGATTTCTTCTCCAATTTTTGTCCCTTCAATGTTGTCAAAGCCAGCCATCTTGGATCTTTTACCCAGATTGCTCGGACAAAATTGACCGTGCTCGCCCCAGGAATATTAAATCAATTTTACGTATAAGTTTAAATATATATTTTAAAGTTGAAAGAATAACCCCGAGCACCAAATGTTCAAGCAGTTGAAAAGGCTTTTAAATTTACATTTTTTTCTTTCGTGGGATTAAATAAAAATTAGTGAGTGAAATAGGTTAATAAAGAAGCATTTAAATATTCATTTAAGAATTAAATATTTAATATGGCTGTTTAGATATTTTTTCGAGTGGTTTAAATGATTTATCTAAGAATTAAATATTTAATTGGCAGTTTAAATATTTTTTTAAGAGTGTTTAAATAAATTATCACTGGACTAAATATTGCTACCATCGGCTTGCCATACTCTCAGCAATGCGATTTTTTTAGGAATCGCACCATTTTGAGTTTTAAATCGCACTGTTTTTAAAGAGCCAATGAAATTGCAGAAAACCTTAAATTTGCCCAATCAGATCACAGAAAACAAAAGCCAATTCAAAGCATGAGAAAAAAATTTGAATGAGGTTTTCTAGGTCAAAATGGATGAAATTGAGAAAATGGATTTATATTTGAAATTCCTACAGTAGTGATTTCAAAATGGATATAATTAAGTGGTAATTGAACTTCGTGTCATGCAATTTTGGTCTGAAATCAAACTTGTGATCACTCGTTTGATTTCAGACCAAATTACACTCCGCTCAGTTCAATTACCATTATGTATTAATCAATTAATTAATTCATATATTTATTAATTACCTCATTATTTCATTTATTCTTTTATTTATTAATTTATTACTCCATGGAGGCTCTTTTCAATACACATTTTACAAAGTATATAATAATAAAGAAATATTATAATAATTAAATACACTTTTATTATGAAATAGATATATCAATGGTATTATAGCATTACATAAATTTTGTTCAAATGCAGGTTCCACTGGGTGTTATTTTCAAGAATGAAAATGAGAATGCAGAAATGTTGGACATACTTCAACAATTCCAAACATACCTACCCAAAATCACAGAGAATACATTTGATTCTCAAAGTCTCACTGGAGACCAGCTTTCAGTGGAGAGAGCAGTGAATGTGATAGCATCAGTAAACAATGGATTTAGTGCTGAAGAACGCCTTGAAGGCTTCAATTTGCAAATTGGTGATTGGCATGCAGCTGTGAAAATTTTGACAGTAAGTTATTTGTAATAATTCTCTCCCCTGCTAACTTTAATAATTACTGTTTATTATTCAAGTCATTGTCAAGGTCATTTCTTGTATAATTTATACATTAAGAACATTGTATAATATTTATTATTTATTATTCAGAATAATAAATAATAAATATTATACAATGTTCTTAATGTATAAATTATACAAGAAATATGACCTTCAGGTTCTTATTGTGTACACACTTCTAGCAAATAGGAAAAGGGAGGGCTGAACTAATAAATAAATGTACTTTTAACTCTTGACAGCAAATTTTCAAACGCTACTTCAATTGCAAGTCTGAGAGTGATGCCTGCACTTTATACTCAGATCGTACCCTAATCAATAGGAGAAATGTCAAAGAAGACCCCAAAACAGCGTACAGAGCAGATCGGGACTTCTTTGTGTTGGTGATAAAGTCAAGGATCATAGCTGCTGCAATGAAAGTTTTAGGTATCAATGACAAATGTTCAAACCCCACTGAGTACCCAATGCCAGAGGATATAGCAAATGCAAGTAAAGAACAGAAGCTACACTATTTACACAAGGCAGCAGCTAAAATCATTGATGAACTGGTTCTAGAGTCTACTGATATTACTGACATTTGTAAGCAAATCAATCTGATGCAAGAACAAGAGGACAGAACAAATCAGCAACCACAAACATCTGATGGTCGATATCCCTGTAGATTTGAAGGATGTAAGGCAACATTTAAGTATGATGGGGCTAGTCGAAGCAAACATGAGCTAAGCCATTCATGTCAAACACCACCAGAGAATTCAAACTTGCCTCTTAATTCTTCTTCCAAGAAAGAGACAAAGAACATTGATGAAGTTTACAGCTACAACTGTGCCTTGTTGGAAGATGGGTTATTTTTCTTAAACTTTCTGGTTCTGGATGCTATTGCAGAGGGGGATGGCAATAGGATTATCAGACAGTATAAATTTCTTCTACTGTCCTTCAGAGCAGATGGACAACAAAGTACAAAATATGCCCTGGAATGTCTTTACCAGTCATTCCTTGTAAATGCTCTTCTATGTCCAAGAGATGTAGAGCGGTTTACATGGAACAGAACAGTGAACACATTTGGAGGCACTGGAAGGAACGTACCCCTTGATCTTGACATGGAGCACAGTAATAGATTTCTAAAGCAAGCTATTAAAAACCTAGGACCAAATGTCACTGAAAAGGCAGTTAAGCGCATTTGCCATGCAGAAAGAGACATGAGAAAACTCTTGAAAAGACTTGATCATAGCTTGCAAAGAGTAACTGATTCTGGCAGGCATACTCATAGTGACACTGAAAGAGACCTAGATACCTTAATAACCAGAGCAGTGATCACAGACATATACACAAGGAATGACAGCAGACCCGGCTACAGTTATTTCAAAGAATTTAAAAGGGATCACTTGAAAGATCTGGACATGTCTTCCATGTACAAATGGATCAATGGTCACAAAAAAAAATGTTGTTCTTGGCATTAAAGCTAGATAGCTATAGAATGATTGTTACTTGCAGATTTACCTAAATATAAACTTTAGTTGTAGAGGGTTTTATAAACACTTGATTACTTTTCTGTGAGAAATTCAGTTCATTCTAATGTTAAAAAATTGTTACTTCTATCCAGACACATCAGTCAAAAAAAATTTTAACCTTCATAGCTTTATTGGTGAGACGTGTAGTCTAGACAATCTTAGATTACTGGAACTGATTTCAGCTAATGGAGTTTAAGCAAGTTACTGTTACAAATGGCAGATCCAAGGGAGGGTCAAGAAAGTTACAACCCCCTATAAGAATATTAGCTCTGCCATAGAGAGAATGATAGCTATGAATTAGCTGTTACTTTTGATTTCGTGGCAATCATACAGTTGTACCCCCTGTCAAAAACACACTGGATCTGCTAGTGTGTTACACAGAATACAGGTGGTTTAGCCCCTAGTGGTTTAGCCCGCCACACTTGAAGTGGTTTAGCCCCCATCACTGCATTCAATAAGTTAGATCATTATTTTACCTTCTAATATGCGAATGCTAGTTAGTTATGTTAGTTTTGAGAGTTAAATTTTAGAATTTTGAACTTTAAGTGCTTGAGCCAATCACTTAAAAATTTGTGACAAGAGAGTGTTAGAGTCTAACTCGTCCCATCATTGAAACCGGCAAACTACTCAATTTTTGTAAGCAATCTCTGCTTGATTGCCAAAATCTTGTATAAAAAGTCAAATCTTTTATCTCAGAGAAAGTAATAAAACTTTCCAGGGATCTAACTTATTGAATGCAGTGATGGGGGCTAAACCACTTGAAATGTGGGGGCTAAACCACTTGAAGTGTGGGACTAAACCACTTAAAGGAGGGCTAAACCACTAGGGGCTAAACCACTAGGGGCTAAAACACCAGGGGGCAAATCCACTGGTTACCGTTACACAAGGTAAAATTTTTACCAAAAAAGCTGAAACACTAAAATATATTAATCGATGTAAGATGTATTTAATGTCATAAGTTCTAATGCATCCAAAGCTGAACTAGGAAGGTCAGCATTATTTGGACAGTTCAATGTGTCATCCATGGAAACATCCAGCAGAGAAGCAGATAAGTTTTCCATTGCTAAATCAAACAAGGCATCATCTTCTAATATGTAATTCCAGTCATCAAAGTCATCATTATCTTCCAGAGACTCTTCTTGTTCTAATTGGATGTTATTTGTTGCATATTCATGAGATACATCTCCAAAGGTTTGACTGACCATTCTAAAAATATTATGTGCATGTTTAATATCCCATATTTCTACATAATGTAGCACATCATCAATGGTAAATAGTTTATCACAGTTCTTTTTGACTTGATCTATTTGCAGTTCTGAAAAACCAATAAGAAACTTCATATTGCTCTTCTTAACATTAGAAGTAGAAGTTTGTACCAGTTGCTTTAGTAATGATTTATGGTAAGAATAAAGTGAAGTCAAAATCATATCAAGTTGTTCATCAGTTATTGCCCTTGATCTTTCACTGACACTTCTGGAGGTTGCCTGTTCTGGATCATATGGGAATTTAGTAAGAATTCCACATCCAGGGCTTTTGCATGGGCATTGCTTCGCACATATGTCACAGCATAAGTGCTTTGGACTTACATTATTAACCTCTGAAGCTAAATCAAAACTGCTAAGTAAATGCTTTCTCCTGCAGCAATTGGTCCTGAGGTATTCTTTAATATCTTTGTTGACATGGTTAAGCATTAATCCCTGATAAAGTACAAATGATGAACTTTGCTCTCCATCTCTTCCTGTACGCCCACTTTCTTGAATGTAGGATTCAATATTTTTGGATGGCCCGAAATGTATAGTACGGTGCACACCTTTACAATCTATACCCATCCCAAAAGCTATGGTGGCCACAAGGACACGTATTTCAGAATCTTTGTCCTTAAATGCTTCAAGTACTAAATTCTTATTAGATTCTGGTGTGCATGAATGCAACATTTCCATCAAGACATGTCTCCTGTCATTTAAATCTCCAGTGAACAACTTATTTCCTAGCATTCCCTTGATAGTAGAGTATATAATTGTGCATTGTTTGATTGTTTGACAGTAGATTATAGTACGTGTGGTATGGATGCCTAACTCTTTAAGTTCCTTACCTAACCATTGAAAATATGTATCAACTGATTCATCTTTTGGCATATAGCACACAGAATATGCAATGTTTGGTTTACTTGGACTTTCATAAGTTATGTGACGATTTTCCATCTGTAAACTGTCAATAATTGTCTCCCTGGTATGTTTCGTAGAGGTTGCAGTTACAGCAATCATTTTTACTGAAGGTGCTAGAGCTCTCAGTTCATGTAGCATGGAGTAGCTCTCCCGAAATGCAGCCTTGTTAGTATTATTTGAGGTTCCCCTATACAACATATAAAAAATATATGTAACTATTACTTAAGCTTCATATTTTAATAGTAGCATTTTATCGTGATTAAGGTTCTTTTAATCTTGTATTTTACTTAGTAAACAGATAAACGTTTTAATAACTCTATAAAAATTACTAACCATTGCTTTATAACGTGTGCTTCGTCCACTGCGATGCCACACAACTTCGAATTGTAAATACTGCTGCTCAACAACTTTCTCCATCGTTCACACTTTAACCAAGCTTCTGGAGTCCCATACACAACAGAGAAATTCCCCTTTTCAATGTCCTTAATCTCTTCATCTTTTATATCACTTAAGCTTACTGCTGATATACCAAGCCCCCGAAGGCTACTCACTTGATCCTTCATTAGACTGACCAGTGGTGAAACAACCACGACTACATGACCAGAAATATCAGTATACGTGCTATCGAAAAGCAATGGCAGAGCAAGATATATCATCGATTTTCCACTTCCAGTAGGGAGATTTACAAAAACATCCCTTCTTTTTTCCACAAATTCGACCAAGGCTTCGCGCTGATACGTATTTAATTCCCTCAAATTATGTTTCCCGCATACTATTTTCACTGCTTCGTCGAAGGACGCCATTTTGTATTTCAAACTTGTGCGAAATTTCAGCCAATCAGGATTGAGCTACCCGATTATAGTAGGTTAACTGTGATTGGCCAGAGAATGGGAAAGGAATGTAGTGCTCCATTGAGCAGACGTTAGTGGAGAGGGGAGCTGGCGGACCTATACTAAAAACGGCTGCAGAGGAGGCTAGGAGGAGGGGTGCACTGCAAAGGGCAAGAAAGAAGGAAGTGGGGGTAAGGTGCTGAAACTTTTTGTCGCCATAAGTTACAGTAGAGGCGTAATTGCATGTGACAAGTATAAAAAACTCGACGGCTGTTATTTTCAAAGTTATGTGAGAAAAAAAATTCCCGTCTTTGTTCTGCAAAGCCGATAAAGGTCCGTCTAGGCTGTGGCTACAGGACGGGGATCCTAGTCAGAACTGTGCAGGTGTAAAGAAAGAATTAAAAAGAATGAAAGCAGAAATATTTCCATACCCCCACGTAGCCCTGATCTAAACCCTATCGAAAATCTATTTCTTCTCATCAAAAAAGAACTAAATAGACAAGCTTTAGAACAGAATATGACATAAGAAACATAAAATAAGATTGAGGAGCGAGTAAATCAAACATTTGAATATTTTCCGTCACAAACAATTGACATTATTGACTCCATGAACAACCGTATAGAGTTGATAATAAAGCATAATAGCAAAAGAACAAAATACTAATGTACAAAAAAGAACGATGTAAATATATGTAAAGATATCACGTGAATAAACTATTTTTATTTAGAAAACTATTGTGTAACAATTATTCAAAAGTTGACTTCCGGCTTCATTACAATTTCAATCAAATTCAATTGAATTTCTCACGGTTCACAACGGTTTACATGCAATTCGCAGTTAAAATGAATTTGACATCTCTAGCTTTCTTATAGTGAAAAGCGATGTAAACCGTTGTAAACCTTACATTTTTAGTTCGTATTTGATGTAAACCAACAAAAAAACATGAGTGCTAACCGTAGTAAATCGTTGCACTCCAATAGTCTTTAAAATGTGTTCAAACGAAAGTCACAAATCAAGCAATTTTGCAAAGCAGCATTTTGCAAAGCAGCATTTTGAGAAGCAGCTAGGGCAGGCTGGAATAGAGTGTTGCTGGGCCTGTGGAATCTGATATTGGAATTCTATTACCTTCCATCTCACAGACAACATCTCGGTTTCTCGATGATCCTCCGAACCATTCTTGATAAACATCAAAGGCCATTTAGTTGTGCAAAATATAGGGGTGTCCTTGATCAATTGTATGTCTTGGCTAAAATGTGTTTTGGTGCCGGCAAATGCACTACTTCTCCTTCTAGCATTAGGAGAAGATCATGCCAAGTGATTAGTTGGGCAGACCACCGGAAGTCATTTAGAAATATACATTCCTTGTCTTGAATGCCAACCCTGGCAAAGGTACCAGAAGCAGGATTATCATTATGTTTTATTATCGTACAGAAGAAATGTGTAAAACAAAATATATGATTTCATATATCTTCGGCGCTTCATAGTAGAAATGAACGGTTTTTAGAATACACACCTCACAGACAATCTTGGACAAAAAGGTTGAGAAATTTTGTTCCAAAGCATAGTCAGACTAAAACATCTTAAAATCCCCGAAAACGAACCCCCTCCTCCCCTAAACAATGTTGTGTCGAGGGAGATAGACCGGCAGCTCACTGAGACCAACACTGAACTGGGGGGGAGGAGGTACGGTACATGAAACAATATTTCATCAGGGAAACTGACCTTTTTAAAGAAATAATGAAAAATTCTCAACCTATTTTGTCCAAGATTGTTGCTTCAGAAAGACCTTTAGCTACGACTACTTTGTCAGTGACAAGTGCTCGAGAAGGACACAAGTATGCGAGGTGGCATTTCGGTGACTCCATGTTATCACTAGCCCCCGAATAAAAACAGTGAGAAAACAGGTAAGTTAGATTTTAGATAGGACTGTAGCTCCTGGCTATTATATTTCATACTTGAATGAATGACCAAATTTGGAATGACAATGTCATAGGCGCTACGAAGTCATAGCACAGAATAATTAATTTTTTTTTTGGACGATGACATCATTGATTTTCTTTTGCTTTTAACTCAACCAACAAAGAAAAAACGCGGACCAATCATAGTTCGTGAATTTTGCCTGGTCATATATTAAAATCCTTTTGCACCCTAAACAGAAAATACCACTGGATGCCAGAGGAACATCGGTTAAAAGACGAACGAATAAAATAAATGACAATGGACAAGGTTAGTAAATTTAATTTATTGATATGGTATATGATTTTTTATTTTCACCTAAGGTACAGACAATCATATTAGAAAAGAGATGGATGGATTGGGGAGTTTGGAAACAGCTTAATTTTTTTAGGTCACCATAAGTTCTTTTTTCGCTTTATTAGTAATTTCGTTTCTAAAATATTTAATGAAAATATTGTTTTTTTACTTTTATCCACCCTCCATTTATTTGCATTATTCATTGCGTCGATTGTCGAATTGTCAGACATGTAATTAGGCACCCAAAAGGCACACTTTTTGTATGTAAATTAACAAGAGTTATGACAAAGCAAAATAAAAGTTTTTTTCTTTTTCTTTTCAAAGATAGGGCAGCATATCCTCTCATTATTCGAGGAAAGATGCCCCTTCAAAAAGATATCTGAGTGCTGACCTCAGCATTGAGAGGATATACCACATCTACCTTGAAAAAGAAGAGCCAGAGGTTTGGGAAAGAGAAATTGAGAGAAATCTGGCAAAACTCGAAAATCGGGACATTCCACCTACTATAAAGTCCAAAGTAAGCCAGGGTATATACCAAAGAGCATTCAATACTGAGGTAAATACTGTTAGAAAAAATCCAATCTTTGTCAAGTTACTGAAATTTTAAATATGAAGGCCTGTTTACCCTGGCGAATTTTGCTGCGACTTTTCTGCGATTTTGGTCAAAGTAAAAGCAGTAAAGAATTAACTTGTAAATCTTTATTGAGGACAATAAGATTACATGTTCAAATGTCTTGTTAAAAGGATAAGACAAAATTTATTATATTTTCAAATATCTCCGCAAAATTCGCCAGCTAGTGTAAACCTTCTAAAGGCTCAAGGCTCGTTGTAAAGTTTTATTCAGGACGCCAAGATTACGAATTTCTCTTTAGAAGCATAAGACAAAATATATTATATTTTCAAAAATCGCAGCAAAAATTGCTAGGGTAAACGCACCTTTACGGCCATTCTTGTCGCTCTTGTCACTTGCAAAAGCATGTGAAAGAAAAAAGCTAAATGATTTTTTTTACAGTTTAATATTGGATTTGGATGGCCATGTACAGATACATGCTCGAAATGCGATGAACTCAAGATTTCTGGGCATACAGCTATGCTCAAAGCCCATCATATAAAAGCTGAACATGGCTATGCTTGCAAGAGGAGCGACAGAGAGGCAGCTAGAGGGACATGGGATACTCTTAGCAGAGTAGTCTCACATGACATTGCCCCTTGTTCTGTCCATGCAAAAGACATGACAACAATTACATGTTCTATCAACAACAGCTCTGGACTTACAACTTTGGCATACACAACTGTTTCGCAGGACAGGGCCACATGTACATGTGTGACGAAACGGTGGCCGCATGCGCTCCATCGGAGGTGGCTTCATGTTTGAGCCACTATAACAAAAACTCTGATGCCTGAGGTGGCTAAAACAAGAATATCGTGATCATGGCTCTCTACTGTGAATTGATGAGGAAAAGTGTGTACAACATCGCGAACCACAAATTTATCACGCGTGGACACACCTTCCTCCCAAATGACATAGACTACTCGCAAATTGAAAAGAGAAAGAGAAGTGCTGTGGTGCACTTGCCTGAAGAGTGGACAGCAATCGTCAGAGGCAAGCAAAATGAAGCCATTCCAAGTGGAAGTCATGAAGCAGGTTGATTTCCTAAATCACAAAATGATTTACAAAGGCCATTTCTCCCACACAAAAAAAGACGATAGATAAAGAATAATAGTAATAGTAATACAAACAAATTACAGATTGATTATCAGTAAAAAAAGACGTAAATTTGGCTTGCACATTTTTTTCATTGAAGTTTATAAATTTCAACTAGGTGTTTGGAATTCCGATATGATTTAAAATGTTTAGATTGATATAACACCTATATTTTGCAAAATGATTAGCCAAAAGAGAAGTCTTATTTGTGGCAAACAAGACGAACAACTACGAATAATGCAGTTTCTAATGCTGGTTATGGCTCAAGAGAAAAAAGGGCAATTAATGCTTTCTTTTAACTGGCACTTTCAAAACACTGTTTTTTCCTTTGATTACTGTTTTTCTTCGAAAGCAAAACAGTGCCAAAAAGTTATAATTTGTCCTCCTTCGAATTCAGTTCACATTTGACGTCTTTATTCTTATGATTTGTTGTATAAGTCACGGGGTAATTGTAAAAAGGTAGTAACATTAAACTACAATGCGTACCGGACTCATAATTCACTTACGATTAATTTTTAATTTTATTATCTGGCATAGGTCCACTGGTTGAGCTTCTGTTGGGGCGAAGAGAACGATGGCCATGGAAGACCAACCACGGTCTATCATCCAAATGAGGTCTTGATGAGGTAAGCTTATATGAATTTTGCCATATCAATCTATTCGACTTTCAAACAAACTGCGGAAATAAATGTTAAAACCAAGAGGAAATACCTGTAGCCCCAATCTTGTTTCGAAGACAATTTTTTTATGAAGTCATTTTCTTGCAACTTTTAACCTAAGCATCAAAACCTAAGTTCCAATGAACGGTTGTACATAAGGGGCAATGAGGGTAGGCACTCTAGCACATATTTTCACCATGTGATCGTGCAACTGAAACTTTCATATGCCACATGATGACACGGTTGATTTATTTATTTAACTTTTCTCATTTGTGATCAACTAAATATTGTACACATACAAGAATGACAACATTTCTCTCTCGTTTTGTTCTTTATAGATACAGTTATTTGAAGAATGAACCACGAAAGAAAGTCAAGGTTTGGAATGGGAGGGAGCCTGAGGCTCTGAGAAGGTGGTACGACAACCCGATCAGACTGAAGTAGGCGAACAACCTAAAGAAGATGGCAGATAAGCATATGTCACCCGAAAAAAGAGCATTCTATTTGAATTTTAACACTGGAGCTGCCGTTTGCACTGGGAGAAATCATGCCCAATCTGATTACATCCTTCAGACCAGAAGAAATGTCAAAGAAGTGGAGATTGATGGAAGTCTTTGCCCTCTGGGAAATGGCCATATCATCCAAGATGGTTTCTTCCCTTATTGCCTGGCCCAAGAAACATTTTCAGCACTCATGAGATCTAGAGTCAACTGTGGAATTGCAGACAGGGATGGGGAGATTTGGTTTAGAAGCACTTGTACCATCCGTGCAGACGAGGAAATTCTGACCAGATATTCACACAAGAACTCCTATTGGTCACTTCAGTTCTCTACACCACAGATTCAGGCAATAAGAAATGTTTTGTTAACTGCTCATGATGGTTCTCTGGTTGAAGCAGACATCATAATAAGAAGTTGAAAGAATTTTACACTGTTTTTAACACCAACGATCTAAATAGTAAAGAACCTAAAGACATCGTTGCGGGTATAGTTGAGCTGGACACATTAAATATTTCTCATGGTGATAACTCTAATACTCCTGACCCACTAGAAAGTAATATGTCATCTGCTGAGAGCCTTGCTCATTAGGAAATTGTTCCTATAAAACGAGGTTTTAAGATCGTGTTGTTGAATATCACTAGTCTGGTTAAGCATCTTGATGAGCTTCGAGTTCTGCTTGTTTCTCAACCTTTAGCTGTTTTGGCTATCAATGAAACAAGGCTTCACTCATCATTCTCATCGATCATTTTCAAAAAATAACAACAAAAAAACAAACAAAAACAAAAAAAAAACAGAGATACAAAGGACTTCCCATTGGACTAGCTGAGAATTTATTATGGCAAGGCGAAAACAGGATTTTAATATTTTGCTGTACCAAGCAACGAGAAAATAGCTTTATGTTGTTAGGGATGCAGAAGTAACACACTGTTTTATACTCTTAATTGAGAGCTGATTTTACAGGCGAGTGGGAGGTGTGACGGATTAAAATTATGCCTATGGGTTGGTTATCACTGTGACCCTACCCATTATTTGTAATTCTTCTTTGGCTACAGAACTTTGGATTGAATAAACCATACCGATGACCATTCCAATGCTCAGAGACCCTTATGAGCTTACCTATTTTTTTCCCTTTATTTTAGTAAATACCTTTTTTACACTGAAATGTATGATATGAAATATGGAAACAATGTATATATCCTTTGCTATTTAGTGACCTGTTGTAATATATGTATATATATATGTGTACACACACACATCTTACTTATTATACCATATCCTACATAGTTAGCTACACTGGGACAAATATGAACAGTGGAGCACATTTTCATTAAAGTGAGACTTTAGAACTCAGGTAACATCATATTACTGTGTTGTGGCTGTTTCCTTTCTCTGTTTCTTTAGTCGTTCAGATAGAAATAATGGATACCAGGCAGGCTGCACGATTTGAAAAATCAAAAGGGTTCAATAAAAAGCTGTTTTGATTACAAAACTTATATCAGTTGCATTGTTTATTTACTTGTGTATGAGCTGTAATTGTCTGGGGTTTGAACATGTTAGGGGGAAAATATACAAAACAACGTGCATATCAAAACTATATACTGTAGCTATTTAAATACAGATACTAGTTGAGGCAATCATAATCATGCTTCTATTTTCTGATTTTATTCAGGAACACCTGTAGCAGCGCTTACTGGCATGGCAAAGGAAAACAAAATCACTGCTATAAAAAAATCAAAGGATTTGAAAGAGATTTTCATCGTCAAGATCAGTCCAAACAGAGAAAACATTCGTTTTGCTGTCCAACAACATAAGAAGCATGACATATTGGGTCGTTTGAATTGGCTTATTGAATACATTAAGGCCAATGGTGACCAAACACCCAAGACCATCATATATTACAACACTATAAACGATATTACTTGATGTTGATACTAGGGAAACATTTTTATTGCCCCCACAAATTTTATCAAGAAAACTGTGTAATGGGGATTTACCATTCGAGCTCTTGGAAACATGATAAAGAAAGAGTGGTTGCTTCTTTACGTGACAATAGTAAATTCAGGGTCGTCATTTCCTCCACTGCCCTGATCATTGGGGTTAACTTTCGCTATATTGTTAATTTCGTTCCAGCAGGTAATTTGCTGGATAAACATCAATATTTCGACAGAGCAGGAAGAGATGGTTTACAAGGCCACTCTCATTATTTATCATGGCCATCCGCTCAGCCATAGTGAAAAGTCTGTCAAACACTTTGTGAAGACAAGTGGCTTCCTGTGCTTGGCCGCATATGCAACCCTAGATGATACTGCTAAGCCTGCAATACCACTACATAATTGCTGCGGTTTTTGTGCCATCAGTTGCAAGTGTAATGGAGTTGCAGTGAATCTAGGTCATTATTTGAGAACAAGCATCCAACTTTAATTGGTGCAAACAATTTGAGGCTGACCAGTAAATGAAGAAGACACATCTTACTTAAACGTTGCCCTTCAAGAAGTTCAAGAAAGGCTAGGAAAAGGAAAATCACTTCTGGATGGTATTTCTGGACATGGATTCTCTATGCAACTTATCAAAGATATTGTTGAACATTCCTCCAGGATATTCAGAATAAGTGACATTCTTGACACTTGTCCAGTGCATTCCATTGACAGGGCCCTAGCAATTTTGGTGATTTAGGAAATATTTTGGATATTCCTAACTTTGACCATTCAATGGAACTGATATCAAAGTGCAATCCTAATGAATCCAAAGAATTAAGTATAAGTATCCTTACATGAAGTAAGTATACCTTTTGAGTGAAAATCGCCGAGCCAAATATTTAAGTTCAAAATCGTCAAAAAAACGTCAAAGCAAACTAGTAAAACCAGCCTATACTTCTGTTTAGTTTCAATTAGAACTCATGTCAAATTTCACACATAACTATCCTTCTGTAGTCAAAAGTTGGAAGGTTACATTTCACATATAAATATTTTCCTGGGTTGGAAGGTCAGATTTCACATATAAATAAGTTTCTGCATTGGAAGGTCAGGTTTCACATATTAATATGATTCTGCATTTGAAGGTTAGATTTCACATATAAATATGCTTCTGTAGTCAAAAGTTGGAATGTCAGATTTCACACAAATGTTTGACTGTGACAGGTCTGATTTCACATATAAACGTGTTTGACTGTGAAGGTCTGATTTCACGTATAAATATGCTTCACTATGAAGATCTCATATTCAAATATTCATAAAAATGATTATTTACGAAATTCATGGATGAGTTCCAAATACAATACGATTATCTTCATTCTAAGATGTTTATGTACATTTTTGTTATAACAAATGTATTTATATCAAAATATATGAAAATATGTCCAATTGCAATTGTTATCTTGGCTGATCTTATTTTTATGCTGTCAACATTTCTGCTTCTTAAAATCATTTGATGATGAAAATGAATTAAACATACTCCCTTTTAATGAATCGTATGGAAACTGATAAAAAGAATTATCCAATATGTACATTTTTCTATATCTTAAGCTGGAACAACTTACCATACCAGAAAAAAACATGCAATAATGACATGTTGTTGGAAACAGTAATACGTTTTGTGATTGTCAATATTAATAAGGTCACTGACAGCTGACAAATATGGATTCACGTTGCGTGAGTCAAATAAGACGTCTACCTTCCAAATTGTTTGAGTTTAGCTTGAAAATTCCAGGGCAGTTATTGATTTTGTGTCAATTTGTCCACAGATTCTACACTTTGGACTGTAGATTTTCCTGGTAGACGTCCATATCACCTGAAAAAAATACCCATCAAGGCTTTTTAGGAGTGCAAAGCACCAGGATTTGTACATTAATCTTACACTGAACTTAATTTTGTGAATCACAACAGATTTTCGAAGTATTGGCCAAAAAACTAGATTGTTGGCCTTAATGACATTTGCAGGGATACACACATCAAAGTCCTCAACAAAAATGGTTTCATGTCCAGAAAAAAATAGGGGACTGAAAATGTCATACACAAAGTATTACATTCCTTTGATTACGGTTGAAAATGGCTTTCATCTTATGTCAAAATGCTGTCCCTAGGAGTAGTTTTCTAGCTTTTCCAACGTCTAAATTTCAATCATTACCACCTTGGAAGCTTTGTCTCTATACAATACCCTTATATTTTTTAATGGAGAATTAGTACTGGCTTGAAATAGGAAGCTATACTCGAATAAATTAGCTGATATTTTGATATTTATGAAAAACAGAGAACAACAGTTTGATGACGTCAAAGCTATAACCTATTCTGCGGATTTCCCAGACTGTTGAGGTGTAAATTACAGAGACAGCAGATCCAGGAGGATTTTCAGGGAAAGGACACAGAGTATTTTAAGATAACTGATTAGGTTAAGATAGCAATAAAGCCATTGTTATTCCTCTGATCCGCTGGAATGTGAACGGATTTCAAATATAAGGACAAAATATAGGGACAAAAGGGACAGCGCTTAATAGGGGCTAACCATAAATAATGGAATGTATTGGTAATGGTAGGTGGAGCTGAAGGAGGCGAAACATTTAAAAATACAATGCAAATTAAGTCTTTTGAAATATAATGCATGGCATTTGGATAACAATTGTTTTGTTTTATTTTTTTTTTTTACAGAAAATTCCAATGATACCACTTCCAGTAGTCAAAGAAAAACCTGTTCTTGTGGCAGAAATAAGAAAGAACAAAGTGTATCATCCTGCATACCATTCGACACTGACACTCTGCGAACTGGCAGTAAATGTCCTTGTGTAAGCGAGGGGTCATCCTGCAGCGACAGCTGCAGATGTAGAGGCTGTCAAAACAAGGATGAACAAAGTACAGACACAGATAAGGCAAAGACATCCTGCAGGTGCGGCAAAGGCGCAGAATCTAAAGAATACATCTCATGCAACAATACAACACGAAAAACAAAGTGGCCTTGCTTCAAAAACAATAAACCATGCGGAGAACATTGCTTTTGCAAATACTCATGCTGAATATGATTGGAAAGTTATTAATTTGATCATGCATATTATTTTAGGTAAACTTGTTAACGAAAGGGAGACTGATCAAATTTATTACAAAAATGGTATTTAATGGTATTCTGGCCACTTAATGGATGGATGCAGAGTAGATCCAAAGACTGTCAGCAAAATAACCGTGAGACGAACATTAAATGCCAATGGTTATAGTTATTTGCAGGCAAGAAAAAAAGGTGTGCTAAGCTCGCGCCATCTTACGTTACGTCTTAAGTTTGCTTGAAAAATTAAAACTTCATGGCCTCATGATTTATGGACATCCCATATCAATTTTTATTTGGACGGAGTAAGCTTCTACTACAAGACAAATCCTGCGGGTCAAGCAAGAGCACCTATGGGTCGTATTTGGCGGCGAAAAGACGAGGGTATTGAGGAGGGGTGCACTGCAAAGGGCAAGAAACAAGGAAGTGGGGGTAAGGTGCTGAAACTTTTTGTCGCCATAAGTTACAGTTACAGAATGGAATGATCTAAGAATTAAGGAACTCTAGCAGTGTTCAAGTCTTTAAACGCAATTTCTTCAGTTAGTTTCACAAATTCATGTATTCCTTTTTACAATATGTTTTACAATTTTTAGCTTTATATGCATTAGTCTAATTTTTATTTTATTATTCATGTTTTTATATTCTATTTTATGTAGTCCTATGTTTTCGTTTATTTTATTTTAAGTTAATTCCAGGACCTTTCTGAACATCACCTATGTGAGAGAGTTTTCCTGAAGCATATTTTAAAATTTTATTTGATGTGCAATAAAGATTATTTTTATCATTATGATTATTACAGTAAAGGCTTAATTGCATGTGACGAGAATGAAAAACTCGACGGCAGTTATTTTCAAAGTTATGTGAGAAAAAGATTCCTGTCTTTGTTCTACAAAGCTGATAAAGGTCCGTCTAGGCTGTGGCTACAGGATGGGGATCTTAGTCAGAACTGTGCGGGTGTAAAGAAAGAATTAAAAAGAATGAAAGCAGAAATATTTCCATACCCCCATGTAGCCCTGATCTAAACCCTATCGAAAATCTATTGCATCTCATTAAAAAAGAACTAAATAGACAAGCTTTAGAACAGAATAAAACAAAAGAAACATACGATAAGTTTAAGGAACATGTAAAACAAACATTCGAAGCTTTTCCGTCACAAAGAATTGACATTATTGACTCCATGAACAACCGTATAGAGTTGATAATAAAGCATAATGCCAACAGAACAAAATACTAATGTAGAAAAAAGAACAATGTAAATATATGCAAAGATAATATGTGAATAAACTATTTTTATTTACAAAACTATTGTGAAACAATTATTTAAAAGTTGACTTCCGGCTTCATTAAGGTTCCACTTCCGGTTTGTTAACCATGGTCTTTGTAAGGAAGGAAAATATTATTTTCTCACTTACTATTAAACTAAAGCACATGAAATGAATATTAGGTTTTAGGCAAACCAAAGAACATTAACAAATATCGGTTAACAATCAAATTCAATTGCATTTCTCACAGTTCACAACAGTTTACATGCAATTCGCAGTTAAAATGAATTTGACATCTATAGCTTTCTTATAGTGAAAAGCATAATTATCGAAGCAAGCTGAATCACTTGATTAGAACCACAAAAAAATCTATTATAGGACAATGTTAGATAAGGCGCAAGGCAATGTGAGGGGCACGTGAAAGTCATCAATGAAATATTGAATAAGAAAAAAGCACAACCTGTTAACATTCCTTACTTAGTCTACAATGACAAACGTTACACAGGAAAGACTGACATAGCCAATGTTTTTAATACCTGACATAGTCAATGTTTTTAATACCTTCATTACAAATGTAGGCCCATCATTAGCTAAAAAATTCAAAGATAATAACACCTCTTATAAAGACTGGATGAAGATTAATTGTCCTGACAATGAATTACACTTTGAACCAATATCACATTTTAGAGTGCTAGATGAACTTTACAGCCTTGACTGTTCTAAAGCAGTAGGCCATGATGGTTTGCCTGCATACTTTGTAAAGATGATAGCAGAGCTTATATGTCAGCCACTAACTTTTATATTAAATTCTTCCACAAAAACCTGTATGTTTCCAGACGAAATGAAAATAGCCAAAGTTGTGCCTATTTTCAATGGACATCGTGAGCATGTGTCTAATTATAGACAAATATCGTTAGTGCCTATTTTCTCAAAAATATTTGAAAAAATAATTTGTAAAAATTTAACTGAACATTTAGAAAGCAACCATCTGCTTTAGGACTATCAATTCGGGTTCAGAAAGAAAAGAAGTACAGCGTTGGCGATTCTTGATTTCACCTCAAGAATAAACGATTCTATTGATAACGGTAAGATTTCCCTGGGATTATTCCTTGACTTATCTAAAGCCTTTGACACTGTTAGCCACAACATTCTCCTTGACAAACTGTCTTATTATGGACTTTCAGATGGAGCGCTAAAGTGGTTTCAAAGCTACCTCAAAGATCGAAAACACTATGTTTGTATTGACGAAGTAAAGTCAAATCTACCAATATCATACGGGGTTCCTCAAGGGTCAATACTTGGACCAATACTATTTCTCCTTTATGTTAATGATGCACAGTTCGTAACAAAGACAAAGAAATGAAGGTGAAGAAATATTTGCATATCACATTGGTTGAGTTATTACTTAGTGATAAGTTTTAATTGTTGATGACGTACATTTGGCGTCTAGCGTGCGCATGAGTATCGTACTTAGCGTAATTTGATTCAGTCATAATCTCGCTCTCTGTAGCAACATCGTAAATTTTAACTCGCTCAAATCATGGCTCAAGCAAAACCTAGACGTTCCACTCGAAAATCTCAGCCAAAGGTCGACCCTCTCTTTGACTACGACAACGACCAGATCGCTCTTTTTGAGCAGGAAATCAGACAAGCCACCGGCATCTGTACTCCACGCGTGGATCATCCCACGCTGCCTGAACGCTCATCTACAAGCCCTAGAGCCACCATTTTAGATCCCCAGCGTTCTGCTAGCGCTGAGCTGCGTCTGATCGAGCTCCAACGGGACAAATTGGCCCTCGAGGTGGAGCTCCTCAAATTAAAACAAGCAAGCCAAGCAAGCTCAACGGGGGCGGATTCCCACTCGAAGCCGGGCAACAAGAAGCTCTCGATTGACTGGCCTCACGACTTTGCTCCAGGCGCGCCTTCAGTAACTTTTGAGAAGTTGGAGAGTACCTTGTCATGATCCATCAGTACAAACCTCTCTCCAAAAACGTTATGCTTCAGCTTCTCGAAGTAGTTATGCTCAAAGCGTCTCATTATACATAGAAAAGTGTGCGTGGTTTTTACGCTCAAGTCGCACAGCAAGTAGAATTGTGTCGCCTTGAATTTGACGACATCTCTGCAATACGCGAGAAAGCGTCAATGTTTTTTCGTCCTTCGGACCTACGCATGGCAACGAACACCGGACCTAATACATGGAAGCCGCTAACTACTAATTTCACTTCTGGCCCTGACAAGTCAACTCAACCTAAAGCTTGCCGTCAGTGGAATTACACAGCTTCATGTACCTGCGTTAAAGACAACCCGGGTTATGCGAGTAACCACAAATGTAGAGTCTGCGCTAAAGACCATCCGATGCTACACTGCTCCAAGCGGCGTTCTCCGATTCCCGACTTCAAGGACGCGTGACCCTAACCATCTACTTCAAATGATACTACGGATTCGACCACGGACTTCACACACGGACAATTTTCAAGGATTTTAATCAATACTGATTTCCAAGTCACAGCAATTGTGCAACACACCATTGCTTCGAAATGGGATCTTCCAAACGCCGTTGGAGCACAACTGACCGTCCCTTCACAGTTAAACATACACGCATGGGACTATTATCTCGACGGTTATCATGACGCGGACGTGGTAAAATATTTACGTTTTGGCTGGCCTATAAGCTACACTGCAAAACAGTTGCCGAAATCTACTCCAGTAAATCATCCTTCGGCCAACAATTATGAGGAACATATACAACATTATCTCAAAACAGAACTGGGCTATCAGTCAATCGCTGGACCTTTTCAAGTTAATCCTCTATCTGACCCACTCGTTTGTTCACCACTGCAAACAGTACCTAAGAGAGGTTCATCGAAACGTCGCGTTGTGATGGATTCAGTTTCCCCCACGGACATTCTGTTAATAACGGAGTAGCCTCAGGAAGTTACATGGACAAACCTTATCGACTTCGTCTACCCGGCATTGATAGATTGTGTTCATTTATTTTACATCACGGTCCAGGTTGTTTAATATACAAGAAAGACTTGCAAAGGGCTTATCGTCAATTTCCAGTGGACCCGAAAGATTATAATTTGTTAGGTTTCTCGTTTCAAGGTGAATTATATTTTGATCTTCGTTGTCCGTTTGGTTTACGTTCCAGTGCGATGATATGCCAACGAACAACGTCCTCCGTAATTCATATTTTTCAACAATTTGGATTCATCGCTGATGTTTATTTAGACGATTTCTTCGGTGCCGAAAGTCCACAAAAAGCACTCGAAGCATTTGACACTCTTCAATTTTTATTTGACGAACTGGGGTTACAATCATCAAGGGACAAAGATTGCTACCCTTCTACAAACATGATATGCTTAGGCATCGAGGTTGATACAGTGACTTTCTCTCTTCGTGTTCCTCAAGATCGCATTGATGATCTTTTAGAAGAACTAAAACAATGGTCTTCACGTTCACATTATCGTAAAAAAACATCTACAATCGCTTCTGGGGCGTCTGTCTTTCGTCACAGCATGCGTTCGACCTGGACGAATTTTCTTATCGCGGTTATTGAACAATTTACGCTCATTTCCGGCAAATGCACGTCACAGCCCGATTACGCAAGATATGCACTTGGATCTTCTTTGGTGGTCAAAGTTTTTGCCTTTGTTCAACGGCGTTTCCATCATCAAGCGAGAGGAATGGATCTTTGAAGACTTTAACTTCTCTACTGACTCTTGCTTGACGGGTGGAGGAGCTACCTGTTTAGAGCAATGTTGCCATTTTGAGCTACCTTTACACATTAGGCAGGCCGCTCAACACATATCTGCCTTGGAACTGTTTGTTGTTGTTGTTGCTGTGCGCCTATGGGCCGCTCTTTTGACTCATCACAAAGTCCTAATCTCGTGTGACAATACAGCGGCTGTGGAAGCCATCAATTCAGGCTCTTCGAGAGATGCGTTTATGCAACGATGTCTTCGTCAACTTTGGTTAACCGCTGCACTTAACGACATTGAAATCAAAGCAGTACATGTTCCAGGCGCACACAATTCTCTTGCAGATGCACTGAGCAGGTGGAACTTAGATGCCAAGTTTCACGAAACTTTCATGTTCCTTTGCCCTTCTTCAGGCATCCAATATACGTTTGTAGATATTCCCTTAGATTTGTTAGACTTTCAAGTTTCATAGTAATTATTAATAATTTGTCGTTTCACTTTAGATATGCTGATAACCATGCACAGCCTTGATCAGATGAGAGAACATTTTATCCAGTTAGCCCATGCTAACTCTACACAGGCCAACATGTTATCACATCGCAAGTCATATATTACTTTTTGTACTAATTATAAGCTTACGCCATTTCCTATTCATGCCTTAACAGCCGCGCGTTATATAGTTGCGCTTGCACACGCGGGCCGCACGTTCGGCACTATCCAGAACCATTTATCTAGCCTAAAGCATTTTCACCAAACTTCAGGTTTTTCTCTAGGTTGGGAGACAGATTATCTTCTTAGACTTACTTTAAACGGGGCTAAGCGTTATTTAAGTATGGCCACAAATAGGAAATTGCCAATCACCCCAGTCTTGCTACGAGACATGGCTTCTCTGTTTAAATTAGATAATCCATTACATGCGGCTATGTGGGCTCTATTCCTTGTCGCTTTTTTCTCGTTCTTACGAAAATCAAATCTCGTAGTCTCTGATAGCTTAAGAAGTGCTTATCAAAAGTCGTGGGTTTTAATGATTTACAGTGAGGACACTCGAACCATGAACAGTAGGACGTTTTTCAGAGGTTTTTTCTGCATTCTTTTGTAACCGACCAATCAACGCTTAGATCGGTTTGTAGGATCGAATGTTATTTGGACATTTTTTCGACATTATTCCGACATTTTTCATAGCTTTTGCTTTAGGTCTGAAAATCAAATAGAGTTTTTCGTTTTAGCGGCATAAGCTCGCTTTTGGCACAAGGAAAGGGTCTATTGTATAAAACCAGTTAGCTGCGACCGCTTTATACAATAGTCAATTGCAATTAATTGCATGGGCTAATTATTGTATTTGTAGCAGCGACGTTTTTATATTTCTTACACACTTTAAACACTTTAGTTATGTTATATTCTAACCCATAACTGAAACAATATTACATATGATCATCTATTCATTCAAACTCTGTAATAAATTCAGCGGATAACGTTTTTTTTTTATCTCCTAGAAAGATAAAAAGACTTTATTCGTTCAACTAATTTACAGGATTTAAAATTATTATAAACTCGAACTTTGACGTGTGGAAAAAAGTACAAATACGCATTGTGTTCACTTTAATGATAAAAGAGAGAACGTTAACAGAATTTCCCTACACTTTGGGATAACGAGGAACGACATTCGAGAAAAAGTAGAACACTTAGGGAAAACGGCCTGATGCTTGAATGAGGGTTTAGCAGGTCTTGCGTGACATTTAAAATTTTAAAGTTTGAAGGGATTTTATTGAATAGCGCCGAAGATATGGGCGACCGAAGTTGGCTGCTCTTACGAAGAAATGTATGGTACTAATTATGCTCTTTTCAAATATCTTATTTTTTGTTTTTGTTGGATTAAAATTTAAAACTGAATGTCACGCAAGACCTGATAAACCCTCATTGCTTCTTATTGTCTCGCTACTCTTCTTAATTGCAAACGCTTTCTATTTGTTAGAAATGCACAAGTTTGTACAACGATGGGTAGAAAAGGTCTTTTGTGGCGAAAAATAGCAGAAGTTGATCGGTACACTTTTAGATAACCTATGGCATGCTCTATTTTTACACGTATCTTTCGGAGTTCTCTGTTGGCGTCCCTTGTTCTTCTGTTTTGTGCTATGATACGAGGCCTAACCAAAGGCATCCTTGCTGCATAACCTCCATCTGACGCCAGGCGACATTGCCTCGGAAGTCGAAGTACACCATTCGGTCCGATTGATGGAATCATCCTGTATGTTTGTGCATCGTTCAGGTGACCTGGAAATCTATATAATCACAATAGACCATTAGGTACACTAGGTAGGATAACCACCGCATGATGCCGATATTTATTTTTTTTAAAACACTTACCCGGATATTATAAGAACAATCATGCCGTTGGGATCAATAATGATTTGCGACGACATAAAGTGACGTTTTTTGTCTCCCCTGTAAAATTCCCTTTGCAGAGCTCCTGTAGGTCTTCGAATTGGATGTATTGTACCATCAATTATTGCAACGATGTTAGGGAATCTGTGCCAGGTATTCACGAATCTCGCCCACTGAACAAGATTTGGCCAACTTACAAATCTTTGATAGTTGAGAAAGAGAATAGGGACAATATGGTACACTTCTTCAAAAACAGTCGTTGTGCTAATAGAAAAATAGGTTGCCAGTACAAAGTAGATCGGGTACGTTCTCAACCAAATTAAAACCAGTAAGACTCTATTGCGTATATCCAGCAGACATCGACGCCTTCGATTTGTTTGAGGCTGATGCGACACACATCGGGGGGCACTTACTTCCCAACCTATAGTTTGTACTATATTTTCCAAAGATACAGCTGTTTCTCCACTTAAGTACCAAAGATTGTATGGAGTTCTTCTGATGCTAGTATAAACATCTTGTCCTTGGTTTTTGATGGGTCGAAACCACGGAAATAGCCGTTGCATAAGACTCAGCGGTATTGATAAGTACGACTGTATGAAAACCACAAACTGTATTATCCAGGCCGGATATGGCGGAGGTATGCGGGTAGAAGCTATCCATTTTTGTAAACCTTGAATAATGAAAATAGCTTGAAGTAGAAAATATGGGAATGGCGGTGGAGGTGTATTTATTCTAGGCATAGTTAAGTTTGCAACGAATTTTAATTTTTCCTGGGCTTCCTTTAATATAAGAGGCAAGCATCATAGCATTATAAGAGCAGTGCATGTTTGACGCTTTTGAATCTTATGTAATTAACACTTTTTTTTAGCTGTAGTTGTAATATTCTAATCTACTGCATGTTGTATGAATAGGCAAAGAAATTGCGCAACAATAATCCCATTAGAAACAATGCATTGCATAAAACTTGTGGCACGGTTTTATGCTGTCAGTTATTGTTCTTGTTTCACCTACAAATTGTACGAACACGCGGTATAAATAAGACCATCTAAATCTCAAAGACAGCCAGACTTGCGATGGATTCCGAAGAAAACTGTAACATCTTTCTCAGAGCTGCAATGACGGGAGAAGTAACACCATGCACTTCCTTCACCGCCAACTCCATCGCCTCATGTTCAGAAGCTAGTAGTAGTTTAACTACATTGCCAATGGATCCAGTTAAAATCTCCAAAAAAGGCAAAACTCAGAGATTGAGTTTTTCAGATGCCGAAGACATATTAATACAAGTGGCGTATGGGCATCACAAGAGCGATTACAGGGCAATGGTGCGGTTTATTACACAACATCTTGATATTTTACCACAGGAGGCGCGTAACTATTATCAAAGAAGTGAGGAGTCGGCGAGTAAAACCAAAGCTGCTGAGGAGAGAGTAAGGAAAAGAGTGGCCTCTAAACTTTTGCACACCTCCAGGTAAGTTATGTCAGTATAAAATATTCAACTAATACTGACAAATACAATATTGGCCGTATTATGATTGTACTATAATTGGTGGCTCAAGATTATCTTGTTTCTTGCCTTTTTTAGCTCTCAAGCAATGAAACCTTCCCAAAAGACGAACGTCGAAGACGAATACGTTAGCGGTCACTCTTTAGGCGATGAAGAAGAAGGCGAAAGCGGCGAAGATAATGACGACGAAACGGAAAGAGATGAGCAAAGTTTCTTGGGGGAAATAAACAAAAGAAAGAGGTATCTACCACCTCAAACGGCCTCGTCTAAAAGTGAGCTATATAGTTTTATGGAAAGATCTGGTACCCAGGAAAAGAAAGGAAAAACGGAGGACGCCTCTGGCAAAGGCAGTCGTGGTAAAAGGTAAATTGAATGAACAGTCCCCCCTTTTCCGTCCAAACACAAAGTTTTGATAGCTCCCATTCTCTGCGTGCATGGTCGGGATATCAGAAGTCGGCGCCAATATTAACTCGAGTCGACTGAATATGAAGGGAAAGGAGTACTCTCCACAGTCTGAAGCTAATATTTTTGTTCAGTTTGTGTTTACATTTGGAAGAAATGCCATGCTCTCAGTCTTCACATTACGATGAGACCCTTGTGTGATGACGGGTTTTACTACTGTAATAATTACAACCTGTAATGCTAAAACTTTTGAAAGTTGCCGTCAGGGATTCATGTTATAAATTTTGTCTCTGACCTACTAAATTATTTTGAAAAAAAAACCTCTTTCAATAATACCATAATTATATGCTATCCGCGTATTTTATTCATACATTTTTTATCTTGTTATGGGAAAAGGGTTTTTAAAGCATCATATTCTTTTATGTTTTCAGCAAGAAAAAGAAGATCGAGGATTCGTTACCACAGTTATTGGCGTCTGTAAAGGAGGCGGCAGAGGCCCATACTAAAGCTATGAAGAAGTTGGAGAGTACGTTTCAACAAGATGATAGTGATTGATTTTTTCTTCTTTCTTTCTTGAGCTATGTGATCCACAGGCAACCCAAGCTAACTACATTTATAAGAGAATGTATGGGGATTTAGAATATGCCGTATTTTATTTGTCATTATGTTTATTTTTGACTCTTGTATGCAGTTTCAGCGGTATTCCTAAAAAAAAGTCCACCACTAAGTAATAGTGAGCTCAAACTGCATACAAGAGTCAAAAATAAACATAATGACAAATAAAATACGGCATATTCTAAATCCCCATACATTCTCTTATAAATGTAGTTAGCTTGGGTTGCCTGTGATATGATCAAGATCCTTATATTTGAATATTACGGCAATACTCGTATACTCCTGTGCACGGGTATGGTATATGATAAACACAGCGCAGTTTTACTAAATCGGCGTGAACTATAAGAAGTTGAATTTTTGTTTATTTGTCATATTGTTATCAAATTCATGAGTATAACAAAATGGATAATAAGATGTATAATGATAGATATTAAAGAATACAAATAAACGTTTTTGAATTGTAGTGCTACTAAATCGCTTGTTACTTTTTCAAAATAAATCCCCTTCTCATTTTACATATAGAGTGATCACTCTAATACATTGCCGTTTGGGGTAATTCATTATTGGTTTCCAAACTTCCGTTGTTTTATTCAAAAAACTCAAATCTCGAACTCTATTGCGCGTTTGAGGCGATAAAAAAATAATAAACTGTCAAAACAGAGCAAAATTTGCCAATCAACGATAAACTCGGCTACATTCCAGCGTGCTGAGACAGACTGATAAACATTCTTTTACATGTTTGTCTGGGCTTGTTGAAATTTGAATTTATTTTTGATTTCAACAACTGAAGATTGAATCAACCAAATTTCTAATAGTGAACCGGCTGAATAATGCCGTCTTGGGAGGGTGGCACGCTTCATGTTCTTTGACTGTAAACATAATCTCTCTACCGTTGATGTTGATTTTTCTATTGTTTTTCAATTGAAACGTAAAATTGGAACTCAAACAAAAAGGTAATGTTTTCCTAAGAGAAAACATCTTACGGTAGGAATAGTTTGTGCCAGTGCCGCTAAAACGGAAAACTCTAATAGTGGCTCAAAAGTGAAGACAAAACTAATTATTTATATAAGTATCACACAAAAACCTTGATCAACGCAACATGAAGGTTTTATTCATTACTAGTAGCAGTTATTTACACACTATAAATTATCAAAGAACGCAAACCTTTGTAATCGTCTATCGAAGTACACTCAGTCTGTTGCCAATCCATTGGCTTGCTATATATTTCGTACTTAGTTTCACAATATGCAGCGATCGCTACAAATAGTTTCAAATATCTGTCGAGCGCACAATAACAGTCGAGATATTTGAGCTTGGGGATAATTGTTCGGCTTCACAGATAAGTAACTCGATTTCACACATTGACGAGGTACCACAAAAACATCTTCTTATCCTTAGCAGAATAAATTTGAAGCTCATAGATTTTCGAAATCTTTGTTAAAAACGGCATAAGGTAATTCCATTGAGTAGGTATTAGAAAACTGTACTATAGGATTTACTGTTTTAGCTATGAATTAGCGCCTTCAATCCGCGATTTGCATAATTTTTTCGTGAAGTTCTGCATGACTGAGTTTATTTTGTTTATCAAATTGGCGGGTAACTTTGCCTTGCTGCAAAGATGGCTTACGCTCCTGCATTTATCGCTGGTAAGTTTCGACATCTACATATACTATTTCAAAATTTCCCTTTATTTAAGTTATTTATTTGAATATTATTCTTGTTGATTATTGTAAGGCGATCGTAATTACAATGTGAATGAAAGAAATGGTATATACAGTAATGGTAAAGCACTACAACAGATATCCCGGGAAAGAATCCTCGATCTCCATCCCCAAGGAATGTCACAAAGAGCAATCGCTGAAAGTGTTCCTGTTAGTGTTGGGTTTGTGAACAAAGTTGTTATCCACTATGAAGAAAACAATACTTCCCTCCCTCAACCTCACAAAGCTCCAGAAAGAGAAAAACTCACAGTGGACGTAGTAGACTATATGGAATCTGAAAAAATATGCAAACCAAGCGCATACACAAGGGAAATCCAACGGCGCTTACTACTGGATGGTGTATCGCCACCTCAATATTTACCATCACAGTCAGCAATAAAGAAATCTTTACGAGAGGACTGCTTTATGACAAAAAAAAAATATCACAGGTTCCAGCAGAGGCAATGAATCAAGCCATTGTTGACTACACTGATTATTATCTTTCCGAAGTTGCACAGATGGACTTCACAAAACTGCATTTTTTTGACGAATCCAGTGTCATCGTCACTTCGGGTAATCGTAAATATGGTACTTCCCACAAAGGCGAGCCAGCTATAGAAATGCAGTGATATGCTTCGAATGCAAACTTTACAGTCAATTTGCTCCATTCAGTACAAGGGGTAGATTACTTTTCAATATTGCGCGGGCCCTCAAATGGAATGGAGATGCTTAATTTTTTCAATGAAGCCCTCGAGGTTGATAGACCAGATGGAACTACAATTCTTGAATTTGGAGACGTTGTAATAATGGATAATTGTGGTTTCCACCACGGAAACTTTGTTGAGCCGCTTCTTCGAGATATTCTGCAAGAACACGGGATAAGGCTATTGTTTCAACCTGCTTATTCGCCTCACCTCAACACCTGTGAGTATTGTTTTCATCAATTGAAATGTTATCTTAGAAGAAATACTGAACTTACCAGCAACGAAACTGAAATTGCCATCAGTGAAGGAGTAGGTGAAATAAACTCATCGAACTCCTTTGGTTATTTTAGGAAATGTGGATATATTGATTGACGGCTTGTCAAACCCATCCGCCACTTTCGTGTATTCTAGACAATATTTTGTGTGGCCGTCATGGTTAGCGCAGGTTACCGTGAGAGCATTTATTCAGTATTGAACCCTTCGTAAGCCATGGCAGAAAGTTCTACTAGTGAAGTTCATTCTTGGCTAAAATCGTTATCTCCAGGACTGAAACTTGAGCGGTTTTCACCATACTTTGAAAGCAGAGGATTTCGATCAAGGAGATCTTTGCAGTATGTAAAGCACGAAGACTTAGAAACTTTCTTTCCGTCGCCCAACAAGTTGTTGTTAGCAGAGAAACGTGTGCTAGAGGCTGAACTGGATAGAATAAAGGGAGATGATCACCCACAATCGCAGGACTCTAATAAGAAATTACAACCCAAAAAATTGGACTGGGCTCAGCCTGGAACCAGTAGCGGTGATTCAAATATTGGTCACGGATATCAGTCTAATACGCGCCAAAACTCCGACTCGACGATCAGTCCTCTTGACCGAAGAGCAATCGAACACACAGAGAATTTGCAAGTCCTCAGCGTTCAAGTGGAAAGCCTTAAACAACAGCTTGAATATAAAAGAAATATTATGGAAAAGATGTCAAATAAAGCAGGACAACGCAAGAACACCTGCGGAATTTGTCATAAGACTGGTCATAACAAATCAAAATGTTCTGGGAACCCGTGTCGACGCAAATGTTTGCAAACTCCCCGACAAACATCCTGAGCTACAGAACGAAGTTCGAGAGCTACAGAAAGAGCTGAAAGAACTTGAGCAAAATTATTCTAAAGCCAAGAATGATAACGATGTTTTCATGGCCTCTCGCCTACGCGTAAAATCAAGTTTCTTTTCCGTAATGAGGCCTCGTCTAAAGAAACAAAATATTCCCAAGTATGTTGACCGACATGCCCTGGACAGAGACTTGCAAGTTTTGCAGCGAGCGTTGTCAAATAAAATACCAATTAACCACGTATCGCAGCTCGTTTAGTTCCTTCCAAGCACAGCACAGTATGCATTCACCAGCTGTCTCAGAAGCGCCGCTGTCGACGCTAACGCAAGCCTCTAGTCCCCAAAACTATGCCAGCTATTACTGGCCGTCTCAGCCGTATGGACCGCACTTCTTCAATAACCCACAGTAAAAAACTAAAAAGGAACTATCACTAGCCTTCACCCGACAGACTGTGAATTTTGATAGGAGGCAGTTTACAAATGTTGTGATTATTGACAATTTTGCGTTGCGTTTGATAATTTATAAATAAAACCTTCATGTTGCGTTGATCAAGGTTTTTGTGTGATACTTATATAAATAATTAGTTTTGTCTTCTTCACTTCTGAGCCACTATTTGATTTTCAGACCTAAAGCAAAAGCTATGAAAAATGTCGGAATAATGTCGAAAAAATGTCCAAATAACATTCGATCCTACAAACCGATCTAAGCGCTGATTGGTTGGTTACAAAAGAATGCAGAAAAAAACTCTGAAAAACGTCCTACTGTTCATGGTTCGAGTGTCCTCACTGTAACTTTCACAGCAAATGGAGCAAATTTACAAATTTCTGAAACTAAGACTATACAGTTTTCACAGCATATTTTAACTGTTCCTTTGCCAGTAATTCCTGGGTCCGTCTTGTGCCCTATCGCAGCGCTTCATAATCATATAGTCATAAATAACATCTCCCATCGGGACTTTCTTTTTTCACTTCGCAAAGGTAAATCAGCTAAAGCAACTCCTATTACTTATCATCAGTTTAATAGCTTTCTTAAGAAGTCACTGAGCGCTATAGGCAAAAATCCTGCCAGTTTTGCCACACATAGTTTTCGACGTGGCGGTGCCACCTTTGCATTCGATTGCGGTTTGCCAGCAGAGTTAATTAAGAGTCAAGGAGACTGGCTTAGCGACGCTTATCAACTCTATCTTGAAATGTCAGATACGCAAAAGCAGCGCGCCGTTTCAATTATAGCACACAACTTTGCAAATTTTCAATTTTAAAGTATAATCTTCATTGTCCTACCGTAGGATATATATTATAGGAAGGTTTATTATAGGAAGGTTTAATAACCTTGTGTTTGTTATCAGTATTCATATTATTCACATTTAATATTGTAAATTAGTTTATCACATACTCACACATATACTCCCCACGTTTGGGTTTGGGTGCGGAGTTTTATTGTCCTTGTACTAGTATCATCATAGCTTATCCGAAGCACAATAAAGCTCTATTTCTTTGCCCAAACGTGTCTCGTTTATGTGTGTGAGTATGAAACAATTGGTTGAGTTATTACTTAGTTAGTGATAAGTTTTAATTGTTGATGACGTACATTCGGCGTCTAGCGTGCGCATGAGTATCGTACTTAGCGTAATTTGATTCAGTCATAATCTCGCTCTCTGTAGCAACATCGTAAATTTTACCCTATACCTACTAGTATCATCATAGCTTATCCGAAGCACAATAAAGCTCCATTTCTTTGCCCAAACGTGTCTCGTTTATGTGTGTGAGTATGAAACAATTAATCACATATAGAATTGCCTTTTTCTGTATTTTCATAGAATATGTGGCATATGATAAACTATGCACTGCTTTAACAAAGTCATCCCTTGAAAAGAGCATTAGGAACGCTTACAAACCAGTTGACTTGAGGGATTTCATTCTGTGCTAATCCAGTATGCTTTAAAAATGATAGCATACTCCTACCCTGGAATGTTATGCAGGTAAGCTAGCTCAAACACCCACTATGTTTTTCCTTGATATAAAATGTACATGTACATGTGTAAAGCTTTATTAAATGCAAAATAGTGTATGCCAGATAGACATATTGATGAATAGCAATCTTAACATGTTCATATCCCAATTTAAGGCACATCAATGCCGCTGTCCATCTTAATCATAATCTCCAGTGGGACGTAAAATTTGATAAAGTTGGGAATGAACAAATAAGGATAGTATACCCGAAATTCAAGAATGGTGAGGCTGTGGTCCAGAATGTTTAAGTGGAACCCAGTTTCAGTAAGCAAGACACATAAACCCAAGACTTCATGCAACCCTTAATTCACAAATATATCCCCTCTATCTTTTTTTATTATTATTATTTTTAGGGTTACACTTTATCATCTACCACATAACAAATGTATGCCAAGATTGCACCACAAAAAGAACAATCAATTTATTACTTTAAGTGAGAAGGAGGAAAATATTAGTTTAGCTTTTCATTTTTTCTAGATAATGTTAAAGATATATTTCAAATTAGCACAGTCAATTAGCAAAGTCAAACAATAAATTTTAACCCAAAGTTGAGGTCAATAATATTCAAGCTGAGCGCATAGTAGCCTGAATTAATTTTGAATAATGTAGTATTCGTAAAGGTTTTTTTTTCCTGTTATTGGATTCATTGAATTCCCTCATGAGTTCCAGAGATTCAATGGGTACATGCTGGATGTAAGAAGAAAAATTGAAGGTGCAACATGCAGAAACTACAAAAATTACTCATCCAGAAATTCTTTAAGTGATTTGCATGATACCTCTTGGGACAAAGCTGACACGTGCCTTACTGTTGATGACGCGTGGACCTCTTTTGAAAAGAACTTTATCTCAATTGCTGATCGTCATGCTCCAATGTGCTCCAAAAGAGTACGGTCCAACACCCTTCCTTGGATCAATGACCACATAAGAGGTCTTATCATGCAACGAAATTTTCATCACAAGAAAGCTCAAAAGTCAGGATCCTCAAATGAATGGAATATCTATCGCTCTCTCAGAAATGAAGTATCTGCTTGTATCAGGAAAGCTAAGGAGACTTACTAATCTAACTTGATTGTGGATAATAAGAGCAATTCCAGAAAACTATGGAGTGTTATCAAATCAGCAGTTGGTACAAAGGTTAAATCAACTCAAATACAATCTCTTGAAGTCGACGGCAGTGATACTTCCTGTCCAAAGACAATCTCAACCTCTTTTGCATCCTTTTTCAAAACCATAGTTTCCAATGTACGTCAAACTCTTCCTGATGTTGATGTCTTGCCAGTATTGAGTTCTCAACCAAGGACGGACATTCAGTTTAAGTACCAGAGGTGTTTGTGTGCAAGCAGCTGAAAGCGCGCAACTCCAGGAAATCATCTGGCATTCAAGATATACCTGTGCGTCTAATTAAGGATGGTGTTGAAGCTCTCGCCCGACCACTAACAACTCTTATGAACAGAACTATTAATGAAGGAACAATACCCTCTGAGTGGAAGCACGCCTTGGTCACACCGGTGCACAAAGCAGGCCCTAAGACCGACCCATCGAATTATCGACCAATTTCTGTACTCCCTGTCTTTTCTAAGATACTGGAAAGAGCAGTTCATGGAATGGTTTATAGCTACCTACAGGAAAATAAACTACTCTCCTCAATACAGTCTGGTTTCAGGCCTCTTCATTCCACATCAATGTGTCTTACCCATGTAACAAACAATCTACTGGAAAACGTGGACAAAGGTCTTCCAACTGGCCTTTTATTTTTAGATCTAAGTAAGGCATTTGACACGTTAGATCATAATATAATGTTAGATAAGCTAACAGTGTTAGGATTCAATAGGTCTGCTATACAGTGGTTTAGGTCTTATCTGACAACTCGCACACAAAGTGTGAATGTCAATGGTGTTTTGTCTGAACCCCAAACTATCAACTTTGGGGTCCCGCAAGCAGCGTTTGGGGTCCGCTATTGTTCATAATCTATATTAACGAGTTGCCCAATGTCGTAGTTTCATGTAACGTTGAGCTCTATGCTGACGATGCTTTAATCTATTTTGCCAGTAAGTCTGTAGATGATATTCAAGCACACTTAACTGCTGACTTAGATAGAATAATTAACTGGCTTCAGGCCAACTATCTAATACTCAATCTTGACAAAACAAAAGCAATGCTAGTTGGTACCCATCAGAAGATCGCCTCTGCTTGGGCTTTGGAAATTGACATAATGCATAAGTGCTTAGAAGTGGTTGAGAATTTTAAATATCTCGGGGTACTGTTAGATCAAACCCTATCCAGGAAGGATCACATTTATCACATTGGTAGTAAGATATCATCTAGGTTAGGTGTTCTACGCCTTGCACGTAAGGTTCTCCCTAAAGCAACCTGCCTTTTGTTGTACAATACATTAATTCTACCTCTATTTGATTATTGTTCATCTGTTTGGGGCAGCTGCGGTGCTGGTTCTAAAGCTTACCTCGATAAGTTAAACAGTTGTGCTGCTAGTATCATCAAGGGCCTATCTGTTAGCACTGAGGAGCTTAGGTCAGTACTCAGTTGGCCCAGCCTACAGTGTCGTAGAGACTACCTTAAGTGTGTGCTAGTTTTCAAATGTCTGCATAATTTGCCACCTTCATATCTACTATCAGAATTCAAACATGCTTATGATTTTCACAGCTTTAACACCAGAAATCGTGACCTGTTGCGTCCTCCATTTGCAAGAACGACTAAGTACCAGGGTAGTTTCCGCATAAATGGTGCGCATGCCTTTAATTCTCTCTAAAAATAGAGGAAGACACCTCGGCGCAGTGTTACGAATGTGGAAGGAATATACGCAATGCTGTACCTTGTGCTACCATAGAGCATTACTATGCTAAAGGAGGCTGTAAGCGAACGCCTTACAAAAGGATAAGATACTTCAGGGAATGGATGAATTACATAAGAGGCTATTACCCCGCCTCCTTTGATGAAAAAACAAAGAAGAAAATCATAGACAACTTAAGAGAGCCAACTTTACAAAGCTTAAGGAAGATGCTAAAAAAAACTAAAGCTAGGTAATTACAAAGGCATTTCCTACCTTTTTTCTGAGATTACCGGAAAAGGAATAACCTACCACATCCTTTTAAATATGTGACGACTGTTTCACAATTCAAGAGTATTATTTGTGAGCATTACAAAACTGAGAAAATTGTCAGCAGACGTAGCGACATGTTAAGTGGGATCTGTAAGTATTCAACCTGGTATGGACATTGGTATGGACCGAGTGAAAGCAGAAACCTGGTTTCCTGATGGATTGCAAAGTATTCAATCTATGAGGTAAGAAATTATTTCGCTATTTTTTTATTTTGATGATCGAGTAATGGCAGAAAAAATATGTTAATTCAGTGTAGTTTGTATATACAAAACTGAGAAAAATGTCAGCAGACGTAGCGACATGTTCGGTGGGATCTGTAAGTATTCAACCTGGTATGGACATTGGTATAAAAATAAAAGCAAAAACCTGGTTTCCCGATGGTATGAGGTAAGAAATTGTTTCGCTATTTTTTATTTTGATGATCGAGTAATGGCAGAAAAAATATATAAATTTAGTGTAGTTTGGAAACACGTATATAGAGATTACTTCATGGAAAGTGCGAGCATACGGTTTTTATTCACGAGTTGTGAAGTATCATAAAACGAAAAAGCGAGTCTTTGAGCTAGACTATTTACTGATGTGCATGTCTACCTTTCTTGAATGTTGGTCATCTGGTTTGCCGTTTTACTACCTCGCTGGAACCAGTTACAAGAGCTCAGCATCAACTGCTTCGTTCCGCCATCTTGGATCTGGTTCATCCTTATATTCACGAATCTACTACTCTTCACCTTCTCTAAAGTCCTTCCGTAAAAATGGCAACTTAACCCGACTTCATCAAGATACTTGGGATATTATTACTGAATTACGGATACGGCAAACATAGTGGTCGTAAAAGATCGTCCACTAAAACTGCAAACTCTTTTGGCAATCTTGTTGTCAGCTCAAGACTAAACTTATTCTTAATCATCCAGTTAAAGAGGTAGCGTATGCAGATAGACTTATACAGCTAAATTTATCATAACATCTTGTTATGCTACTCGGAAACATGATCCGGCAAATTTCCTTTTTGACTTTAAACACCATCAAGATTATTTCACAAATTCCTACTTCCCTAGGTCTGTTAAGTTATGGAATAACCTACCACATTCTTTTAAATATGCGACGACTGTTTCACAATTCAAGAGTCTTATTTATGAGCATTACAAAACTGAGTGCGGAACTTACAGACCGCCATAGAGTAGTGGATTATGCAATAGCATATATGTTTTTTTTTTTAGGTTTTTATAATAATTATTATTTTTTTCTTTATTTTTCTTCTGTTTTAGGTCTGGGTCGGGCGCCATGCTCCACATTCTTGGTTTCGGTCCCAAATAAGTACTTTGACATAAGGGTTAGACTTATTTGTTAACCTAGCCATTAAGCATAGGAAAGAGGATGCCTACGGGTGGATAAGGGGCCCAGATATTGCCTTTTGGCCTCAGATGCTGAATTTCGTACTTGGTGAGCAACAGCAGGCTGTGGGGTGGCAGAAAACATGCAGGAAGGACAACCAAGCAGGAAGCTTCCTGCGGTTTCATGTTGCATTTACGATGCATAGTTTGCTTTATGAGCTTAAGAGCGCTATGCCTGGTGACAGCACCTTTAATCCCGTAAGTTTGACTTATGACAAGGTAGCGCATGAGAGAATAAGACAGAAATTTAATGCCCTCAAAGACTTTCACTTTACCCACGGTTCGAACAGGGGTATAGAGGACATTTACGTGAACAGGGAAAAAACACACACAGAGTGGGGACATGAACCAACCACCGAGGACCGTGACTTTGACAGGAGAATGAACATATGGCCCGGTGGTATTTATCAGTTTGGTGGCAAAGTACCTCACCTGCCTATGGATTATCTTTATAACCCCGAAAGTGAGAACCAATTGAAGTACTTTATGCCACAGGAAGGTAGGGGATTAATGGCAGCAGGCCTAGCTAGGATAAACATGAGCATAGAAGCATTTGTTTATTGCGTTCTTGGTGCTCAGGTTAATACCAGGAGCAGCATCGTTGGTGCCTCTGGGTCGGCCCAAGAAACTAGACAGGAATTCTTAGTCCTATTTGAGTAGGCGATAATAGAGAACGACATCTCAAAGAGCATTCAGCGGTATCAGCTTGCCGTGCAGCAGGCCAGGGCTAGGTTGGACTTTGCGACCTCCCCTGGGTGTTGGTTATTTCCGTCGAACCTTGTGATAAACACAGGGTCAATACTGTGCTTGTTCAGGAGATAATTAGTTTAAGCTTAAGTGATTGATGGGTATATATATTTAGATCTAGAGTAAAAAACAAAATAAAGGACTTGTACATAATATCTGTCATTAAGCTTCTGTTGGAAATGACTGGATTATACTTTATTTGGTCTATGCTTTTTATTGGTGGCTTTTTCAAAATGTGTAACAAGTACTTTTCTGATCAGTCATCATTCCTGCACGTTCTGGCAATTAAGCTTACATGTTGGTCGATGTTTTGTCAAGTTTTCTCAAGAAAATTAAGTTCTACAACAAGCTGGTATGCCCTAACTACAGATAATTGTATTACCTCGAGAAAGTTATCTTTAACAACATTTTTCCAAGTTTTCCCCAAATAAATTGCCAAGATCAAGTTATGTGATCTGTACGAGGATAATGGAGACCCTGTACTGCCTTCTTGGTTTGTCAGTGTGAATGCAACCAAGGTCAGGGTTGAGAAGGTTTATGTCAGGACTTCATTTGTCATTCTTGGTTGCCTTTTTAATCGAAGAAAAATTGCCAATGTAACATCAATTATAACCCCAAAAATTCAGAAAGAGATTCGATCAATCGATCTCAGGCATCCTGCCAAAAATTATCCTGCCAAAAGTCTTCATCACACCACGAAATTCAACATGCACTTCTTTTTCCAGCTCATCAAATTCAGAAGGTTGGAGTCTACCCTATTCTGATGAATCCCTAGAAGAAATCTACAATTCTGAATTGAAAAAATGCATAAAATGGAGGAAAACTTGTTCCAAGTCAACCCTAATCATGACATTGTTGTCAGATCTCGGCATGAGCCAGAAAGAATCCTTGGCGTCAGTGCTTGCCAGATGCTCCACTTATAATCCAAAAACAGCGCCGTCCCTTGCATGAGACACTATTTCTAACATCATTGACGAGGTAGCTAAAAAGAAAGGTGTAAAGCAAGCATTCGAGGACCTAATCTCAGACAATGCATACGGCCAGAGAATTGCTGAGATGAAATTGCCAGATTGGCAGTGTTTATTCTTGAAAGTTCAAGCCAAGCTCTCTGATGAAAACTGGCAATCTATCATTAATTTCACAAAATTAGGAAGGAAAGTAAGTTTGAATGTCTTATGGTTATATGGATTTCTCATGGGTAATCTTTTTTTATTAAGGTTATTCCACACACTTTTGCCCTAACTTGTCCTCATGAATTGTTATATTTATTTTTTGGGGGGAAACTCCAATTTATGTATTCTTCTTATTAAGAACCATATGAAAGCTTTACGTTCTGTGGTGTTTGAGGTTGTGAAAGACGTGATGGTAATGGAACGAATTAAAGTGGCTCAAGGGAGTTATTTTTGAGTCACACTTCTCTATCTGAATACTGAAACAAGTTTAAAATGATTTATTCGAAATCAACTCATGTGAGTCAAAACAAGGTGCCTGGATCAGTTCTCACAGCTCTCAATGGAGAAATTGGTAATTGAATTAAATTGTACAAATTGTCAAAGTCTTATTTGATCATGAAATGATAATACAGATTGATTTTTCAACATTCACTTCATTATGTGTAACATATGAATTGACTCAAAGTCCGGTCTATAACAAGCAGTACTTCACCTTCCACATACAAAAGGGAATATATGATATCTTAAAGTCAATCACTACTTCCTAATGGCCCCCAATGATACTCTGTTATTTCCTTCAATCTGCAGATAGAAGCGAGGAAAACATAGCGCATGGTAAAAGTGCTGCAACAAGTGATGACAATTGTATTAGCCAAGAGAAAAATGATGATGGCAAATGGAAAGATTATATTCACCATACATTAGAGTGCACATATTATATCCATGAAATAACTTCTTACTTCCGCTATGACCATACCACGGAGAAAACACTGGTTCATGCCAATCACCCAATTAAAACTCGGTAGGGCCAGCCTAGTTCTTGGATGGGAGACCATCTGGGAATAGCTGGTGTTGTAGACTTCCTTTTGATTTTACTGCATTATATCTGTTTTCAACTTTATCTTTAATACTCTTTTCTGGTATTTGTCTCAGTTCTTATATAATCTAGTTGGGTTTCTATGTTTGTTTGTTTTCTATAAAGTTTATCAATTTATTTTCCATTAGTGTTGTTGATTTACTACTGGTTTGAGAACGAGCAAGTACACATGGACAATACCGAAGGAACAGACCAGACTATTCACCGTACAGAAGCAATAGAAGAATTTCCATCACAGCACATACCACCACCAACACAAGACGCCAAAGGAGAGAAACGATCCCTAACCTCTTCAGATGACGATAAATCAACTACGACTCACCAACCGACGAAAGCCATCAAACACAAAAAAGTTTATAAACCAAACCTCGTACAAGAAAACCACACGAACAACAAACACCGCCAGAAGGTAAACCAACGAACTGAACATTACACTATTATACCTATATTATTATTATCTCTCCACTTTTATTTTTATCTTAAGTATGGCTCTTAATATCATTACCTTGAACGCACAAGGGCCCAGGTAGCCGCAACGATGTGCAATTGCTTTTAATTACTTCAAATCCTTTGACATTATATTTTTACAAGAAACGCATTGGACTGACAACATACAAACAGACATAGAACGTGACTGGCCAGGAACGATCCTGACCAACAATGGCACCAACACAGCTCGAGGAGTTGCCATTCTCCTAAACGAAAAATCACAGCTCACAGCTACAAACACTAAAAGCGACAGAGAAGGTCGGATCATAAGCACACATGTACAAGCACAGAATCACACATTCATGCTCTCGATTGTTTATGCACCGAATACAGACACAGAACGAAGAACCTTCTTTAGACAACTACAGTACTACCTAACACACAACATATACTTGGAGTGGATTTCATGAAATTATCTGTCTTAAGTATAAGAAAGCACATGACCAGGCTGGCCGCAAAAACAGAAAAAGAATGGTAAGGATGATACAGTATGATGCAGTATTCCATATGGCATTAAAATTAGTGGCGAATACTGCCGTCTCATTCACAAAAACCAACAACCACTGTGCTCACACTGCAAATGAAGAAGGGCACACCAAAACGAAGTGTCCTCTTATTGAGTGCCGGGAATGCAGCAAAATGCTTAAAATAAATCCATTCAAATGAGGGTTAGGATATCTAAATCATGAAATTTAATTGTTTAGAGAAGAATGCGAAAGGAATTTTGTGATTTTTAGGGTTTTTGGGAATGTGGTGAAATCACGTAACTTGACTGGAAGTGATCAGGAAAAAATAGTTTTCGGTGCTGTTCTCCTAAACTGTTTATACAATCGAAGTGAAACTTACACAATAGTTATAATTCACTAACAGCTATATTGTGACAAAATTTGAGCAATTTCGATTTTTTTTAATCTGCATCCCTCAGGTGACACTTATGGACTACCCCTCTAAAATATCAATCAGCTAACAGCATAGTAGGTGAGCGACACATTTGAATATTCAGACCACTCACCATAACTTGTTTTACTTTACTCAGCTTAGTCTTGAATTGTAGTAGTTAACAAAATAGAGCATGTTATAAGCTAGCTTTGCCCCATATTAATCACTTGGCAACAATATTGGCATTGATTGTCAGCTGACAAGGTCTGTTGGGTAAGGTCCCTTTGTACTATTGTGCAACTTGACTATTTACTTTAATTTAATTTGTCTATTTATTTATTTATTTTTTGTTCATTATTTCTTACTAGACACTGTAGCACTTTTAGTTCAGGTCTCCTCGATTAGCAAAGCATGTGTGCCAAGCTAGAAGTTTCGAGACATTAATAAAGTTTATTCTTATTCTTATTCTTATTATTACTCAGAAAGGAAACAAAAACAACAATGGCACTTTAAGGCTGGGCTACCACAGGTATCCCAGTAATTACAAGTGATGAACTGAAGGTGAGTGATTAATAATAATAATAATAATAAGAATATAAATATAATAAATAAATAAAATTCATATATTTTGTTTTATTTTTTACCCATTTACATATATGCATAGTACTTTCATAAATGACATCATTGTTATAACAAAATAATCATTCTATTACATTTTATATCCATTAAACATCATCAAAACTGGCAAAGTACATAAACTAGTTACACAATGGTTTCGAGTGGCATACCATGGAATATCCCACAAGTCACTTTTAGTTTCTAGTACACACACAAGCCTTCAGGCGAGTGTATATACAAAGAAAATACAAGTGATGAGTGGGATATCCATGGTGTGCCACGAGAAACCACTGTATAACTATTTTATTAAACACCATAGAAAATACAAATGCGTATATTCAACTCGCAGTACATGGTGGGAAGGACGAGTGAAATACCGACAAATATACAATAACTTTCCTGTCTTCTGATTGGCTGTATTTTCTATGGTGTGGGATAAATGTTAATTACTTACTCCATTCTCTATATGGTTGCAGCCTATGACAAAGTAAAACTCCATGCAAATCCATCCCTATAATATGAAAAACATTAAATCAAAATGACATCTTTAAACCGGAGGATTTATAACACTTTTTGCGTATTATTATACATTTTATTAACTATCTCCCTTTTTATTGGCCGAGAGCCCTCAGCTATTGTGCGTCCATTAGCATACAGATACTAAACAATTTGACTGTTTAGCGTGATATCCTAAATTATCAAGACCAAGGCTGTTATATGTGGCACATACAATTGCAGAGTTTTTGATATTTGGGATGTCATGCGGAAACTGAATTCAATATTTTTTTTAATACATTTTGTAAACTTATAATATAAATTTAACACTGCTCTCAAAAATATAGCAAACGCATTTCCATTTCCATTGTGACCTTTGTAGTCAACATGACAAAAAAAAAAGCTACAGATAATACTTTATCATGTCAAGTTCACACAATATCAGGGATTCAGATAGTTGATGGGGGAGGGGGTGGTTGCGTAAATAATAATTTAAAAAAATTCAAGCATGCTCTTAATCCTCAAAAAAAATATATACACCTACTTGTGAAAAGGTTATCATAAAAAAAATTGAAAAAATACACTTTAGTACTTTAGTGAATTAGTAAATTTGGAGATTAGGAATAAATTATCAGTGATGTAGGCAGTAGTAGTATTTGTGGTTTTAGTTACAATTTCTTGAATAATCACACAGTTATTTACTGATAACCACAATCTAATGTTACACGCAAGCGGAAACAGACGAAAAATACTGATCTAATTTCTTTTTTTATTTTTGATTTAATTTACATTTCTATTGTGTATAAAGTTGTTTACTTCATTCGTGAAAATGATAGGTCTTTCCTGTGCTGTCTTCAGCCTCATCCATTCATATTATTACTGACAATAATTGTCAAGTATATTTTTCACATTGTGGTTATCAGTAACGCACCAGTCAGTGTCTCCATTTTAGAGTTATTTTAGTGCACTTTTGGAGCCGGGATCATTAAACTACAGCAAGCCCAGCAAGGACATGGACGAGAGGGACTAGGCATAGTCGGCCGCCATCTTGTTTTATTGAAAGCACATGGTCTTCACGTCAAAATTATTTTTACTGTTCATGATCAGACCTAATCATGCGTCTCCTAAAGGCTTGGGATATTCATAGAATATCCCGTAAGGCCGTATTAGCTAAGAACTACGAAGACTTTGTCGAGAAAAGTAAGAAATATAAGTTGAGTTGCTTGGAAATTTATATCAAAAGACTTCCGAACTTTGAATAAGCTTATTATAAAATCTTTGTAAAATATCACACGTTTTTTCACTTTGAGTGTGTTGGAATCTCAGTCCCACCGGAGGGAAAATGGTTCTGTTCCGATTGTACCAAAGGTTTGTCAAAAATATAAAATTATTTAGAGCAAGTAAACATGCAGTTTCAATGAATATTCTAATTAGTCCTGTTTATTGAGTGAGTACTATACTTGATTTAAGTCATTGTGACAATTTATATCTATATTTCTTTCAGGTTGATAAACAGTTAACATTTGAATATAAAGAGATGATGAAAACTGAGCAGTTTTTCTTCTGGTTCTCCAGTTTGTTTCTCCATAAAATGTACACGAGAGTTGAGTTGTGTGTTGTAAACACGTGTGGAGCGAACCTCATACGAGAGCGAACAGTTTGAAAACAGTGTTCGTGCTGAGAAAGAAATCCAAAATACCACAAGTATTCAAGGAATATTCAAGGATTCAAAAACAGTTTTTCAAGGAGTATTATTTGCTGACTTACTGCGGTTTAGAGGACTTTCTCACACGAACTCACCTGGATTATGTTGCAAGGAGTTTGAAAAGAAATTCCTAAATTCAAGAACTTTTCGAGCGCATTTAAGAACTAAAACTAAACTCAAGGAGTTAATCGAGTAGCTCGAACCCTGAAAAATCTACACAAAGTACCTAAAAGCATTGTAAAATCGGATTATTTAAGTTTTTTTCGAAATACATCGTTCAATTTGAAGCAAAGTTGTTGAGAATCAAAGTTCGCCGAAACATAGCGCCAAATTATACGGAACATTACGATCAACATAACTCGTATATTATTGCTCTAAATACATGAACTAAACGATAAATGACTAAGATAAGTATTAATTTACCTTGAGGATGCTGTGTGAGCTCGTAAAGATCCATTTTTGAGGATTTAAAGAAGGTTTTTTAAGCGTGAAAACGAGTGAAACGTACAACAAACAACTCTTCTTGTCGACTGATCACCATGTGACTGCCTCGTTTCCATGTCATGACAAACCAACACCACGGGGGAGGGGAGGGGATATTATTCTTAAAAAATCTTTTTTAAAGCAATACGAAATCTCATTTCATATTAATAATAATCTTTTTAGATCCAACTTTTACTACTCTTTTAATACTTTGAAAACCTATTCCACCACAGGCTTTCCTTTGCTGCATTAAATATTCATTTTTCTTTACGTAATTACTCTTTATGGGTTTCCTGTGGTTTTGGACCGGTTTACGGTTATGCAAGCTGTAATCAGAACTCTGGACTGTAAATTGATAGCTTCAAACCAACTAGACGCTAATGAAGCGGTAACTCGGGTTTGGTTAAGAATGATCACGGCCGTTGAGGTTTCAATTTACACCACAGGAAACACGCGACATTTGTACGCTCTTGTTCCTTGAGTTAAAGACACAGGGAACCCGCGTCAATAAATTAATGATGTCATACATATCTTAAAGCCTACGTATCGAAGCCGGGTTCCCTGTGGAGGACGGGGCAAAAACGCGTAACCACGTGATTTGCGTGGTGGCGATGGGCTGTGATGTTTTTAAAATTTTTGGTAACGCTGTATGAAGAATGTTTTTTTTTTCCGTAGCAAAATCTCTTGTTCAAATTTTAAAGCGTCCACGATAGTAAAACGGCCAATGGAGATAAAATAATTTTTCGATTTTTCCTCTACTGTATATTATGATTACATCATTTTTATCAGCTTACCGGAGAGGAAGGGAAGTGGGGAGGGAGAAGGGAAAGGATGTCGGTATTTGGTAACTGACTGAAGAGGGTATACTTTCCTTCTCTAATATTTCATCTCAGTCTCTATTTAAGACAAGTAAACGTATTTTCCAGCATGTTTAAAAGGTAATAAATCAAAGCGGGGGCAGCTTAGTGTCAGATATCAGTAGCGTTCATATTTTTACTATTATGTAAGTTGGGCTTCCTGTTATGTACAATTTAGACAGTATATCATTGACGTCACAACACGTGATCGAAACACGTTTTAGGGTATTGATTTACATGTATGATTAGTGTTAGTATATCAGTCATATAGTAATAAAGCAGGCCAAGAACCACGTTCGTTTTCTCGTAAATAACATGGCGCCCAACGTGGGGCTTGCTTGAAGCTGATGGGCGATATTGACGTGAAAAGTGTCACGAGGGTTTTTTTACCTTTGCGGCGAGGAACTAGCTCGTCCCTTCGTGGCACAAAATATAGATACTTTCTTGGTTGTACTTGATCTTTATTGTAGACTCTGGGTCTTTCTACAACTCTGTATCCAACTCTGCAACTAGCTCTCTGTGTCTAAACTACGTGCTGCAATCCCTTAAATAATGATTGCGAGGTTGACAAGATGACGTCAAGCCTAATATCAGTTGACGTCATTTACAAGCGTTGTGATTGGTTGCTAAGAACGGTGAATAATAATCGACTAGTTCCCAATTCCCGAGGAGGAATTTGAACTATGTAAAAATTCTATTATTCATCGTACTTGGGGTTAAACCAAAGTTATGCCGTCGCTAGACCCTTAAGCGATCTAACAGGTGCTTAACTAGAATTTAGTCTTTAAACGAAATTTAACGAAATTGGCTAGCTCCAAAGTTGGGATATCAGGCATTAGCTGACAGCGCCCTGCTATGAATATTTCAGCAGCATTCGAGCTAGCAAAACCATAAATTGTCATTTAAGATAATATAATCTACAAAATGTCATCTCAGCAACATTTCCAATTAAGAATTGTTGTTTTACATCTACCGATCTGTCAATTATTCCTTTGCCGCAATAGGCATTTCCTATTAAGCGGCATAGGCATATGATGTATGCCGGCCACTCATTGGTGTTTAAAGAAACACGGAATATACTCTGCCTGTGCCGCTAAATCGGAAATGTCTATTTAGTTTCATTTAATAGTACTGACATCTTGATTCCGCGAACATGAGCAGTTTCTGAACAGTCTTTTAACCTGTCATGTTTTCTTCTGCTCTCTATCTTGGAATTGAACTATCAGTGTCTCTTTTCAGACTTTATGGCACTACGGCGAACAACAACATCTATTTTTCCTTAATCAGATATAATTATTCTACTGTTACTGTATTTTCTTATTCACGTCCCGTCCCTTAGGAAAAATCTCTCCTCACAGAAGGTTGAAGGCTCAGCGAGCCGGACACCGTGGATTTGCCACAAAGATCGTGAACGAAGTCCAAGCAATCGTAGAGAGTGGGGATGCACAGGGAGTACCCAAGATCAAAGAACTAAGAGAGGTCTTATCGAAACGTATTAACACCATGTCGAAATAGAAGACGTCGAAAAAGAGATATTGAATTCTAGTGATCTAGAACAGCAGCTCAGCGAAGTTATAAGTCGAATCAATGGTTTCGTGTTGGCTAACACCTCAAGCGTGAAACAGGACAACACGGAACAAATTCAAGGATCAGTAGAGTCATCGTCATCGGTAAGCGTACCCAATCAAGTTGAAATCACCGATGAAACGTCAAACGAGGTAAATTCTTCCAATTCTACTATAAATAATGGGGGGATCAACGTTGTAAATGGTCAAGCCACGCCACCCAAGGTCAGATTACCTAAATTAACTCTACCTAAGTTCAACAGTACGGATTATAGTAACATATGGCGAGATTTCTAATTAGTGATCTGGCCAACCACGTACCGGGATTTCGCAGTACGTCAGCAAAACGTCACATTATTTTTAAAAATTAACTGCAAAACGTCACAAACTCAAGCAAAATCAAAACATTGAATGTGGCGGTCGAGATCCTAAAGGACTTTGCGAGGTTTATATAAAACTGAATCCCAAGCGAAATATTGAACTGGACTTTTTATTACTACACTTTTAGAAAATGAGTGTTGCCATTGTACCATAAGGATGTATAAATCGTGTGTGACAAGCTTTATGGTAGAGTACATTGCTGTTCAAAGTAGCGGTTTCAGTGGGAAACTTCGCGATCAACCTTTTAACTATATAAAGTAAGACTTATGTTGTATTTGGCAAGAAGAAGAATTCCGCTGTAATATCTAGTCATTTGCAATTACGAAGATCTAATACTGAGTTTTCAAGATATCACATAAATTTCACAATAATTCATAAAGCGATCTGCGCACAAATAAATACAAAAGCCACAGTAGTTGACTGCTAAACTCAACTCGACTCAGTAACGCCATCGCCGTATAGAGAGGAACATAACTCTACTGAAATGAAAAGTTAAGACTTACTGGTAAAGTTGGCTATACGATTAGAACTAGAAGAGTCTATTAAAAGGCATATTAAAAACTATCTTGATTTTATAAAGTTAAAACAAAGTCTAAGAGAATGACAAACCAAAACACTCAACCCAAGGTTTACCGTAAACAAGAGCTTCAGTACGGCCGTTGGAGACTCAATCTTTCGAAGAGTGGTACCGGTTTGTTTAAGGTGGTACCATGTTGAAACTTCGCTCAAACCAAGATAATTTATCTTAGAACACATAAAAAAATACGATGATCTTAGAAAAAAATTGGAATAATGTAAAATATGTTGATTTATGGAGCTTCTCTTACTGGCTTTGACAATATCGCGGCCAACTGACTGCAGAAAATTTATGAAATCTATAGGAAAAACTTGACAAATCCAGCATTATTTACTATATCTGGTATCTTGAAATCCACGTGCTGCTGTCTGAGTAAAAATATCCCGAGTGTAGTGTCCGTGAGAGCCCAGGCAATAGATTTAATAGAAAGCAGAATATTTTTGAATGACTTTTTGGTTTCAGTACGAAGACAATAGGCCGTGACGTCACAAATCTCGCCATATGTTACTATAATCCGTACTGTTCAAGGAAGAAGTGACGAGGTTTGCCCCGTTCTGGGATGTATTTGAAAGTTCGATACATAAAAATGCCTCATTGTCCACCGTAGACAAGTTCAGCTATCTAAAATCATTATTGAAGGGGATGCTTCGCGTGCGATGGAAGGATTACCAGTAACAGAATTTAACTACCAAACCGCTGTAGACATTTTAAAACAACGATATGGAAACAAGCAACAACTAGTCAGCGCGCATATGGACGAACTTTTAAAACTACCTTCATGCAACGAGAAGGTTTCTCAACTGAAATATGTTTACGACAAGATAAATGTCCATGTGAGGGGTCTGAATTCCTTGGGGGTCGATTCCGAGAAGTATGGTAGTTTACTCATTCCTATCATTATGTCCAGAATACCGCGCGAGATTGCGTTGCAAGTAGCTCGAGTGACGGCAAGAGAAATCTGGGACATAAACGAAGTTTTAGACGTGATACGCAAAGAAGTAGAGGCTAGAGGAATGAGTGAATCGTTGAGGATTAAGGAGGAATGTAAGAGTCAACAACCCAATCTAAGGAAGGCGCTCCAATTACCAAGCGCTTCAGCGTTATTTGTCGGGAATCCCAGATTCCCGAGTTGGAGTCCGAGTCCGAGTTAGAGTTAGAGTCGACTTAGAGTCGAGTTAGTGTCCGAGTTAGAATGACAAGTTTTACCAAATAAATCACTAAATCACCAAATATTAACTAATAAGCCACATGGGTTCATTCTTTGTCGCTTAACTTCGCACGATGTCTTCAAGCGACGAAGAATCAGAAGAATCAATCTTATTAAATCCAACGTTTGGTAATGTCATCGCTGATAATAAATCAATGTAAGTATTTATATCCAATAGCAGACGCCGGGCTGTATATATAGTCAATCTCAACAAGGTTGTCCAGATGAAAAGACTACAATAAAGTCTCGCGTTACATTATGTATTATATTTCGATTTGCAATACACATCATTGTCAAAACTGAATGTAAAGATACCGTGTATTGAAATTCCGCGTGAAACCTTGCGTTTTTCTACTTTTTTCTACTTTGTTTTTTTTTTTTTGACTTACCGGTAGGACAATGGAGTGCAAAAAATCCGCTCATGGCATCCTGTTCTCGTATAGTCGGTAGTCAGCTGACAAATTTATAATGCCAGCCTTTTCACAATAACTATATCAATAAGTTGCAAAGTTTTACCGTGGAGTCTAAAGATTTATTGGTAAAAAGTTATCATAAAGTACCTTTGAAACCTGAGATATAATTTTCTAACTCGGATTCTGACTCGAGTCTAACTCGGGGTCTAACTCGAGTCTAACTCTAACTCGGACTCGGACTCCAACTCGGGGTTTTGTTACTCCCGTCCTTCACACACGTTACCTCAAGTTTGTGCATTTTGTAAACGAGAGCATTATTCCGCAGAATGCGATAACGTTAAAGATGTTAGCTGCCAAATGAAGATATTACGAGAGGAGAATCGTTGTTTCTTGTGTCTTAAGTCAGGCCATCGTATGTCCAATTGCCGTAGATCTCGAAGTTGCCGTGTATGTTCCAAAAAACACCACCATGCCATTTGTAATCAAGATATACAAAGGAGTGTTAAAGCAAACAACGATGACATATCAACAAACACAACTACAAACGTTGCTAATTCAAAATTGTGTGTTGTACTTCAAACAGCGAAAGCAGTTGTAAATTCACCTAGAGAACGTCAGTATGTACAAGCTAGAATTTTGTTTGACAGCGGGAGTCAAATGTCATACGTTACAGAAGGTTTAAGAAAGAAGTTGAATGCTCCTACTGTGAAATCAGAAACACTAAACCTAAATACCTTCGGAGATAAGGGATTTACCAAACGGAAGCGTGATCTTGTAGAATTGAGTATTAGCGAGGGGGTTGCAGTAAAACGCGGAAACTGAAACGGCGGAAAGCGGAAAGCGGAAAGCGGAAAGCGGAAAGCGGAAATTTGATACATTTCATTATACTCCGATTTCGTACAAGAATCAACATGAATTGAAATTCAATACATTTTATAATACTCAAATTTTCGTAAGAGAATCAATATCAATGTTTGAAACTTCAGAAATACTCATGTTTTGCGATAAAGAATCGAAAACATATCTCTTAAATTAAACCGGACACTTTAAACATTTCTAGGGATTTTAAGATCATAAAATAATAGGCACTGTACCCGGGTTTATTCTATACGCCGGCGCTGACTGATGGTCATCACTAAGGTCAATGTCACGCACGTACACTCTGTCTAATTTCTACAATACCCTCAACATACGTTCATACGGAGGGAGATGCTTTTGATCCTGGGACACCCATAATTTAAGTTCAACTTGTTTTTCATCCAATGAATTACTTTCTGTATTCACTTGTCTCTTTAATTCTGTCTTTGGTACTTGGACGTCACATATCGCGTGACATAAGACAAATTAGCTCAAAAAATTACTTAGCATTTTTCAGTTTACCTTGAAGTCATATCGTTTCTCTTCATTGATATTTTATTTACGACTTCAACACACTACCACCTTTATATCGGCGATAAACTAATAAAATTAAAATCATCAAATGTTAAAGTTAATCATAGTATACGTAGTCGTAGTAGCCTGATGACGACCGAGACCCCTGCGCAAGTAGAGGTCCTGACACCAACTGACACCCCAATGGAACAAGCAGAAGCGTCTGCGAGACCTCAACGAGAAAGGCAACCTCCCGAGAGGTTACAAGACTATGTGACCTACTAAAGGCATTTGAGACATTGGTGAACTCATCACAACGTTTATAAGAACTCTCAGTTATTTGTTTAGATTTACTTGTTTAGAGACTGCATTTGAGACAGTTGTTAGGATATTGATTGTATAACAGTGATCGGAAATCCGTAAGTGAATTTATCTGAAGGGGAGGGATGTCATGTATTGGGATCCCTGTGTATTGGGATCCCTGTGGTAGGATACACATGTAAGATGGCGGACGAATAAACCAGTTGATATAATCCAGTCCAATCTCGTAGTCTATCGATCCATCCGCTATCATAAGACACTACACATACTTTTGCAAGATTTTTTCAAATCCAAACGGGTGGAGTGCATGTAAAGATATTTAGGAATGACCGCTTTATCAATGTATGGCCGGACCGAGAAAGTCGGTTAAAACTACCTGATGGCTGTGAAAACGCCGAAGTCGTTGCCTTCGCCGAGGAGGAAAATGACTTTAGGTTTAATGAAGAAGAAGCATTCCCTTCAAGACGTTTGCTATCTACGTACCTCCGAATTCGGCAGGTCAGGAATTTTTCATCTGTGACATCCAGCCCTGGCCTTTCCTTGAAGGGAAAGGGAAAACGACCGGACTCAGGTTACGCATTCATATCAGAGAAAAAGAAAAGCATAACGAAGAATATTGCGTTATCAGACCTCGGTCCAGATGGAAACCTCTACGAGTTATTTCCAATAATCATCAATCTGACTGAAATTCAAAGTCAGTGTGGTGAAATCAGTGTCGATACCGTGAAACTAGCAGCTGAAGATCAACGACAGAGAAAGTCGTCAGTAGCATGATCCAAGATAAGTTGGGGTCCTTATCTAATGAGGAAGAGAGGATGCTGTACATCGTAAAGAGCACTGTCCGAACTTTAACACAGAAGAGCTAGGACAATTTCTTCACTTTGTTACTGGTTCACCCACTGCACCCCTGACTCCAATAAGAGTGGCTTTCAATGCATCACCAGAAATTACGCGCGCCCTAAGAAATGCTTTCTAGCGTCCAGTCTCTCTAGTCACTCGACATTGTCTCCAAAATTTATGGAAACTGATTAGAAAACATTTACTTTCCATCGAATCAATTATTCCACACAAAGAATATCAAAAAGTTGAGCCTTACACCTGAATTTCAAGCATATGATCTAGCCAAAAATGAAAATAGATCTTGTTTATGTATAAAATATATCTTACCATTTTTTCGAAAACATAGTCCGAATGTCTGTTAAAACTCTGCCATCTAAATTGTCACACTGTCTTGTAAACCCAATATTATCTCCTAAAGACGAACGAATAATTTAAAAAATTGACATGTTGTTCAAGTTCTCTGATGACAGAAAAATATTACCTTTTTGAGTTGAAAAATGAGTTCTTCATATCTCTCTGAATAGTCTCCGAGTCCGTCTAAAATCTGTTATGTTATGTTTCGATGACAAATATTTTGGTAAATATTGGTGTAATACCATCACAAAACCCATCATTTTAAAGCTTGAAAACAGCCGATATCGGACCTTGAAGAACCCGCTGCATACGTAAAAATGTCAGCGCATAATTTACTGCCACGAACGCTGTTGAGTCTATATATATCATGAGCCTTTCTGTTTTTTGGTCAGTGGAGCTGTCATGGAGCGAAAATTTTCGCGGATTTATTTGAAATTTGTCTTTCATAGCATTGGCAAAAGAGAAGTTATCGTCATACGGTACGTATTGAATTATACGGCTAATACCCCATTTACACAAAAACCTGTTTAGTTAAACTGAGTTTTTATTAAACAAAATGTTTAGAGACTAGAAAGATTCAATATAATTATTTTATCTCTAATCTGTTCAGTACAGTATGAAGGATAGTTTATATCTATTATTTCATCAAAGAGTGAACAATGTTTGTAAATAATTTTCTAAACATGTTTAGTTAAACTGCTTTAAAACATGTTTAAGCTACAGTGTGAACGGGGTATTATAAGGCTTAAACTGTCTTATAAAATAAATGAAGGAATGAATGAAAAATAAACATATAGTTGATAGACTATTTTATCTTATTTTTTTTCCTCAGGAGCTACCTTTTCCCAGAGAATGTCAGATGTTTTGAATTTATTCAGTAATTTGAAATTCAAGAATGAAATAAGTTTTTCTTCAAACAAGTCCGCTCTATCATACTTAAATAAACAGTATACCCAAGACATTTTTAACATTTCAAATCCCTTTGGAGTTTCTTGTGAGATGGCACAGGATCATCGTGGGGAAACATATCCAAGTAACCTACCTTGAGCTCCTATATTTATCACAGAGTGTTTCAGTTTGTAAAATAAAGGAGCAACATACAGATCGCATCGAAAAGCGTCTGAAAGAGCTGTGTAGCAAGGCAGCCAGTACATGTGTAAGGAATGTAGGTAATAAGAGAACAAAACTGCTAAGTACAACTAAAAGTTTAGCAGTTTATAAACATGAAGTTGAAAGAGTTGACACACTTTGCCACAAAATTAATGAACTGGAGAATGAGAAGACTATCTTTGAAGAACAAGTCTCAAATTTGGAAGAAAAATGTGAAAAACTCCCAGGGGGGTACTCCCATATATTTACTATACGGGGATGATCCGCTGAACAGGGTATGGTTTTTCGAGCTTTCTGTCATAAACAGGGTATGGTTTTTTGAGTTTTCTGTCATAAACAGGGTATCCTTTTCCCAATTTCCTTAGTTTTATTTTTTTTGTCATATTCAGGGTATGGGTTTTCGCATCAACGATAAGCAAGCTGATATATTAGTTAGGTAATATGATGAGCAGCGCGGTCTTTCGTCTTTTCGTTTTCGCGGCATAAGATCTTATCGCGTAAGCTCCCTGCATGAGACCGGAAATGTGACGTTTAGTGAGAGCTTGTATAAGCCTTGTCGCGATAGCTCTCAGGATAATGATAAGTAATTACATAAGTTTCGAAACCCGTCGTCCCACCCGTCCAGTATTTACTCAACCTTGCTTTTTCGTGCTCCGATCAATAAAGATACATCATATATACTGATACATTATATGATATGAAAGGTTTATTTAAAAAAATAAATTCAAACAAATAATAGTCGTGTAGATGATTGCATGTGGGTGGTACAATTACAAACTAAGCAGTTACTAAAAAGGATTTACTGACAAATGCTTGACACAAGAGCCTAATTATCTCAGCTTACGCGTTAATGGTTACTCTAATGCCCTTTGATAAGAGTTCCCTCTTCACTTGTGCAACTTTACAGCTACTTTTTTCAAATTCAACGTCCACTGAAACATTTACTCCGCCTCCAAAGCGCCATCTTCCATTTGGGTCATTAAAAGGTCTTCCAGTGATTGTGCTGCAAATTGTAAGTAAATCTGTAAATCTAATGTAATCAATTTACAATCCATACATAAAGCGTGTGTGTATATAAAGTAGTATTTGTGTTAGCTAGACTGGACATCTTTCTAAGACCAGGTACATTGTATTTAAAACCTCAATATAAGGGTCAAAGTATGGTTACCATTTCATTCCATCCTTAAAAGGCCACAGTGGCGACACCAGCTCTCGCTGTAAATGTCCAAGCTGCCCTCGTTCGCTGGACACCTTGATAGCTCTTCCTTTCGATCCATGCTTCTTGTGAGTAAAAATTTCTTCTCCAACATCGATAGTGAACGGGCATTCGTGGAAACCTTTTACAGCACAATGGATTTTAATGCGTGTATTCTCAGGCTGGCTGTCGCTTTGAGATGGTACCATTAATTTCGACATCTTCGTTTCTGTCCAAGTCGCTTCAGAGCTACACGTTGATGAATAAAAGCATCCCGTAGAGTGACCTTTCTGAGGCGGGTGAAGGGTTAAATGAACGTTTTGTGACAGTTAACGTTAATTAACAGCTAATTAACACAACTTATAATTGGATAATTTCTGTCGCGTGCACGGTACTTGACGTATTAAACTGATAGTGTCAATCTTTAATTATTCTTTTTTGTCACAATCAATGATAGGTATTTTATTCAATATGGGAAAGGATAAAAGGGGCGTTGATCGGGGCCCATGTAGTATCTGCCCATGCGACGAATACGAAACAGAAGGAAGCATTCTTTGTGAATATTGTGGCCATACGCCAATTCAACACCCAACAAAAGACAACATTCAGACAGACGAGCCTTCTAAGAAAAAAACAAAAGTGTGTGATGACCAGAGTGATGAAGTCATCATTGAAATTGCTGAAACCTCATGTCTGGAACAGACGGAACAGGAAAGCAATCTGCCAGGGGTTGACAACAAGGAACCCATACCTTCTCAATCGAAAGAAGAGGATACTGGAAGTGCACAAAATAACCCTGAGCGTCGACGTTTTGACCATGACTTGTCCAAATTGCAAATGATCGCAAACAACCTGATGTCAAAAAACAGACAACGGCTCTACTCACATCGAGTTGAAGCGTAGTAACAGCAAGATTTTTGCCAACTGTAATGTCTGCACTCAGGACATACAAATACAACGTGTTTCCCAAGGGGCATTCTTGCTGGAGCAGCACTTGGATACTCAAATGCATAAGACAAATGCCGAAATTACGCGTTACAGGGAGGAAGGCACACTGCTAGAAGCATCAAAGCTTCGAAATAAAATAATGAAAAAGTTCCCCAATAGTTCTATTTTTAAGAACGAAAAATTATGCTGTCGCTCTTGTGCATTTGAAATAACCCTGAGTGGCCGCAAAAATATTATTGGCAATTTATCGCAACATCTGAGTGAACAACAAGTGAATAGCATAGCAAAAAAAACAATCAGAAATTTGGCTCTTTCGTGTCTAAGGACATCGCTTCATTTTTTAGTGCGAAGGAGAAGGGCACTGACTGATCACCAAAAGCTCCGGGAAAGCAGCTTTGTCAAGGATTTTACTTGGACAAATATGTTTATAGTGTAAATAATGAAACTGTTTCCGTTAACACAAAACTGTTGTTAAATGACATAAAGCCGGGAGAAGATGGAGGGAGAGCGACCTGGTATCCAGAGCCTCATTTTCGTTATACCGGGGTTGGTAACCAAACTTCAGATGTAAATATTGGAACGTTCCGGAGTGTGGCGTGTCTAAGATCTGCCGATGCCGGTAGGTTTGAAAGAGACATGTGTTCGGCTTGCTCTTCAATACCAAATTTGCCGTCATTTAAAAAGCGCATTCTGTTACGAATTGAATCATGTAATTCCGACGGGATAAGGAATGTCCTCAAAATTCGCAATGATCTCTTGACGTCAAATGAAATGGTACTGAAGCTGCGCGACCAAAGCGCAAAGCTCGAAAGGAAAGACTCAGAGTTGTTCTTCTTAAACTCCAAGAACTTACGTCTGCGGATAAGGGTTCAGACGATGAGAGAGAAACTGGTTGAATACGCAAAGCGAGGTAGTATGAAGGCTATTTGCCACAAGCTCCAAAAGGCAGCAGATGATGGGTTGTTGGAAAACAAGTATACATTAAAGGGAATTTTGGAGTCCGTTGCTAATAATTTCCATGTGAAAAAACAAGGGAAGCGTTATAAGGCACCGTTTAAGCTTTTCCTGGAGGTGATAATGTTATGGGGAGGGCCAAGGCTGGCTTCATTTGTCGCTTTAAACATTGGAGTTCCAGAGGTTCACGCTGTGTACCGATGGCGAAAACAGCACCACATCCATCTGGTCGGAGGAATTGACGAGAGGAACTTCGTGAAGCTAGCTGTTTTATACAAGGAAGCCAAGGAAAAGCATGGCGTCTCTGAAATCCCCGTTTTAGCAGCAGAAGACGAGACAGCGATCATTGGACATATTACCTACAACCAAACCAATGACGAGCTGCTAGGATTTTGCGGAGTGAGGGGTGAGCAACACACATGTCTTGATCATTTTACTGTAGTAGTAGGCGAAGATGAAGTAGGCTATCATGCAATTATGGATGCGTTCAGAGAATTTAAGATCGATTCGTATGCAAGAGCTATCATATTAAACCCACTTCATCCAAGGCTTCCCCGCATAGTTGTTTTGACCATGCCCACATGCAACAAGTTCGACAACAGCTTTGTATACCGCCAATGGCAGGAAGTTCAACGTTTATATGAACGCCACATCGAACCACTTCACTAAATATTCAACCTGGAAGAAACGTTTGGACTTTGATTGGAAAATTTAAGCTTTCATTGGGGATCTTCAAGCTTCTTCAAATAACTTTGCAGCTGAAATAAGCGATCTTTGTTGCTCTTTGACTGTTTCGGCCGAAGACCAGCAATTGAAACTTGATCTTGGCAAACAACTAGAGCTAGCAGATACCTGGAAACTCAGCTATGAAAAAGAGAAAGAAAAAACATCGAAATTGGAAAAAGAAGTAGTCGGACTACGAGAAGAATTACTATGCGTACGAGATAAGTATGAAAACAAAGTAGCAAACTTAAATTTACGAATTAGAGAGGTTAAAGATGAGGAAGAAACGTTGAAGGCCGATATCAAAAATGAAAAAAAGTAAAACAGTACTAAGAGGCAATGAACTTCGTGGGGCAAGGGCAAGACTTACACGAGAAAAATAGAAGGAAAAAGTGATTTAGTAGAACAAACCAATCTAACCAACACTTTTAATCGGAGGAAAACGGAAATAACACCAGAACAGTACAGTTTATGAGTTGTATCAGGTTTGCACAACATGCTGGGTTACTATCCGACCAGAAAATGAGTTTGACAATTGATTTATTTTTTACTACATTTTTCAACCGAGACCCTCCCCCCCAATTTCGTTGTTTCCCCTACAACGATAGCTGATTGGAACTTGCTTTTGGCGGAAACCGACAAGATTCTTTTAAAGCGATTTCTATCAACAACGCAATATGAGATTCTTTTTTGGGTTGATGATAGTCACAAAAATCACGAAGATAGGCATGTCTTCGGAGTTCATACCTGGCATCCAGAAAAGGGTCATCCAGTCAGATATGTTCTAGGCAACCTTCTTATTGCCAGTGGTTCAGGCAAAGACCAAGCAGATACAGAGTATCATGTTGCCAGCAACATATATGGGGTGAAAAATGCTGGGGCATTAATTGGTGACAACGCCTCAACACAGTGTGGAACAAGAAATGGAATGGCAGCTATGTTAACAGCCAATTTCAAAAAGGAAGTTTTCTTTGTTGGTTGTTACCCACATGTGTTGAATATTATCTTGAAGCGGGCAGCCTATACTGGGTTAGGTTCGAAAGGGGACCAAACATCATTCAATGTCATGCAATTACATTACAAGGTAATACATTGTAATTATTTGCCTTGTTTAGTATATTATTATTTTTTATATAGACAACTACTGGACATGAGCAGGCATAATTTACCATTATTGTGTTGTGAATGGGGAGGGGTGGGGGGCTTGTGGCTTGAGTGGAATAATGATTGTTAGGAAGAAAGACAATCAAAATACAGTAATATTTAGACTAAAACTACTCATTTTAATAATTGGTAGGTTGCCTGGGTCCATCATGACAGGCCATCCGAATACAAAGCTTTGTATGTATCTCTCAAAATATTACCAAAAGAACCTCCCCTTCCCCAGACCTTCATCGACACAAGGTGGACATACATGCATGATCACCTTCAATGGTGGAGTAGATATGGTTCTGACTGCATAAAGCTGGCAAAGGTACTGGTGTCAAAGCTGAAAAAGAGTGATACACATTATTCTGTTTGCCAAGAAATCATCAAGATGTCTGCCCATCCAATGATCCAGGTAATCAAAAATCATTTACTCAACATACTCAATGGGACATTTAGAAAAAAAGGCATTAAATACAATGTATATGCACTTTGTTCATTTTGATTGCTTTGTTAGTCTTTAAATTAATAGTATAACAATACTGTATTGAGAATAGTGAGCTATAAAGCTGTTTACACATTTACACCTAAATTTACACCCAAGGTTCAAAGAGCTGCTGGATATTTTTATTATGCCTGCACTGAAGAACTCAGAGGGTCCAGATAACGAACTTGGTTTTGGAGCAGGATATCTTGCTAGACTTTGGCCTGGAGAAGTAAGAGCAATTATTAATGTTGATAAAACAATATTTTTGGTGGGGTGAAAGGGATTAGGCTAATGTATAAGTTTGAAAGAAAAATAAATACAGTGTAGATAAATAAAAACCTCAATATCTACTACCAAATGAGTGTACCAGGTGGCCAAACGGGTATTTATCTAAAAATTCTTCTTTCTTCTTTTTATTTGTTTTTTACGGAATTTCTAATTCTAAAATCATTTCTTTTTGGAATTTCCACTGAAATTTGATCCACAGGTATGAAATCTTTAAATATAGGATACCGTTTTTCGGAATTCCTTTCCTAACTTAGTTCAGTTAACCCCGTTGATTTTGTTTCGATTTCGAAATCATAATATCCCTTGCTTATCGATTAGTCCACTGAAATTTGACTGACCGGTATGAAATCTGTAAGTCTACAATGCCGATTACGAATTCCTGTTTTCGGAATAGCTTTTTGTCATCATCTTGGTGCCCTTATATTTCCCGCCAAATATAAGTTTTTAGCCAATCGATAGTAAGTAGTAAGTACGAGTACACATGTAAAGGACATGGTAACGTTTAATTACGAAAGACAGGCAATTGGTTTTCCTTCATCCTCCCATGTCTCTGTGAATACTTTTGCAAGATTTTTTCAAATCCAAACGGGTGGAATGCATGTAAAGATATTTAGGAATGGCCGCTTTATCAATGTATGGCCGGACCGAGAAAGTCGGTTAAAACTACCTGATGACTGTGAAAACACCGAAGTCGTTGCCTTCGTCGAGGAGGAAAATGACTTTAGGTTTAATGAAGAAGAAGCAGGCCCTTCAAGACGTTTACCACCTACGTACACCCGAATTGGGCAGATCAGGAATTTTTCATCTGTGACATCCAGCCCTGGCCTTTCCTTGAAGGGAAAGGGAAAACGACCGGCCTCAGGTTACGCATTCATATCAGAGAAAAAGAAAAGCATAACGAAGAATATTGCGTTATCAGACCTCGGTCCAGATGGAAACCTCTACGAGTTATTTCCAATAATCATCAATCTGACTGAAATTCAAAGTCAGTGTGGTGAAATCAGTGTCGATACCGTGAAACTAGCAGCTGAAGATCAACTTTCCGAATGCGGGAAGATTGCCCCTTTAGTTATCTTGGATAAAAAAGGGAACCCGATTCAGGACGTGCCACATACTAGAGGTAAATAAATATTTCATTTTTCATTTACAGCGGTAGATTTTTTTCCTTAAAATATAAAGTTGATAATTATAGTAAATTATAGTTAGAATTAGATCTTTGTAGTTCTCGAACAGATTACTCTAAACTCTTAACTAACCTAACTTGAAAAGATTTTTTATGTTAAATATAAAAATGATGATTTATTTGTTTAGGGCTTGGCTTTTGGGGATCACAAAAATGTTTCAGAGCAATGGATATTGCAGTGTTTAAAATCTGGAAACCGGAAGTTTGGAATGTTGTCGTTAATGGTCTCCCTAATGCCTGGTCTGATGACGAAGATGATGATAATAAAAGAGTAGCAGCACAAACCAAAAAGCCTACCAGTTCCAAAGTATGTTGATCAATCCATGAAAATAATCTATAACAAGACTGTTTTACAAAATACAGAACAAAACACAAAACATTGAGCTGACCAACCACATTGGTGTCGAGACAAAAGTTGCGACATGTTAATGGGGCAATAGACTACCGTCAATCAATTAAATTCTTCGCATGACGTCGGTAACTTTACGTACTCTGCCGATTTCCAGGTCGCGAGAGTTTGCAAAACATTTATTACAGGGGAGGCGGAAAAAAATAAAAATTAGGGGAGGGGGAGGGGTTTGAAAATCGACGGAAAAAAAAACGTTTAAAAAAGCCACTGAAGCAACCGAGTAAAAAGTATAAAACGTGTAACCAAAGAACGTTTAGAGAATTAAGGATTATCAAATACTCAAACAAGCAAATTGCAGTGGGGGGTGTGTGTGAGGCTGTATGTATGAAACTAGTTTTTGAGCAGAAAAAATGTACAAGATACAGAAAATATATATTCATTGATGTCCCATGAATGTTCGACAACTTGAAGTGAGTTAAAGAGAATTTATTACGTGTTTTTATAACACAGGCTTCTTCAGTCTGTAAGGATATGAAGAATAATGATTGGAAGAAATTGAATGCTATTTGTGGATTTGGTCCAACATTTTGAACATGTTTTCCTCCACTGCATTAAAAGATTGAAATCACATCAATTTTCATTAATTTTTCAAGCACATTAATAGCAAGGTGTGATGCAAGTGTGTGGTTTTCTGATTGGCTCAAGCACGGGGAGCCCACGTTTTCATCTTTGCCAAGGAAACTTGCAACAAAAACAAGATATCAATGCCAAAAAAAACCATTATAGATTATTTGAAATAGGAAAAGGTGATTCATCTCTACATACATTTATTATAAATATGCAAATATCACCTTGTCTCCAAATCCAGGTTGGGTTCCCTGTGGCTCGAGAAGTAAAATAATCATTGTCTTAGTTGCACCCTAGTAGCAGCACAGTAACATATATATATATATATATATATATGTATCTATATCTATATCTATATATATATATGTATATGTATATGTATATGTATATGTATATGTATATGTATATGTATATGTATATGTATATGTATATGTATATGTATATGTATATGTATATGTATATGTATATGTATATGTATATGTATATGTATATGTATATGTATATGTATATGTATATGTATATGTATATGTATATGTATATGTATATGTATATGTATATGTATATGTATATGTATATGTATATGTATATGTATATGTATATGTATATGTATATGTATATGTATATGTATATGTATATGTATATGTATATGTATATGTATATGTATATGTATATGTATATGTATATGTATATGTATATGTATATGTATATGTATATGTATATGTATATGTATATGTATATGTATATGTATATGTATATGTATATGTATATGTATATGTATATGTATATGTATATGTATATGTATATGTATATGTATATGTATATGTATATGTATATGTATATGTATATGTATATGTATATGTATATGTATATGTATATGTATATGTATATGTATATGTATATGTATATGTATATGTATATGTATATGTATATGTATATGTATATGTATATGTATATGTATATGTATATGTATATGTATATGTATATGTATATATATATATATATATATATTAAAGGATTATTAACCGAGCGCGAGGTCTGTACGGGAAAATATCAGACCGAGGTCTTGACAGTACGGACCGAGAGCAGCGAGGTCCGTACAAAAAAGACCGAGGTCTGATATTTTCTCGTAAAGACCGAGCAAGCGAGGTTAATAAATCGTTTATTATATGGCTGGTTTTTTTTTTTAGCTGCGTCGATAAAAAACACGCGAACTTCCGGTATCGAGCGAATATCGATAGGCCAGGTATTGATCGTTTCCAACTAGCAAAACACATAAAGTCAAACTGCCAAATCTTGCGTTTATTACATCAGGAAACTGCTATTTTTTTTACACAAAGAACTTTAAAGACCCTTCAGACCGATGTCACAGAAGTTCAAGCACTGATTTTAAATGTTTTTAAGTTTTGTTTTTTTTAAACAATCGTAATAGAACTAAGCTCATTCATCGAAGTGGAACAAACTATTCTTTAACAGAGGAGCTGTGTTTTCATATTGTTGGTTTTCAATAATGTAGTCAAAGATGGATCAAGAAGTATTTTTTTCTTATTTTTGCAATGCGAAAAATACGTTTAATCGAAGTCATGTCTGTCTTAAAGTGAACAAAAACAATTTTTCGACTTTAGCGACTTGTTAAAGAAGATTTAGCGAGGGAAAGCGAGGGAAGATTCTTAATCTTACGATGAAGTTTCGTGACTGGAACTTCAGTGAGAGAAAAAGTGGCCTGTAGACCAGAAAAACCTGATTATACTGCAAGAATGATATTTCAGTTCCGTAGAAAAACACTTCATAGAAGGTAAATTCATTAATTTTAATTAATATTTCGTAAAAAAATCGACAAGAAATGTGTAAACTAGCTAGAGAAACTCTCAGACAAGCCAAGGACGTTGGTTCGCCAAACATTGTCAGAAAAACTTGGATAGTTTGTCGTTTTTACTGCATTCTAGATTTTTATCATCTTTTTCTTCTTTTTCATCTTTTAATTGTGAACCAAAAACCGATATTTGAAGCTTTGATTTTTTGTTTTTGATCCAATTTCAAGAAAAAAGGATAAGACTTAGTAAAAAGACTTGGTTCTTTGACAAAAAATATATTTGACGGCCAGCGAACCTAAGTCAAAACAAGATTTTGATGTCCACTTCGAGCTCGTCAGGGTAGTAAAATTTGCTCGGAGAATGGTCCTCTTCGTAGCTCATCATTTCTTTGTTCGCTTTTTGTTTTATTTTGCTTATAAATTTCTTGTTTAACGAGAAACAATGTCAAATTTCGCGACGTGAAAATTGTAAACAAACTCGCAAATTTGATATGCGATCCGGACCGATTGTCATGGTAACGGTCTGAGATGGGAAAATCTCAGACTGGAAATCAGCCAATCAGAGCGCGCGTACTATCGTAGCCATATAATAAATATATATATCTCTGGATGTGTCTATTCTGACGGTAAAGTGCTCAATACATTGACATGTAGAGCGTTATAGATTGTAGATAGATCAAAGACAAGACATAACTTTTGCTGTTACTCGGAGTTTCACGCTTACGCGATCTTCAGACAGTCTTTAATAAAGAATGATCCATACTGTAGTCTATATATACCTGAGGCGCTATAATCTATAATTGGAGTATTGTTATGTATTTACAATAGTGTTATTGTTCTATCAAGGTGCGATAATTTATGTTATCCGGCTTAAGTAATATTTGTTTTCGTGGCGGCATTTTGAAATCAGTTCTGATCTTTTGTTGAGAAGGTTGGCTTTATCTGCTTTGATAATGTTCAATTTTTCTGCTAAGCAGAGATTGCATTTCTTAGAAATATTATTGTAGGCTTTTGCTGAGGTGATGATTGACCATTTGATGTGGTAAATTTTCTTGTTGTCTTGAAGTGTCCAGATGTGTTTTGATAGTTCAGTGCTGTTGGCGTATTTTCTGTTTCGGAAAGATAGCTTGTGTTGCGTATACCGTTGTTTAAATGTTCCTTCTGTTAGTCCGATGTAGTTCTTTGCGGGTATGTCGTCTTCTGTGGTTACTCGTGCGTTGTACACTATGCTGGTTGTGAGGCAGTTGTTTTCTAGTGGGCATTGGTCTTTTTTTCGGCAGTTGCAGTCGTTCTGTGAAGTGGTTGCGGGGCTGTTGCTAGTTATTTTCTTGTTGTGTTTGTTAATTATGCTTGTCATATTTTCCATGCAACTGTAGCTGACTTTAACTTTAACCTTCTCAACAAAAGATCAGAACTGATTTCAAAATGCCGCCACGAAAACAAATATTACTTAAGCCGGATAACATAAATTATCGCACCTTGATAGAACAATAACACTATTGTAAATACATAACAATACTCCAATTATAGATTATAGCGCCTCAGGTATATATAGACTACAGTATGGATCATTCTTTATTAAAGACTGTCTGAAGATCGCGTAAGCGTGAAACTCCGAGTAACAGCAAAAGTTATGTCTTGTCTTTGATCTATCTACAATCTATATATATATATATATATATATATATACACCTATCCAAAAAAATTCTGCAATTGTAAGAATTTCATATATATATATGTCTTTTGTATTTCCATCAAACGTTACTGACAGTTGCTATGGCACCGGTTACAATAGAATACAATGGTTGTCTTAAAGCTTTGTTTTTAGCTTTGTCTTGAACCTTGATGAAAGGTGTAAAGTAAAACAAAGTAATTTTGGTTAGCACGCTAACTTATATTTTTCTCATGGCATATGCATTCAGAAATTGATTTTTATTAGCAAACTTCTTACCGTTTACCGTGTTTTTCAACGTTCATTTGCACTGAAATGTTAATATAAAACCAAAAAAATCGCGAATAGAAAAAAGTGTTAGCATTGTTGAATTTAAGAGTGGATGACAGTACACATTTCGTGGCAATGGTCAAATTTTAGACTTTACTCATATTTACAAATCTAGTAGAGCTATAGGTCCTATGTATCGTGGTGTTATTTGTTTTTGTTTAAATTCTTCATATTTTTCAAAAAAAAAAAAAAAAAAAAAAACGATTTCTCACTTCAGCGCCTATATTTTGGCGGTAAAATATTGCCTAACTTTGAAAGCTTCGCCTTAGTTTCGAATACAACAAAACACCTTAAAACTCCGCGTATTCTTTGAATATTACTTAAAGTATCTTCCATCCAAGTTTAAAAGTTTTTTGACGGAATTAAATAAATAAAATTAAATATTTTGGCTGACCTTCTCAATGGTCTTGCAAAAAGTATTGTAATTCCAAAAATTCATTTCACCCGATACTACCCAAGATAAAGCCAGAAGATTCCGGAAACGGTTATTTCTTCACTTTATTGTCTCACTAAGTGATGAATATCATAGTAATTTTATGCAAAATATCAGTAACCTTCTCTATGTCAATTTGTATGTCAATTTTCAAAGGCTTATTACACCTCATTTTTGCAGTGATGTTATTTCTATGTCACTATTTCAGATCAGCTGGTAGTTATATGATTGACGACTGTCGAAACGGCTTAATGACAAACGAATCATCAAACTTCGCGGGTCGCACTTCAGCAAAAGCGGCTATAAGAATCCTGGATTCTCGCCTGATTATCTTTTTTCATTGTTTTTACCTTACGCCAAATGTTTGGCCGTTTATAAAGGCGATCTTTGGGGCAAGTTTTGTTTCTGCAATTTTTACTTGAAACACATCAAAATCGGGAAGAAAATTGACAAGCGCATAAAAAAGAGCGCATGAAAAAGGAGATTGAAGAAAACGGGAAAACGATGATACATGATAGTTATAATAGAAAACTAATTATTAATTATAGTGCTAACTCGAACTTCTAAAAGAAGCAAAAAATTATTTGAGTTAGGGAGGTGTACGCTAGTATATTGACTGGAAACAAGTTCTAAGGGAAATGGATTGGTGTTCGAGGTATTACATTTCTCAATAGTAATTCGTGTGACTGATATATCGTGCCTCAAAACACGAATTATGTCAAAAACAGATATATCATTCCTCTTGGAAGATCAATTCTTCTCTAGTAGGAATTCGGCAAACAGGGAATTAATGATGCGGTAAACAAAGTCGCTAAACTCCTCACGCAATTACTGACATTATCGGCTCTGTTTACAAAGAAAAACAAACTGAAAATCTAAGATATCTAAAGTTATTTTCTAAAGCCCATAAAATCTAACTTCCCAAGTTCGTTTGATTTTGCCAACTTTGCAAATTTGGTGAAAGATCTTCAAATACAAAATGCCTGTTTTAGCTTAAAAAAATACCCAAAATATTTTTTATACCAGCATCAAGGACAGCATTTCGTATTCTAAAATCCCGAATTTCATTGCTTTATTTTGCGCAGTATTGCGTAGATTTATGAGAATCACTCTAAAAGCTGTAATGAGTTTGAAACGCGTTTGTGTTTCTTGCTCGCCTTTATTACGACTAAAAGGTTTTCATTGCATCATCTGTTGTATTTTTTAAAGCAGCTCACGTACTTAGCATTTTTTCGCAAACAAAACGTCATTGTATATAGAAAAAGAGAACTTTAATGGCAGTTATTTTTCAAAAGATGTCTCACAATCTAACATAATTCATTTTACCGCTTATTCTCTGAATGCCACTTTTATCGTAATAAACAAGACTTAGTTTTTGGAATGTTGTTGCCTCAGGCTGAATAACAATTATTTTACATGCATAGCTACTGAGAATAGCAAAAATGCACTTTTTGTTGATATTTTCAGGCCCTCAGGGAATTTAAAACTTATAAAATGGTAAAACTGTCATATCAGAAATTACGGCGAACCTTTTCAGTTATCGTGTGCAGCAATGGCTCAGACAGGCTGTCGTATCAATATCAGATTGTACCACGATAAAACCAATATGCGAACTTTTAAAAAGTTTCCAATCGAGGAGTTTCCCATATTCAAAGAAGTTATTGCTGCTAAAATGTGCCTTATTGACACATACCAAAACGAGTTCAGGGGAAAGCTGTCTGTCGAGACACTTGAGCTAGGGTATGTTGGTTATTCAAATGCCAAACATAAAATAACGAATGAGAAAGGATTAGAAGTCGGATAAGAGTCAAAGAAGCATCACAAGGACAACTGTCCCTTGTTCTATATCGCCGAAATCCAAAAACCTAGTATTGATACCAGCAAGAGAAAAGCTACCTCCATTAAAGTTGGTGAGTCTCAATTCATTCTTTGCATATGGAATTTTATTCAAATTCATATAAATAAACATCATTCACTATACAAATGTCTCTTATGCAGATTCTTCATCGAGTGAGGAAGATGTTGAAAAAACACCAAAACCTAAAAAGGCAAAGAAGAAAAAGAGTGAAAGCGAACGCGTGGATGAAATAGCATCCCGTTTAGAGAACGAAAACGGTACCAATGGCAATTGGGACCTGTCGCACTACAGACTATGGGCCGTAGCTCTGGTAAAATATTTTTTTGGTTGCTTTTTATAATGTTATATGTTTTTTTACTATAACAATTATTATTTTTATGACTTTCAGGATAGAAACCTACATCAGAGCTATACAGAACCTCCAAAATATCCACATTTTCAAAAGAAAATGAACCGCAAAGATGCCAAGACAAAGCAAACAACAAGGACAAATGCGGAAACCAATACAACCACTTCGGTAAATTATTTGTACCATTATATTAGCTTGACGGTTCAGTCGTGGATTTTACCCATTACAATTCAGGGTAATTATCTACATTGTCTACGATTGAATCAGTGAAAAAAAAATTGTGATATATTTATTTTCGAATATTCACAGGCGTAACCAGGATTAATGATATCAACAACGTAGACGTGTTAATACTTTTTTATGGAAGCTTTCCGTTTCCAACCTGCATTAGTTTGAGAAGCTTGAGGTTGGAAGCCAAAAGCTTCTAACTGATGAAAAAATATTAAACAGAGAATGTCTACGTTGTATGTGGATGTTTATTTTTATTTATTTTTATTATTTTTAGAGACGAACCGAACTTCTGTCTCAGCTAGAAACTCTTGGAGACCTTAAAAAAGAAGACGTCCTCGCCGAAGAAGAGTTCCAAGAACAGAGAAATATTGTGTTACAGCAACTAAAGGAAATAAATTGAGTTAGCACGCTAGCATATACAACTTTACCTACGGTGACCCATAAGCCAAGAAAAGGCCATCTTTTTTTTTAGGAATCCCAGAATCCCTTATCCCAGAATCCCAGAATCCGGATTCTAGCAATATGGATTCTGGGATTCTGGGATTCTGGGATAAGGGATTCTGGGATTCCTAAAAAAGGAATCAGGTTTGGATGGTAGAAAAAAAAAATGTGCCTTATGGGCCACCGTATATACATATCCCTAATTTCCCTACGTCAAGCAAAATTTGAAGCCACGCATGTACATAAGTAGAATTTAGACATTGATTTTCTTTTTCTTTTTCAAATCAAACTAATTTCTAAGAAAAATTTCAAGTGCAAGCTTGAGCATTTTCACACAGATCGCAAACGGTGTCAAAGAAACACAAAATAATCTACTTAATTTTCAATGCAGCATACATTTTAGTTTTTTGTTAATTATTGTTTTGACGTAGGACACCAATTTTTCAAATAAAGATGTATATTTCAATAGGCCAAGCAATAAATATATATTTTCAGTTTCAGTTTCATTTTTTTTAAATTTTGATTTTGAAAATAATGATGACAATTTTAAGTCTAAGGCAATGAAGTAAAAACATTACATTTTTAAGTCCTCTTGCACTAATTAGGGGCAAAATTGCATAAATAAGACTATGGGGTGCAAGGCGCTAACATTGAAATGGAGTGATTTTATTCAGACTGCATCAAAGAAAAAAACGGCTATTCTGTTAGTACTATTGATAAAGAACAAAATAAAACAATTTATTTAGAGATGTTCACGGGCCAAGTAAAAGCACTTCAAAACCAGTTGAAAGATAGAGTGAAGTCGCTTAACCCGTGAAATTAATATTAGAGTGATTTTCATCCGTCTGTGAAATAGTTAGTACACTAATAGAGGATAGTAGACACTAATTCCATTGTTTTCTTTTGTGTCTATATGACTATTATAGGCAAACTACTAGTAACTATTTTACAGACGGATGAAAATCACTCTACTTGTTAAAGTGTAATAGTCAAATAGACACCAAAGGAAACAATGGAATTAGGGTCTACTAAAGCGTATTAGCCTAATATCTATTTCACGGGTTTAGTGACTTCACTCTATGTCTTGTCTTATAACACTTTGTTATTCGAATAATGAATATTTTTTATTCATTAAAAAAACAAACATATATCATCGGTATCCGCAGTGCCTGTACATATTTCGAATTTGAACTGTCGTGATATTAAAAAAGGATAATAAAATAAAAGTCTGCATTTCTTTCACTGGAGCAACCATGTAGAGGATGTCGTTGTCCCTAATGTAATGTTTCGACAGTGCAAATACTTCTTCGATCGGATTCAGTTCCGGGCTATATGGTGGCAAAAACAAAATATGTGCACCAGTGTTTCTTATTAGTGCTTCCACTTCAGGTATGTGATGAGCTGCATGGTTGTCTGCAAATACAGTTATGGTCATCATTATTATAATTGTTGTTGTTGTGGTTGTTGTTGTTGTTGTAGTAGTAGTAGCAGTAGTAGTAGTAGTAGTAGTAGTAGTGAGTAGTAGTGAGTAGTAGTAGTAGTAGTAGTAGTAGTAGTAGTAGTAGTAGTAGTAGTAGTGAGTAGTAGTAGTAGTAGTAGTAGTAGTAGTAGTAGTAGTAGTAGTAGTAGTAGTAATTGGTGAAAAAGAAATGCATGTTGAATGCAATAATAATAATCAATATTAAACTTTTTTTTACAGTGCATCGAAAGAATGTCTTACCCATAACTACCACCGAATTTGAATTGTAGCCATTATAGGGTAAGAGTGATGGCACAACGTTTTTCCTTAAAAACCGTACGAAACGCCGACCATTAAAATTTGTGTTCTTCATCCTTACGGCTAATATACCCGACTCGAATGAAATGGCAGCCATAACAGTAGTACGAGGGCCTTTATTTCCCACGTAAGGACCAGTCGCAGGTAATCCACGAAATTGACGGCCATAATTTCTTGCGATAGAGCAATCCTATAAGAAACCAAAAATTTGATCAATAACTTAATAAATTTTGAGAAACAATACAACAATTTTATAACAATATATGTTTCGGCATGCAGTATTATACGTTGTTTTGTGATACGATCGCTTATCCTTACATAAAAAGATTCATCAATGAAAACGAGTTCCTCAGGACGATAAACAGACACTGTCTGATGGAACAGATTGACCAGATCATATCTTTTTCGTAATGCAATCCTTTTCAACTGTAAAGAAAAGACAACAACAACATTTAATAACGTGAAAAGCTACAGAAGTGTTATAGAACCTGCAAAAATATCAACTTACTCGTTTATACGAAAATCCATGGTATCTAAGCAGAAGACGAAGACTTTCTGCTTCACATGCCGACCCAGTTACCGTAGTCAAATGTTGAATCATCTCTTTCACATATGCATTTGGGTTCCTGAGCACGTACTCCATCACCACATTGATTTGTGGCGGTGCTAAAACTTGAGAAATGTTAATTCTTCCTATTTTGTATGGTGATACATCTGCGTACACTGTAAATCGGTTGATAATTCTACGGACAGTAGCACTCGATATATCAAGATTTCTAGATATCCACTGTATAGGATATCTCAGACCATAATACATCCTTACAATACACCATCTGATATCTTTGCTGTACACCATTTTGCCGTCTCTTCTCAATACTCAGTCACTAGTCAACATGTCTGAAGCATTGTATTGTCCTAAAGAATGTCATTATTACCACCATATAAACTTCTGGGTGGTACTTGGGACAATAAGATGAATGTAACTGCTTTATCGTTTTTAACACTTTTATTTATTACGTATTTCTATCTAAGAAAAGATTTAGCTGTGACCAAAAAAAAAAAAAAAAAATGAAAAAACAAACTTGCCTGGGTATCGTTCTGTTTTGCTTTTCTTTTATAATTGATTTCTTTGCCGAGAAAAAGGCTAAAATATCAGCTTAAAATCTGTCAACAAAGAAAGACACAAACATGCCCTTCAAACCCATTACTGTGATTCTCATAAATTCTTTTGTTTTCTATTGTGTTTATCTGTTTATTACGCTTAATAACTACACTTTGTTCCACGGGTTATTGAAAACCACTCTATGTCTTTCAAACACTTAAATTCTTGGCCTTATAACAATGCTAACACGTGCTTCCTATTCGCGATTTTTTTGGTTTTATATTAACATTTCAGTGCAAATGAACGTTGAAAAACACGGTAAACGGTAAGAAGTTTGCTAATAAAAATCTATTTCTGAATGCATATGCCATAAGAAAAATATAAGTTAGCGTGCTAACCAAAATTACTTTGTTTTACTTTACACCTTTCATCAAGGTTCAAGACAAAGCTAAAAACAAAGCTTTATGACAACCATTGTATTCTATTGTAACCGGTGCCATAGCAACTGTCAGTAACGTTTGATGGAAATACAAAAGACATATATATATATGAAATTCTTACAATTGCAGAATTTTTTTGGATAGGTGTATATATATATTCATTTTTTTGCCCTTTAGGATGATAAGTATGAAGACCTACTAGTACGTCTTGAAAAACTGGAGAAAAAGCAGTCCACTTCAGATATGCAGTCAAGCATTAACCATGCCAAATTGGTTGAGAAAAAGAGGCTAGCAGAAGTCTTTTCATGCTCAATTTGTATTGGAACTCTAAAATTCCTTGCAGTTGTTGACAAGGAATGCAAACGAATCATTGGTTGCAGTGTTTGCATCAAAAAGCAGAGCGCCAAATGATGACAACAATTACACAGAACTGAACATCCCAGATCTTGAAGCACTGCTTGAAAGAGAGGATTCGGACCATGAATTTGACCTCCCAGCATTTTAGATGCATGTGGTTTTAGTCTAGGATTGCTCTAGTTGTAGTTTGGAAAAACAAATTCTGCAGATTGCTTTACACCATCATCGTGAAACAGAAGTACTTGTTGTAGTTTCCATTTGTGTTGTTGCATATTTTTAACTTCTGTTGTTTTATGTTTTAAGTGGTTACATATTTCCATCTTTGTTTTTCAAGTGACTAATTATAGAACTTAGAATGACAAGGAAGAACTATTGTTAGAAAGCAACTGAAAAACTGGGGTCTTTTTATCGTGCTGCTTCTTGATAAGCTAGTTCCTTCTATCATTCTATATATTAAGACAATTGTCCATGTTTACCTTTTATGTTGTTTCTCTAACCAATAATGTTCCACAGTTAGGAGTTAGGTAACTGTGATTCCACTTATATATGCTGTTCATATTCAATGGCTAATTTGTAGTCCCAGAAAACATTTATACCTTCTCAATAATAATAATAATAATAACTTTATTATTTATAAAGCGCCTTTCCTGGTGCTCAAAGCGCTGAATTACAAAAATATAATCGAACTAAAACCTATTATACCTATTATGCTAAAAAAAATACTATATTTATATCATTTTCTCTAGTAAAATCTATACTTAATTAAAATAAGCTAACCTAAATAAGTACGTCTTAAGCTGTTTCTTAAAAATTTCAACAGACTGACTATTCCTAATGTTAATAGGAAGTGAATTCCAAATTTGTGGAGCATTAATTGAGAAGGCTCTATAGCCATACGTCTTAAGATTATAACTGCGAGTTTCTAGTAAATTCTTTGTGGAAGAGCGAAGAGAACGAGACGGCTTATATGGCGAGATAAGATTTCTAATATAACATGGTGCTAAATCGTTCAAGGCTTTGTAGGTAATGAGAGCTACCTTAAATAGAATACGTTGCTTAACAGGCAACCAATGCAAATCAATTAATGATTGCGTAATATGATCAAATTTCCTAGTCATTGTGATAAGCCTGGCAGCTGAGTGAAGAACATGCTGGAGTCTGTCTAGGAGATTATTTGGCAGGCCGTATAATAGTGAATTGCAATAGTCAATCCTAGAAATTACAAATGCCTGAACAAGTTGTTTAGTGTCCTCAACATTTAAGTATCGCCTAATGCGAGAAATACATTTGATGTGATAATAGCATGACTTGCATACAGCCATTATTTGACTGTCCATCGACATAGTGTTATCAAAAACGATGCCAATGTTTCTCGCAACGGGAGAGGGCTTGATATATTCATCTCCAACTAGTAAGTTGTTAAACAGAGGACTTGGGCGATGACTAGCTCTTAACACTAGTAGTTCTGATTTATCATCATTTAGTTTGAGTCTGTTGCCTAACATCCAGTTACTAATGGAGTGTATACAAGCTTGGAGTTGCTCTGTTCTCACATCCATATGGCCAGGTATGGAAGGCTGAAACGACAAATAGACTTGTGTATCATCTGCATAGAAATGATAGGTCATATTGTGGTAGCTCATGATGTCAGCGAGCGGAGAAGTGTACAGTGAATAGAGAATTGGTCCAAGTACTGACCCTTGTGGAACTCCACAGCTTAACACGTGGTCATCAGAGGTGTGTCCATCCAAACTAACATGCTGCGTCCTAGCGCCAAGGTAGGAACAAAACCAGGAAAAGGCCTTCCCAGTAATACCATAACGGTTATAAAGTCTGTTCAGCAGTATATTGTGGTTGACAGTATCAAAGGCAGCTGAAAGATCAAGCATCAGCAGTAGGACACAGCCTTTTTCATCAACAGATCGAAGTATGTCATTGTGAATCTTAAGTAGTGCAGTCTCTGTGCTATGATGACGTTTATACGCTGACTGAAGTTTTTCATCCAAATTGTTAGTCATAATGTAACGGTCGAGTTGAGATGCAACAGCCTTTTCCACACATTTTGATATGAATGTTAAGTTAGAAATAGGTCGATAATTGTGCAAGATTTCATTATCCAACGATGGCTTCTTAATGATGGGAGTGACAGCAGCTCTTTTTAATTGTGAAGGGACCACGCCCTGGCATAGACTCAAGTTGGTGATTCTAGTAATAACAGGCAATAAAATGCCAAAACAGTCCTTCATTAGTACAGCAGGTAGAGGATCAAGATAGCAGGATTTGAATGAGTTGCCAACCAGTTTGGATAAGTCATATTCAGTGATAGGAAGAAACTCACTCAGCTCAGAAGGACAGGGAAGAGAGTCCATAAAGGGATTTTCAACATTCAGACATCTAACATTGAGATTTCCCTTGATTACAGTGACCTTTGTAGTGAAGAAGTCAGCAAACCTATAACAAAGTTCAGTAGGACTTGTATATGCTGGGAGAATGCGGTCAGCTTTGCGATGTAGTAGCTTGCCAACGGTCTTGAAAAGCACCCTCTGATCATGTTGGTTTTCTTTGATTAAACTAGAGTAGTACTCCATTTTTGACTGCGTTAACATGTCATTGACGATCTTGCACTGCTTGACATAAAGATCCCGGTCGATCTCAGATCTAGATTTACGCCACTTTCGTTCAAGCTTCCTCCTCTTCGATTTTTGAATTGAGATGTTGTTTGAGTACCACGTTGCATTAGGACGGATAGTAATAGAGCGTGTTTGTAAAGGTGCATGCTCATTCAATAGATACAGCAGATCTTCATTGTATCGATCAACAAGTTCAGTAAGATTAGCAGATGAATCATTTGATGTTAACAAGGAAGAGTTTTTAATATCTTGGCGGAATTTTTCCGTATCAACTGATCTTATTTTCCTGAAAGTTATTTCCTTCTTCGTGTTAGGTGGCTTTTTGATTAATAGTTTGCATAGAACTGGAAGGTGATCAGATATCAACAAGTTATTTACAGAGAGGTCACTTACAATACTGTCATCAGCTCTAGTTATGACGAGGTCAAGCATATGATTGCATTTATGCGTTGTTGTATTTACATGCTGGGCCAAATTGAAGGACTGCAGTAGCTGAACGAATCTTCTGGCGGTTGAATCGTTATCATCATCAACGTGAAAATTAAAATCACCAGCGATGAGTAAGGAGCAAGGACTAGTTGCCAACAGTTCTAGAAAGGTTGTAAATTCATTAAAGAACAGTTCTAAGGTAATCCTGTTAGACGATGAAGGAGGAGGACGATAAACGGTGACAATTCTTAGACTAGCTCCCATATGATTAATATTCACATCAGAAAATTCGAAGGAATTATATGATATTCCGTCAAGTTTTTGTGTTGTCACATTGAAAGATTTCTTGTATAAGAGAGCAACGCCACCACCTCTAGATCCACGAGGTACAGAGTACAGAGTATAGCCAGTAGGACAAAGATCACGGATAATAATATCATCAGTGTCATTAGATTTAAGCCATGTCTCAGTCAATGCCATAATATCAATATTATTGTCAACAATAAAATCCTTAAGGATTAACGTCTTATTTAGGACAGACCGGGCATTCAATAGGCAAAAAACAGATTTCCCAGTACTAGTGTTGTTGCAGCAAGAACGATATTTTTTACTACCATTAGTTTCAATGTCAATAGAGATTAGATTACCAAGGTTAACAGAGCCAGGTTTGTAAGGATCATTAGGTGATATTGAATCTCCAACAATAGGACAATTGTACTTGTAGTAACAGTCCAGTGGATTTGGATATATTTGCATAGGGCGCAAAAAACAACCATTTTGAAAACTTGGATGAATATTATTCGAAGTAGGTAAATTTGAAGATTCACCAAGACCACGATGATAATACTTTCCGTAGCCTTGTGCGACAGAGATCTTTCTTGAGATATTTTTGCCAGACCTGCATCCACGACGAAAAGATCGCGCAATACCAATGACTTTCAATTTCGCCCACGTCTTGGTGTCAACTCTTGAGGTTTTACAAAATTCAGCTAAAATCAGCTTCAAATTTGAACTAGAATATACGAAATTCATAGTCCAACTGTTCAATAAGGCTTTGCAGCACGAAGAAGTATCATAAAAGTAAAAAAAATACTAAAACGTCGTAAAAATCTAAGAGCTAAAATTTGTTCATGTGCAGCCAGTGAGGCGCATCAATTAACTATCATTACCAACTCATCATGCAATCATGTGAACTATCCCGGCCCTCCTCCACAAGTGTCAAAGTATGTGTATTTTCTGGAACTACACACTGGTAAAAATGTTAGTTTTTTCAAAATACAGTGACATGAAAAGCATCACTAAAAAGCTATTAAACATTGATTTTAAGATAGATATGATGGACTTATTTTGAAATGATTCAAAATTATTATTATAACCTATTCTGGAAGGTATATATATACAAGCAGCATTATAAAATTTATAGCCAATATTCATAGCTGTATTAAGTTGTTTATTTTGCATGAAATAAAATCATTAGTTGTGTTATAGTCAAAACTTCTGATAATGATGAGCTTGGCTTTAACTGAGCATCAGTGTTATTTCATAAAACTTAATAACAGCTAGAATAAAAGCTTCATCTCTTCCCTGCATAATATCAGAAAAAAATTCCTCAAAACTTGGTTGTAAACTCTTAAACATGTATTTTCTGGATTCCAATAAATCTTCTCTAGTTGATAATGGATCATAACCTACAGAAGCATCTCTTGTTAAAACACCACCTCTCTCTTCATACATCCTGATTACTTCTGCTGTAGTAGGAATTTGATGTACAGCAAGTTTCACAGCTCTGTCTGTCTGTTGCATTCTTTCATAAGGTACACAGCCATTTGGCCCTAAATTTAAACAGTGCACACTTTATTTCATGAGTTTATCCTAGCTGTTAATCCCACAAGGATAAAACAAGATTGAGTATTTTTTTTCATAGAGCAAAAGTTTAATAAAACACTGCTTTAGCAAAGTTTTGAAAAACCAACAAAATAAAATTAGGTAATTAAGTATAATTATTTATTTTTAATATATTTTTTTGTCTTTATAGCTTTTAAAAGTTCAGTTTTAAAAGTTTGTTTACATATTTATATATTTATATTTTGCTTATAATTTTGATGTACATAATATTTTGAAGTTGCAGATTGTTTTTTAGTACAAAAGAAGTCCTATTTAACTTTTGAAAATATAATGATATATTTGGTCTTTTCAGCATTCAAATTGATATTTAGAGCAAAAATGGATAATCCAATCTCTTTTGAACCAATTTTAACCTCGGTTCGATTTTATTAGAATTACATACATTTATTTTAAAAATATAATAGTGTTTTAAATTGCTGCCTGGCCAGGTGGAATTTGACTCATTTTTCTTTCCCCAGGGTAGGAAATGTTATCAAAAATTATGGAAAAAATACACCTCACAATATGCTCGATGCTCGACCCCCCACCCCCCTACCCAACCACCATCTCCTATTGGGCTTAACATGATACAGGTATCTATTATTTATATCTTTTAAATTGTAATTTCATTTGTTTTTGTAATAAGATTGTCATTAAAATATTAAACTCACAAATATACAAATACGTACATATACAGTTTTTTAAATTTAATTGTTAACATTGCAATTTAGTTCATTGCAGTTCAGTTCAAAGAGTTCAATAAATAACTTTTTTAATTAATTAAAATTAGTGCTTACCAGGTATGGAGTGATGATTCCAAGACAATACAAAATTTCGAGTTCCTACATTGGCAGTATGTAAAGTTACTCAAGAATTAGCAAACACGGCCGCTGGATTCTCTGTATCTAAACAATCGCTTTCCATGAGTGTTCGGATTGCTTTTTTAATAGGATAGTTTATTCTGGAGTTTACTTCAGGCCACAATCGCTTGGCTCGATGATTTATAACTGACGTAGTTTGTCTCCATGGTAGCCTTTTGCGGTCACCTCTTTTGCTTTTCAAAAGTTCTTGTACAAAAATGCAAAGGCAAAATTCTGATCCATGATCGACCCTGATCCGTTAATTCTTCACGTTACTGTAAAGATTATAATGATAAATGGACAGGGAAAGGCCGAAGCTGGAATGGATAATGGTGGAGTCTTCAGAGATGCTTTATCTGCTTTTTGGCAAGAACTGTATGATTCAAGTACAGTAGGTGACGAAGAACGTGTCCCATGTCTAAGGCATGATTTCAAACAAGCTGAATGGGAGGCAGTCGGACGCATCATAGTGAAAGGCTTCCTACAGCTTGGATACTTTCCTTTCAAGATAAGCAAATGCGTGATGACAGCTATTATCTTTGGCGAGGATGAAGTCGATGGAGACTTGTTGTTAAGCTCTTTCTTGGGTTACCTTGCAAAAGATGAAAGAGATCTCGTCAAGTCCACTATGGAAAATATCTTAGATACAGAGCAACAAGACGAATGGCTTGATTTTCTTGAAAGATTTTCATGCAAGAGTGTTCCACAACAACCAGGGCAAGTAAAGGAGCTGATGATGGAATTGGCGCACAAGGAGCTAATTCAAGGTCCCAAGTACGTTATCGATAGTTGGTGAAGACCTTGTGTTCAACTCAAGCAGCTCCAAGATTTTAAATCTGTTTCTTCGTTAGCAAATTTGCAGCTCCATCATCTGGCCCAGAGCGCGAATCCTATGGGTATCTGCAAAGATGCATTCGGGGCTTGGATAACACCATGCTACTGAAGTTCTTGCGATTCTGTACCGGTGCAGATGTCCTGTGTACCAGGGAAATAACAGTCAATTTTACTGCCATGGACGGTGTAGGTAGATGCCGGTGTAGGTAGATGCCCTGTGGCGCACACTTGTGGTCCACTGTTGGAACTGCCGCGCACCTACGTGTCGTTCCCCAACTTTCGAGAAGAGATGAATAACATCCTTAATTCAGGGATGTGGGACATCGATTTTGTTTAGATACTATTGTTAGCATCACTCTGCAAGTTTGAAGCTCCGAGAATACCGTACGGCCAAAAGTAATGTGAAAGCGAATGTAGCATGTTATTTACTTTATTTACTTCAACTGTTGAGTTTCTGTTACATCAAAAGCAAGATATTCCCAAGATGGAAGCACTGCATGGCGTGCAATTTTTGAATGCCGCCGTTTCCTTTTCTCGTTTAACTATAGAGAGCAAACAATCCACTCACCTATTGGGTGAGTTTTTTTTTACGAAGCCAAAGTTACAGTCCATTTTCAGTTCAGGACATGTTTGGGCGGATTTGAAAGCACTATGATGGCGCTTCAGTGTAATGATCTTTCAAAGCGTCATGGCGTTGCGTTGTAAGATTTTTATGATTAACTAATGAAATTAAAGTACATTGGCTTTCCATTTTAATCTTAGCAAAGTCTCTCTCGTGGTGATAAGGACACGCACGGCCAGGAATCACATGAAAGAGACTATGCTTCGAGTAATGGGAACAAGAAGTTTAATTATTTTACTAAATAGTGATTTTACTAGCTAATAGGTAAATTTATATCATTTAAGCTTAAAGTTGTATTTAAGTTGTTAATCTAAGAAGACTAAAGAACATGAATAAAACCCACTGTTTGTAATTTAAACGTCTTTGCATTGTCGGTTTCTATCAACTTCTACTGCACTGTAAGGGCCCAAAAATTCGAAACCGAATGGGAAGTGCTGTAACTCTGAACCTTATCTTTCCTTTACCAAAGATTTCATTTCTAAACATCATTTTATTTCTAAATATTGTCAAATGCATCCAACAAGGGGCATTTTTGAGGCATTTCCAATTGGTTTTCTTCCATTATATATGTTGCTAACTCGTTAAAGTCTTCGTCACATCCGTTTTCCTCTGCTTTGATGGTGCACATTTCTTCTGCAAGTTCTATATCATCTAGGGATACTGGGATCTTGTAATCATGTGACCCCATTGTTTCTGGCATAAAAAACAATATGTCGGGTCGACCTGGGGGAGACTCTGGGTTGGAAGAGGGTCTTATGTTGTGCACATTCCACAACTTTGCAGCTCTATAAAGTTCATCTCTTAAGATATGCATGAAACAAAACCTTAAAAGGCACTCGCATTGAATGATATCATCATCAGAATAAATTCAACTGTCCCTCATGTCCTTAAAGTAATTAATCCACCAGTCTGTACACCCTTTCCGCAACATACCCCACCAAGCTTCTACTCTTTGGTTTGAAACAGATTTACCATATATGAAACTGTTTTTTACCATGCAAACGTCAGACGAAAAGTGGAAAAACCGTTGAATTGCATCAATAGTGACATTTTCTGTACCTCGATCAGCCCTGATTGTCATGGCAGTTCCTTTTAGCTGCTTAACACAATCAACAAAGTATTGGCCTACAATCGATGGGTCATTGTTTGTGGAACCTACCTCTAGCCACAAAATACGCTGGCTAAAGCCATCTATACCGCCATGGATACAAAACCCAAAGGGTTTAAGAGGCTGTCTCTGTAAGAACCACCCAGTCATTTTCGCTTGAAAAATAATTTTTGCTGAAACCCTGGGGACTGAAAGGCTTTAGTAATACTAGAATAAAAACGGGTTTGGTTTGGTTCAAAACGGTTTTGATGTTATGCTAGAAGCCATTTAGTAGTTCGGCCCGTTTGGCTCTGAAACAGCGTTTCGAAAATTGAAACATAGCCATGTTTTGCAGCGCTGTAAAATATTCAATTCGCATCGAAACATAAATAAATATACATCAATATCTTTCTTATTTTCTCTAGTTTACTCCTATGGTAATAATTCGTACATGAGTTTACTAATTAAGTCGCAATTCTACGTATCATGACCTATACTAATCGCTTTCTCGAAAAGTCTCAAAATAGCCTCAAATTAGACCGTAATATCAAAAAATTGGGGCGTAGTTGATACTTCTAACCTTTGCAGCTCAAAAGTACAATGCTTCATTTGATCTTTGTATAAAAATCAGATGTACGATTTTTGATTTTCAAAAGTTATGTCCACTTGAAGTAGCACGCCTCGTAACTTTTCGCTATTTCAAGCTTATGTAAATGTCATCTTATTCGATCACAATTTGTAAAAAATACAACTTACTTGCTCCAGAGGAACAGCATTTCTCCATCTCCAGACTTTGCTTAATACCCCAGAGGGATGAATTTCACTTCAGGTCCATTAAACGGCCACTGAATAGGTTTTAAAAGTTTGTATTAGTGCAAACACGATGAGCTGATTGTTGACAAACCACACTCGTAGCCAATAGTCCACCTTTCGCATTGAATAATGCGTTCAGAGAGCCGTGGCTTCGAAACATAAATAATAACGTCTCTCAGCATTGTACTGTAGAAAAAACGGGACGTTAATTTGCTGTAAAAGTACTCTATTTACCTGTAAATTCAGGCAACAAGACGTCAAGTTCAATGTCCACCATGATTTACCGTTTCCTCGGAGGTTCGATTATAGTTTCATGTGTAAAACCGCAGGCTCTTACCGCGGGCCCCACATAGTTTCGAAAGGAATTCGAAATAATAAATGTTGCAGTCAAATGATGATTGTAATATGTTTATTACTAGTTTGCGTTTTGAAAGAGATGGAGTCTAAATGTTTATTTGAATCTAGAGGAGACTCTTGTTGTTCTGAGTCTTGTACTGCATTGATCAAGCTGTCAACCATTCCAGAATATGAGATTATCATCAACAGGTGTTCTTTACCACTCGACCTTTCTACGAATCAAATTGAACAGCTTTGGATTTGTAAGAAGCACAGCGATGACTTGACAAAATACTGGAGACCTCGTATAACATGTCAGTATCCACTGCATTCTGGTCCAAAAAGCAAACTAAGTACTAGGAATGGGATTACTGACGAGGTATCAAGACAAATTGATACGATTTATGGAAAACGTGTCCCTGTAGGATCTCGTAAGTAAGATGTGGCATTTGAATTTCTTTATTGAATATAACTCGTAAGAAGTGTGTCTTTTAGGTTGCGGGGGAGGTGGGGAATGGAAGGTAATATTGAAAATATTAAAAAATGAATAAAACATTTCTTACTACCATCTCTTTACCTTATTCCAATTAAGAACGCGAATGAGGGTGTTTTATTTTTGAATATGATTATCTGATTTGTCAATACAAAGCAGTCTGTACTGTGCATATGCTGTCATCATTACTGAAACCGATTTGATAGTATTTTCATTCATGCAAATATTAAGCATTCTTTTTGTATTAAAATACATTTTTTATCTATTTGTTTTCAGTGATTTGCGTTTCATGTTTCAATCGACACAAATTGAAAGTTACCGAGAACAGGGCGTGGATGCAGGAGCAGGCCACAGAGGATATGGAAGATGAATTTATTAGGTGATTTTATATATTCAGTTATAAATTATGATTGCATAATGAAATGAAATTGCATGCGAGGCGTAACCATGGCAACCTTTTATATTTCTTATTAAATAAAATCGTCACAATAGTGGCCAATTTATTCCATCAAAATTGTGTGTCTACTGTCTCTTCTTCAAACGAATACGTCCCCAAGCTGAGTTAGCTGACGAACCTGATGATAATATGTTAAGTAATAACGCGAAGTAAAAAATCAGGTATAAATCGATGATTGCATAATGAAATGCATTTTTTAGCCCGTCATTCTAAAATCAATGGCTTCAAACATGACGTCATGCTATTCATAAGAGAATAAAGGACGAATTCGAATCGTTCGATTATTAAAGGGGGGGGGAGGATGGGAATTTGTTTTGTGCTCGATATCATTTTCTCCTTAGAGGCGGTGTATGAACTTTTTTTCCGATTTGCACGATATTTTTTTGACACTTTTTGCCCCTTACTCCCACCCATCAAGCATCTAATAGCCGATCCCTAACTCAAAGGCAGTGGCTTAAATAGCATATCATATGTGACGTCATAGACTCAAGCGCGCAACCAGCTAAGCCGTGTCAAATGAGTCAAAGTGACTTTTGATTCAAAAACTGTATGGATTTCCAATCACAGTATCCGGCCTCGCCTTAAATGATATTTTTATGTCTTCTCTTGTATAGACTAGCCAAACGCATCGGAGCTATGAAGCTGGAAGCTCTGCCTACAACTCCTTGTGCAACACCTGTGTCAAAAGCCGCATCGAAAACAGCTGATTGGACTTTTGGGTGCAATATTGGACAAGACAGCCAAAGTTCAGAAGATGAACAAACTGTGAGTTCCGGTGGCTCGGCAATGTCAGCTTTCAATGATGCCATGGAGAAACTAAATCAAGTGGCAACCAGCGCTGATAGAGTTAGCCCATTGACGTTTCAGCTAAAAACACAATGGGATGAAGCAAAAGAATACGAAAAGGAAGTGTGTATAGATAAGGCAATTGAAGCCTGCAGTTTGGTGTGTGATATTATAGCTCCAAAAGCTGGCCCAGAGCTTTTGAAATCCTGCTGCCGTCAAAATGATGATACTCATGAAGACCTCGTACCATTGATGCAAGCTTACAGCAAAGCTCCGACAAGAAACGTTAAGACTCAGATTCTAAGCTTATATGCATATAGATATCCAGCACGGACACTTCAAAGAATTCATGAGCCATACGAGCGATTGACAGAATGGCAAATCCGTCGAGCAAGAGCTCATGCTAAAGAACGTGGCCCGGGTTTATTGGTAGAAAAATCTAAATTTCACCGAGTGCGATTACCAAGAGTAAAACTAGACCACTTCATTGATTTTGTGAACAGGCCATACTTTTATCAGGATGTAGCGTTCGGCACAAGGAAGCTTGTACTCAGCAGCGGCGAGAAAATAGAAATGCCAAATGTCATTCGCAAAGTTACAAGGTCAGCAATGATCAAGCAGTACCTTCAATTCTGCACAGAAGAAAAAGTTGAGCCTCTAAGCCGCGCAACTCTTTTTCGCATACTCGAGGTGAGAGAAGCTTCTCAACAGAAGTCACTGAGTGGCTTGGACAACACAGCAGCGGATGGTTCAGCGGCATTCGAAAGATTGCATGGAATCGTAGATGAGCTTGATCAAATAGGGCTGGATAGACAAGAGGCAGATAAATTGCGGGAATCCCTTGCAAATGCCAAGAAGTATTTTAAAACGGAGTACCAAAATCACTGTAAGGATACTGAAAGCCAATGCGCAGATCACTGTCGCAAATTTGGATTCAGCGATCCAAGCGATCCAGACTTGCAAGAAAAATGTGCACATCAGCACGTTCTGCGATGTCCTCAGTGTGATGACATATATTCATGTTTACAGAAAATCAACAAGATTGTCAAGGATGGCAAAGAATTGAGTTTCTACAATAAAGATCATCAAGATGACCTGCTGTATGACATACAGAAAGCATTAGATGCTGTCGACAAGTGGAAAGGTCACATCATGAGGTCTGTTAACCAAGAACTTGCAAAACAAGATATCATCGCAGACCTTGACCAAAGCTCATCTCTCCTTATAGTGGACTGGGCAATGAAGTTCTTACAAGTGCGCTTTAGAGAAAAACAGAATGATTGGTACGGAAAGAGAGGACTGAGCTGGCACATCAGTAGCGTGATATCAAGAAACCAGTCAGGCACAGTTGATGTCATTTCTTACGCGCACCTATTTGATCAGTGCACACAGGACTGGTACGCAGTCAGCTCAATTATTGAAGACCTAATCAAGGAGTTGAAAGTCAAGAATCCTACTTTACAAACAGTATTTCTAAGGTCAGATGAAGCTGGCTGTTACCATAACAATTGTTTGATCGCTGCTCTGAGGGATATTGGGAAGAGAGTTGGAGTTAATGTTCAAGGTTATCATTACTCGGAACCACAAGCTGGTAAGGACATATGTGATCGTATTTTATGCCCAATGAAGCATGCTATCCGTACATATAGCAATGAAGGCCACGATGTTCTTACTGCCGTGAACATGAGAGACGCGTTATTGCAACACCCCGTAAAGGGAACATTAGCTGCAGTAAGCACTGTCGATGAATCCAAGAAGACCCTTTCAATCAAGAACATACAGGATTTCAGCGCCTATCACAGCTTCAATTATGAAGAGTCTGGCATCAGAGTTTGGAAATGCTACGGTATTGGCAAAGGCAAGGTAATACCATATAAGGATATTTATGTTAACCACCAGGGACCAACAGAACTTCAAACAAAGGAATCAGAAGCTTTCTATGATTCCCCTGCAAAGCGCGAGCTAAAGCAGCATCTACAAGCAGAGAAAACAACTAAGACTAGCGAACAACTATTCGAATGTTCTGTTGCTGGTTGTGAAGAAGCCTTTGAAACCTTTGCGCAAGTACAGCTTCACCTTGACGTCGGAAAACACAGCATCAAAGCAATGAATCAGTATGATGAGATAAAACGAGACTGGGCACTCAAATTCTCATCTGTAGACACCACAGAAACCCAAAAAAGCTATCCATCTGATGACAAAAAGAGAAAGAAATCTAAGAAACGCAGCACCGCAAGCTCACGTCTACAGAAAGGATGGGCACTTAACAAACCTAGAAGTAACGCCAGGTTTTCAGACAAAGTGAGAGACTATCTTACAAAACAGTTCAACATTGGAGAAAGAACAGGAAGAAAAGCCGATCCTGCTTAAGTTGTGATTGATATGAGAAGTGCCAAAGATGAGTCCCATGAACGCCTATTTACAAGATCAGAGTGGCTGACCAAGACCCAAATTCAAGGATTTTTTTCAAGAATGGCAGCAGCACGTCGCAAACAGCAGGGTCTTACCGGGCTGTCGTTAGATCAAGAAGAAGATGTCCAATGTTCACAAGAGGATTCTGAGAGACAGGAGCTGATGGATATGCTTAATCAGGAAATAAACGTTAATCATCCAATTTGTTACGATACGTACGACTTATGCGAACGTTACCACAGTAAAACCCTCAAGAATTTTGATGTGGCCATGTTAAAGACAATCTGCAGTTATTTTGAGATCTCTTTTAAGTCAAAAGATAAAAAGCAAGTACTTATAGACAAAATTTCAGACATGATCAATGACTGCGAATGTGTACGCGCTTCCTTGAGCAATCCCTAAATGTCGTAAATCACCCATGGCAAGCTTTTTAACATTCATTGTTCAAGTTGGATGGTGGGAGTTCATCAGACTCCGCCAATGCCTTACCTCGTATTTACGCCTTGATGGTTTATCATAGCTGTAAATACTATTTTATCCCCCCACCCCCATCCCCTGATAGATTTCTTGTTCTGCCCCTGTTACACGTTGCCAGTGAGCAAATTGTGCGGCGATTTTGAGTGTGACCGGTTTCAGCAGCGTTTTTACCGCGATATCCTCTTTTGAACATGCCTGAAACTTCACTAAGATTTTGCTACGATAATGAGTCGCCATGAAATTTCCGTAAAAATCGCCACTGAAATGATCACTGCAAAAATCGCCTCAGACCTTTAGACTTCTTGATATTCGTAATCAAGATATAAGATCGGCTTGAACATCCGTGAGCGGAGTTTGGTGGGGCTTCGTTTCCAAAATAGCTGGTGGTTTGTTGGAGTATTTACGAATCACTTCAATTTTAGTGAAAAATTATTTCTCCGCGAAAGAATTTGCTTGCTGCGCCATAACGCACGCGTTCAAGCAGGTGAACAAAATAAGAACATAACAGCTGAGGACAAAAACTCTTGTTGCGCCGACTGTTGTACCGTATGCACAGAGTGAGCGTCATCAGGTCGTGCGTCGCGTTATGCAAGTATCACTGTAGTGGCGTGTTGACAAGTATTCCACACGAGGCAAGCTTATAGCCAAGGTTTGACGCCTATCTGTTCCGGCGTTTAGGGTATCCAGCAAGGCTCTATTTTATGCATTTCGGATCCAAATCTTAATTGCATTGTTCAATTTTTGAGGAGTGTCCTTGCTCACAGTTGTAATTGTAAGTCCACTGATCCACTTGCTATATGTTTATAAGAAGACAATTCGGTGTCAAGCTAAGTGTTAGTCTCGCAAAAAAGAGAGGGTAGTAGTCTGGGGTCGAGGTTATACGTATATACTGGTTATAAAGCTAGGATAGTGTAAACCTTGTACATAAGGGACAGATAACCAGTACCAAGCTCAAAATTCCTTGATTCATGAATCATGAAAACAGACGATAATCAGTATCAATTATGTTGAAGACTGTTTAATATTCATAGCCTTTATACGTACTGATACCCTGCGAGCAGAGTCTTCTTTTACCTTCCCTCGAGAGAGAAAAGGAAACAAGACTCTTGTTTCCTTTTCTATCTCGGGTGAAGGTAAAAGAGGACTCTGCTCGCAATGTAACTTACTGATAAATACGGATACGTATATGATGGGGGGGAGGGGGGGTACACTCTACCACATGCACAGTTTAAGATGAAAGAATCATTTTATAAATTAAAGTCGAGAGCATATTGAATAAAAATATATTTTTTCAAAGCATTTGTCAGTTTATTCTTACTTGTCTTATTTGGGTTATAAATCTATGTGGGGCCCGCGGTAAGAGCCTGCGGTTTTTAACATGAAACTATAATCGAACCTCCGAGGAAACGGTAACTCATGGTGGACATTGAACTTGACCTCTTGTCGCCTGAATTTACAGGTAAATAGAGTACTTTTACAGCAGATTAACGTCCCGTTTCTTCTACAATACAATGCTGAGAGACGTTATTATTTATATTTCGAAGCCACGGCTCTCTGAACGCATTATTCAACGCGAAAGGTGGACTATTGGCTACGAGTGTGGTTTGTCAACAATCAGCTCATCGTGCTTGTCCTAATACAAACTTTTCAAACCTATTCAATGGCCGTTTACTGGACCTGAAGTGGAATTCATCCCTCTGGGGTATTAAGCAAAGTCTGGAGATGGAGAAATGCTGTTCTTCTGGAGCAAGTAAGTTGTATTTTTTACAAATTGTGATCGAATAAGATGACATTTACATAAGCTTGAAATAGCGAAAAGTTACGAGGCGTGCTACTTCAAGTGGACATAACTTTTGAAAATCAAAAATCGTACATCTGATTTTTATACAAAGATCAAATGAAGCATTGTACTTTTGAGCTGCAAAGGTTAGAAGTATCAACTACGCCCCAATTTTTTGATATTACGGTCTAATTTGAGGCTATTTTGAGACTTTTCGAGAAAGCGATTAGTATAGGTCATGATACGTAGAATTGCGACTTAATTAGTAAACTCATGTACAAATTATTACTATAGGAGTAAACTAGAGAAAATAAGAAAGAGATTGATGTATATTTATTTATGTTTCGATGCGAATTAAATATTTTACAGCGCTGCAAAACATAGCTATGTTTCAATTTTCGAAACGCTGTTTCAGAGCCAAACGGGCTGAACTACCAAATGGCTTCTGGCACAACATCAAAACCATTTTGAATCAAACCAAACCTGTTTTTATTCTAGTATTACTAAAGCCTTTCAGTCCCCAGAGTTTCAGCAAAAATTATTTTTCAAGCGAAAATGACCGGGTGGTTCTTACAGAGACAGCCTCTTAAGTTTGTCATATCCATCAATATGCCAGAGGTAGTTTGGCCCTTTATTTCTGTAGCACTGTCTTTGTAGCCTGTGTTTAGATCTCAGCTGAACTCCCTCTGGATCGAGAATTTTGAGAAGCTCTCTGACGGTTTCTTTTCCTGCATTCAACCCGTGTTCAATACGGAGTCTCTGGGTCATCTGCCTGTAGCCGATTGTGCACCCACTTCCTTCCAGCTCCCTTTCTATGGTTTGATAAGCGAGTAGAATATTTGAATGATGTCTACGTCTCCTTCCAAGTTCAAGATCTCTCAAAATTCGTTTAAGCTGATGAAGACTGAGATGAATCCCATGAACAATTCCAAGAAACAAGATGATTTCGGTGTAGCTAAACCCAAGTTCAAAGTAATTTTTGATAAGATCACTACGATCGACTTGATTTCCTACCTGATTAACTGCAGAAATATAAGGTGGAGAAACACCTGTGATGCCTGGGATTGCAAGAAGGACAACAAACCAGTGCAGTACCGCCGCCATTTTGTTTCTGTTATATTTACATTTGTCCGAGCGTTAACCTGGTAACCAGTCTTTCACCAATAAGCCAAAAAAATTTCGCCCCCCCCCCCGCCAAAAAAAAAGTCGACTGGCATGGAAATTAAAAGTCGACAATGGTTTAAAAAAAAGTTGCTTTAAAAAAAGTCGATGGCCCTAAACGGGCTCCGTACTTATTTAATTACGTACTTACGTATTTCAATATTGTTATTGTTTATTAAAGTTTTATTATTATGTTTTATTATGTATTTTTATTTTATTATTATGTATTCCAAGTTTGTTTGCGTCATAATTCTTCATCAAACGAGTACGGCGTCACACAGAGCTCGCTTAAACACATAAAAAGATACAGTGCGAAGTAAAAACATCATTTGATGCGTTTCTGTACCAAAAATTTCTATTTTTTGAGTTTTGCGTGGGGCATGTTGCTGCTAAATATCCCTCTCTTATCCTCTTGCTTCTCTTGACTTTCAAGATTCCAAATCGAAAGCCACAGGCAGTTTGAAGTTTGAAGTACGCTGGAAGCATTATCAAGAAGGTAAAGGCTACAAACTGAAGAGAGCTGATCAGGGGGGAGGCGTTAGATTAATATCAATTCCAAGAAATGCAACAGCAGAAGATTGTCTTCAGCTTTTACAAGATATGTTTTTTCCTAATGGTCAGTGCCCCATAGGCAGCATTTCAAATTTTGATCTCCACCTGGCTGATGATCCATTACACAAAGACAAATACACAAGAGACCCTTTGTGATATTCACTTTATTATTTGTGTAATGAATGTTCTGGATGAGTGATAGTGACTAATTGTCACTAAATAGCTACTACTTGTTAATATCCATTTTGCATTTATTTCATGGTTTTACTAATGCGTTTGATCTATAGTCATAATTTGACTTTGTTGGTATTGAAATATTTTGTACCAAAGTACTAGCTGTCGCTCTCAAGTAATGTAAGCCCGGGATTCTTAGAGACAATGTCAAGAGAACTAGCTGATTTTTGTCAAATCATAAAAACGTTGAATAAAAACTTTTATAAACTGCATGAATGAAATTAAAACAACAACTACCAGTTTTGTGTCAACTTGCCTTGCATGAGTCTTGCCATCAGCACCAGACAGTTCTAAAAATGTCAAAAACTATTCAGTTTAAGTTTTCAATATGATAAACTAGGGCAATATAAAGATCTTTTGCTTCATCGGAAGTATTTGGCATTTCTAAACCCTCTTCTTCAAATTTTCTCTTCGTGAAGCAAGGTCCCCTACAATGTCGATATCTTCGTTGCTGACAGACGAAAGATAATCAATTGTATCTCCTGAATCAACCTGTGGGAGGAAATAATTCAAATCGGGTCTGCCAGAAGGCGATTTTGAGTTGTTAGAGGGTCTTATCCTATGTGTATTTCATTGCATTGCAACTTCATGTAGCTCTCTTTGTAGCACATCCATGTAACAGAAACGTAGGCTTTCTTGGTGGATATCTTTAGTCATCTTGGTAAATACCACTGTCTCTCATGTCCTTAAATAATCTTCCCCACCAAGCCTCGATTCTTTGGTTGGACGTAGATCGACCATACATAAAGCTCTTGTTGCCAGAAAAACCGTCTGAATCTAATTGACGAAAAAAACGCTGCATAATAGTGATATTGCAATTTTCAGTACCCCTGTCACTACGTACTATCCTAGCAGTTCACCCAAGTTTATTTACGTAGTCCAAGAAATATCTGCCCACTATTTGGGCATCAACTGCATCCACGACTTCCTGAAATTCATTTCGATCCTTCCTTCGTCGACAACCTTGATCTTTTAGGATTCGTTTCAGCTGTCTTAAACTGAGAGAAATTCCATGAATTCTTTGCAAGAAAAGAAGAATTTCAGTGTTACTCAGGCCAATAGTAAAATAGCGGTTGATAAGGGCATCCCTTGTAAATCCTTTGGTATATAATTAGGTAGCACAGCTTCCACAAGAACAGAACATTACAAAACTGCAAAGAACACTAAGTATACAGTTCCCTTCGTCATGTATGTAGCAGTTGAGATAAAAGTGACAAAATATCCGGCCAATATTCTGCTCGTTTGCTTCAGGTCAGAATTATCGGTTATGAAAGTTAATCATGTGTATGCGCCCATGATCATCCTTTGAGGTTTTGAAAAAAAGTATAGGTTTGAAAAAAAAGTATAGTTTTGAAAAAAAAGTATAGTTTTGGAAAAAAAAAGTATGGTTTTGAAAAAAAAGTATAGTTTTGAAAAAAAGTATAGTTTTGAAAAAAAGTATAGTTTTGAAAAAAAGTATAGTTTTGAAGAAAAAAAAGGTATAGTTTCGAAAAAAAATATAGTTTTGAAAAAAAAAAGTATAGTTTTGAAAAAAAATATAGTTTTTTTAAAAAAAAGTATAGTTTTGCAAAAAAAAGGCTGAGGATTTAAAAAAAAATTGAGTTTGAAAAAGAAAAATGTGGAGCGTTTTAAAAAACCATCAACCTCGAATAAAAAAACATCTATGTCCCTTCAGGGCCACCGTAGGGTTTGGCCATGATCCTGTTTTTTTTTATTTACAGAATCAACACGTAAGTCATTAAATATAAGATAAGGTTATATTTCTTAGAAAAATCGTAATAGCCCGAATATTCTGTTATTATATGTAGCTATTTACAACTAAGCAAGTCTAACCTGTTATTAATCCAGTTTCTCACTACCAAAGATTTGAATTCATTATTTTGTCATAATTTTTTTCAATACAGATATTTGATTTATAGCGTGTCAAAGAGCGAAAAGGAAGGTGAAGATAAATCTGCTATAGCTGTGAAAATAGAGGAAAAAAAAGCAAAGCTGGAATACGAGGAATAATGGTAAACAACCGCATAGTCAATATATTTCGCAAAAAAATTGCACTTTTATATGGAAAGATAAAAGCTGCAAGGAAGAAGAGTGGTACATGTGTAAAGAGGCTGCTAAATCGTTGGAAGAAAAGTACCTACGAATTCACAGTTTACTACCATGAGGTGGACAAATGTGCTCTTCAATTAGAAAACCAAACGCTTTTGGGTCAGAAAAGGGTGTTAGAGGAAGATGTTGTGAATGAAGTTGCAAAACGAATGAAAGTACAAGAAAAACTTGAACAAGCCCTTTCAAAAACAGAAAAATCTGCAAGTTATTACAAGAAAAGGTTCAAGAATATAGTTAAAAAGGTTATAAACAAGCAAAAAAGGGCCCCACAAAAAAAAAAAAGATATCATGAATCAGGCTAGAGTTAAAACCCAGCTTAAAGAGCAAAGTATTTCAACACTTTCATTTCTTGGACAATATGATTTCATAGCAACTTAAGTAGAAGTGTTTAATACTGATACCCAACAATATGAAACATTCCAGCTTATTGATGAAAATGACCTTCCTTTTACCCAAAGCAATACCAAAACCCTTACCAATGAAGATGTTGATGATATTAATTTATGGATGTATATAAAAGAGAAATTTAATATCTCAAATCAAGCCTGGAATGAGCTGTCAATGAAATCTTCTGATATTCCAAATACATACAAAATCAAGAAAAGGATCGAAAAAATTAATGCAAATTGGAAGTTGGCTCCTACTCCAGGGGAGGCAGATGGGATACAGTCCAGCTTCAAAGACAGCATAAAAGAACAGGTTAAACGACTAAAAGATAGAGGAGACTTTCAAGATGGAAATAAAATCAAAATAAAGCTTAGTGGAGATGGAACAAATATTGGGAAGCGACTCAAGATTGTTAATTTCACTTACACTATACTAGATGAGAAAGAAATAGCAATGAATGAACAGGGAAACTACATTTTGGCTATAGTCAAAACGACAGAAACCTATGACAATTTGAGAGAAAGTCTTTCAGACTTAAGGTCTGAAATGGCTAATTGAGAGGATATTGAAGTTGATGGTGACCAATACAAACTTGAATATTTTCTTGGGGGTGATTGGAAATTTTTAGCTTGCATTTGTGGCTCAAACTGCCAAGAATGCGGCCACAATATCAAAACCTGCACAAAGCAGTGTAAACTATGTCACTATCCAGTCTGCTGTGGACACCTTTAAAAAGAAAAGTGGGTACAGAAATGTACATTATAAAAAAAACTCAATATACCATTTTACAGTTCTTTCTGCTCAGACATAATTAGTTAAACAATGTTGTAAAAAGTGAGGGCTGCCAGGATATAAAAAAAGACAGTTGGACATACAACTGAGGCTATTCCTAAGCAGCCAAAACTGTAAAATGGCCTACTACAAAGTTACGATACCAATAGTTTTTTTGAGTTTCGGTGTTTGTCAGAATGTTTTGAATCCACACTTTTAGATGAATGTGTTACTTGAAGTTCCTTTCTTGATATTGCCTTTTGTTACCATCACCTCTAATAAATGTGAACACAGCAAAACATGAGTCCTCAATTTCAGATTTGACATATTTGTCACCAATGTATTTGTATTCCTCTATTGGCACCGGCATCACTAAATCACGGAACCAACGGAACCAGCGGAACCAATGGAACCTACGGAACCACCAAAAAATTTCCAATCTATAAAATACATGCATGAAAAAACTTTTTTTTGCCTTACTTGATGTCATTAAGCTTATCAATCAACAGAATAATCAACTCACTCGCTGAATAGATGCGATTGTCGGACTCGTACTGCTGAAGTTCATGTAAAGATTGAGGCACCGCGGAGCCGGGGGGGCTTGGGTTGGCTTAGCCCCCCCAATAATTTTGCCGCCATTTTGAAAATATTCGTCTAATTCATCTAGCGCTTCTCAAAAAAAAATTCACACTGAATGTCACGCGTACACTATTAAGCTTTGAAATAGATTTAATAATTGCCTATAAAGGGATAGAATCCGTTAAATATTGAGCCGAAAGCGAACTAGCTCATGCCAACCCCTCCCCTCAAGTGGGAAAAATGGAGACACGGAAGCGAGGCTTTACTTGCAGGTTGACTAGACCCTGTATAGACTGTGGACACGTGCGAAAACTCATGCTTGGTGAATCATGCCAAAAAAACAGCAAAAAATAGGTTATTTTCTACAAAAAAGTTAAGATTTATTATATTTTGGTTTATTTTATTCATAAGTCTACCGAAGATTTTAGTTATTGTTTTTGATTTGGTAGTCTGTTTTGTTTGGTTTTGCATTGCACTACGAACGAACCGGTTTGTTCATTCAAATCCACTACAAACAAATAAATCACAGAGCATCATAAGAACTGACACAATGTCGGACGTGGTTCTCAAGCAGAGCCTACAGAAATTTCCATAGACAGTTTAGAAGCAAAGATTTATTAAGATTTATTCGAGATAAGGATTTTCTCATTGTCGAGGACTTGTATCAGCGAAGACTCGACTCGAAAAACAAACTCTTGAATCCCGTTTTGTTTACAGTTTTTTCGATCTCAATCATCCTGATAAATGCCTTGCCTTATGCTCGAAAATGAAGCTTGTTGAATACTTTCGTCAAAAATTTACATGAATCGCCAATCTGCTTGCAAACACTCACAAGCAAGCAATAATAATTCCCTGCCTTTTGAATTCAGGTCTGAGCCTGAAGGATCAGACGATCAGAGACCGAGACAACCAGAGGTTGCTCAGAGTGAGACTGTTGGCACTGATCAAAGTGAAGTTATTTCTTATTTTCCATCGAATAGAAAATCTCTAGCGGATTTTCTTCTTCTAAGGATTCATGATAATATCATTTATAACGGCGCCCAATAATGCTAAGCCTGCACACAATGTCTGCTAATTTTACGGGTCGACCCGCTGGACACATCCACGTGAACACCGGCTTTAGGCGGAACTGCGAAAAAATACAAATAAAATGAAAATGATGGCCACAGCAGAAAACAGATCAAGTTTAAGAATATAAATTACTTATTGTTTCCTTTTAATTTCTTTCCAGGTGAAGTGGGTGATGCATCATCTTGTGGTAAGCTTTTTACCCAGTTAGCCTACGTACATGTATTGGCACAAAAAAGTTCGCACAAGCATAATTCATTCCTCATTGGTAACAAGAATGAAAGACGAACTGTTTTAAATTTCTGATTACAAAACACACAAAGCTGACCATTTAATGAAAACAATAAGATTGCTAAATTAGGGAGACGCATCCTGTTTCAATTCATTTTGGCCTGTTATTTAATTATTTTTCACAGAATTACTGGACCTCCCAGACGAAATTGTTTTAGAGATCTTCGGAAGAATTCCCCTTAGATTTGTCATCCTAACCATGTCGCCAACCTGCCGCCGGATATTTGATTTGTGCCACTCTGCTGTTTTATGGAGACAGTTTTCATTGTCTGATACTGGCATTGTTCGCTACAACAATTGCTCATTTAATGGCATATTTGGAAGACACTGCATGCATTTTTCGCATTTATTTTTTAATGGCCATTTTGATGCTGATAATTTTTTCGATGGCAAAACTAAATTTGCTATCAGCGAAGCTTTAGGAAGGTGCTGCAATTTAACCATCTTGGACTTGACAGGGAATTTGCATATTGAAGACATAAGCTTTTTGGGGAACATCAAAAATCTGATTAAGCTGTATTTAGAAAAGTGCGTCAACGTAGATTCAGAGAAAGCCACGCAGGTTCTCAAAGACAACAAATCAATAGAAGTTTTACATTTGAGAAGATGTACCCAGTTTTCAGAAGACCAACTTATTACAGTAGGGTTTGGGCTTCCACGTCTCAAGGTGTACAATATTGAAGGTTGTGGAAGCCTCTCTTTTCTCGCAGCTATCACACTATTGAACGGCTCGGCTAATACACTGGAACACTTATTCCTCACTCCAGACCTAGACGAATACCCTCTAGCACAATGGCAGATGTTAAATCACATGTTTTGTGAACTCAGGCTTTGCTAAGCTTAGACAAGTATACAAAGTATATAGTTAATGATTCCAGGCAAGATAACAGGCGAATACTACACCGTTGCAAAACTGTTCTAATATTCAAAGAAACTTGTAAACTCAGGGTTGTTTTAAACGTACATATAAGACGAGTCGAATAATTAGTATTAATTTGGATGACATTGTGCACCTACACCCCGTATTTCGCCCGGCGCTCGCTCATTCTGGAAAACAGTTTTGATCATTTTGGTCATCTGTATGTAACGTGCCAAATATTTTCCCTACGGTGGCCCGACCTAACTCAGTGATTTGTTCCGCATAAGAACTTTACAAATGTAAATCAACTTTAGAGATGAAAATATAATTAGGCCCAGTAGACTCACACGTGTCCGGATATTTCTGGAAACAAACTTTTTTTTCCCGTTTTTACTACAAAACCGCACGAAAACGGGGTTTTTTCGTTCAAAAAGCTGTGAAAACGCTATGGATGTGATTTTTATTATGATCCAAAAAAATTAATTTACATTTATGAAGTTGTTATGCGGAACAGCTCATATAAGTACTTATTATTCAGTTGATAGTGCGTGTATGTTAAGAGGAAAAATGACTACACTGCCGACATGGCTGGCAAAAATTTAACGTAAAAGGCGTCTTGTGTTTATATATCGCTTATAATTTATCATCCTTAGTTCCATCTACTGTCGAGAGGGAAGCCTCTGAAAAATCTCCACCTTCCACAGAAAATGACATTCCCAATGCCAATCAACCGAAGAATTTCAAGTTTCCCAAACGTAGGTTTGGGTCACAGAATCGTTCTTTCCAGCCATCATGGTTTGACGATTACAACTGGCTTCATTATGATGAGAAAAAAGACTCTGTTTTATGTTTTATCTGTTCAAAGGAATATGTTAAAGGGAATCTGAAAACAGCTGTCAAAAAAGAGATGACATTTATCACTCAGGGCTTTTCGAATTGGAAGAAAGCAACGCAGAGGATAAAGAAGTCTGAGTGCCACAAAACAGCCATCGACTTTGGGGAAACGAAATATGGAAATGTTATCGAAATGACAAATAAAGAAACGAAAACAATCTTACAGTCAAATCGCAAGTGTCTGCTAAAGATTATCCAAACTTTGCAATTCTTGTGTCGACAAGGTATTGCTGTTCAAGGTGATACAGATATTTCCTCTAATTTTGTTCAACTGCTGTTATTGAGGGGAAAGGATGATGCGTCATTCCTGGAGTGGATCGAGAAAAGAGGTGACAAATACCTCAGCCATGACATTCAAAATGAAATTATTTCCATTATGGAGCTACAGCTGCAACTTGACCTTGCCGCAGACATAAGGTCTGGTTGTTACTCCATAATTGCAGATGAATATACCGATATATCAAATAAAGAACAACTTAGTATCTGCCTCCGATGGGTCGACATGAACCTAGAAGCACACGAGGACTTTTTAGGATTTTATGAAATTCCGAACATTGCAGCATCAACCATAGCATCAGCGATTAAGGACTCGTTACTTCGACTCCAGCTGTCCTTGTCTGATTGCAGAGGGCAGTGTTACGACGGAGCAAGTAATATGTTTGGTAAAAGATCCGGAGTCGCTCAAAAAATCTTAGAGTTCCAGCCAAAGGCTCATCCAACGCATTGCCATGCACATTGCCTTAGTCTGTGTGTGAAGGAAGCTACAAAAAACTGCAAACTTCTGTCTGGCACTATGAGTAACGCAAATGAGGTAATCAAGTTAATAAAGTACTCTCCCAAACGAGAAACCTTGCTGAAGAATATCAAGTCAAATCTTGATGACGAAGACGGCCGTTGTGCTGCTGAGTTAGCAAAATTTAGTGCCACAAGATGGACTGTGAGAGCAGACTGCCTACAAAGCATTTTAGATAATTATGATGCTCTTTTGAAGCTCTGGGATGAGTGCCTTGACAGTGGTCAATTGGATCCAGATGTCCGTGGCCGTATCATAGAATGTCAGGCCCAAATTCGGACTTCATTTGGGGCAGAGACTTTTCGCTCATTCTGACAATTTGTCAGCAACGCTGCAGTCATCATCGTTATCAGCAGCGGATGCCAAACATCTTGCTAGTCTAACAGGTCAAGTTTTGGAAAAAATTAGAAGGGATGAAAGCTTCAAGGCATTCTTTGAAACAATCCTACGAAAGAAGCATCCAGATGTTAGCCCTCCAGAGGTACCAAGAAGACGAAAAACCCCAGCAAGGTTTGAAACCGGCACTGGTGCGCACCGCTTCCCCGAAACACCGGAAGACTTGTTTAGAAAGATATACTTCGAGACGTGATCATCGCTACAATCAAATTACGTTTTCAACAACCAAGCTTCAAGGCTTACATGCACCTTGAAAGCATTCTTCTAAAAGAAGATGACATCGCTGAGCATATTGAATATGTAAAGAAAAACTATGATGAAGTCAATACGTCCAACTTAGTGTGTCAACTCGACGTCTTCAACCTGCTGATGAAAGGCTGCCCAAGGAAATGCTTCAAAGACGTTTTAGGGAGAATACAAGAGCTTTCTTTTGGGGAGAAGGATCTCATTTCCGAGATCGTAACCATTTGTGTATTGATAAATGTTAACCCGGCAACAAGTGCCACCGGCGAAAGAACATTTTCAATGGCTAGGAGAGTGAAGACGTGGCTAAGATCAACTATGACCCAGAAGCGGTTTAACCGCATCGCCCTCCTCCATTTCCACAAAGAACGAACTGACAAGCTTTGCCTTACCGATGTAGCAAATGAGTTCGTGGAATGCAATAAAAACCTGAGGAGAAATTTTGGAGCCTTTCGTGCAGAAGTATAAAATGACTGAGCAGCATTAAGGCATTATTTTCAGAATTTGTTTCAAGGCAAGCAATAGGCTTCGTGGCTAAAATTTCCCATGGTGCCCCGTGATCATTCTCAGAGCAAGCGCAAAAAAGCCGTTTTTGGACACTGTGTACAATTTCAGATATTCAAACGAGACTTACATGTAAGTTGAAGTTTGATTGAGATTCTATCACATGACATCGGAGGCAGGAGATCACTATTGTTTAGTAGTCACTAATGTACAATTCATTTGCAATTATCAACATGTAATGTTTTTGGTCATAGTTCCAAATAGCGCATGATTTCCTGACTATAGTTGTGTTGCTAAATGTAAGCTTTTGTTCATTATGATGCAGAGTACTGAAGCAAAAGAATTTTTGATGAAGATTGGACTAGGGGATTATGTCAATGAACTTGTCTCTAAACACTAGGTACAATAATTCCTACTTGATGATTTTTTTTCGATTTTTTTTGTTTTTGCAGATTGAAAAAATATCAGATTTGAAGATGCTGACAGACCTGGAAGATGGAGTGTTTGCAAAATTGAGTTTACCACTCTGCATGGTGTTGAACCTGAGAAGAGAAGTTCTCAAACTAACCACTGGTATGATTGATATAGTAAATGAAATGAAATGATAGTCAACACCTTATGCAAGAAGTGTTCATAAAAATGGCTGGAATGCTGATACAGTATGGTATTGGTTCCTGTGTATAAGTTGTACTTGTTCTGTGTTGTTTGCTTTCTTACCCCACTGGATAAAAATGTGCCATTCATTACATACGCATGCACACAAAAATGAGACGCTTCGTTGAGTCAACATTTTCACACTATTTTCTCTTGGGATATGCCATGGTGATAAAACCTTTTGAGTATGTAACTCACTTATTGCATTCAAATTTATTTTAATGTCATTAAAAGTGGTTTCATATCCATTATACTGTCAGCCGACTCAGGACATAATCAAGAACAACACCATGGTGAGTCCAGGGTGAGTCAAGGGTGAGTCCAGAAGGAGTCCAAGAGGAAAGCAAGAATTTACCCACAGTTGGGCAACAGACAGAGATCCCCCCCCCCCGAAAAAAAACTCTTTGAGATTGGGATAACAAATATGGATGCCCAATTTGCCAATTGTAAGGTTAATGAGATGAACAGTTTTCTTGCCAGAATGGTAGACAAGTTCTGTGTAGAAGGCAAGGTAATTAAAATAGGACAATAACATGATTTTTGGAGGGCATATTGTTTATTTGTGGCCCGAGTAGCATCATTTGCGCCTGAGCGCAGCGATTATCATCAATAAACTGGGCCAAATTTTAGCAAATTTCTTCAATGTTTTTATTAAAATATACATGGAATTTACATGGAATGTCTCAGCTTTACTAAATAAATGTAGAAGTATGCAAACTATTTTAAAACGGAAATTACGTTTTTTTAAATGTTTTTTTTCTTCTATTTTTGTTCATAAAGTTCAAAAATGATGAACTAATACAAATAGGCAAATCCTGTATAAGATACTGTATCAAAAGATATATGTAAGAACTTTTCGTAATCTGAATAATCTGAATTTGACTTTCGCGACTAGTCGGTATCCTGGTCACTTTCTAGAATTATGCGGCGTTTTTTCGCTATGTCATCTGTTGAATCTGTTGACTGCGTTTCACTTGGATAGTACACGTTCATTGTTCCTATTTGTATGTGCTGCGTACAATTTGGGTATGACTGAGCTAAAGCTAGGAACTGGTTTTGAAGAGCGTGTGAAACGTAGCCAGAGGCACCAGGTACACCAGGTTGACCTGTTGAGTCGCCAGCTTTTTGTTTACTGCAACCGCGCTGAAATGCTTCAGTAAGTCTTTTGGGCACTTGTAGTTTGGTTAATGTAGTGAGTAAGACTCCTTTCATCTTTGTGCTTTGTGATAGCACATATCTTCTTTGCATCGACACCTCCTTGGTGTAGTGTCCTGGGAACCCTGTGTTATGTTTGGGTTACCTATGGTATGTAAGATGGCGGCCATGAGTCAGTAAACAGGTTCAATCCGATATCGTTGTTTATCTAGTCCTTTATTCGGCCATCGAGTGTAACACTTGGTACAGTTTTGTGATAGTTGATGCATGGACGCAGTGATTTGTGTACCTCTCAGATAACTCGGCCTTAACAGAAATTCTTTCCCTCATTTTACTGATAGTGTTTTTGCCAAGTGGCTCCTTTTTGTACCAATAGTTAATGCCAGATGTAGCTTGCTTGTTTGGAGTCTGAAAAAGCACCTCACAT